>JAEIFV010000271.1:0-378271 GCA_018904265.1 Lordiphosa collinella
AAATCGCCCCTCCCACGAACGTGAAAGAGTGAAAGAGTTACAAAGAATGCAGCAACAGATCAAACAGCATCCAGAGAAGTTCCCGGATTTCACAAGTGAGGATGGACAACTTTATCGACGCATTGGAAATCATGCCGAAGAAGAAGACTTCATTCCATGGAAATTGTGTGTGGCCAAGGAGTATCGTCCCAGAGTACTCTCAGAGTGTCATGATCATCCAACGGCGGGCCATCTTGGCATAAGGAAAACAGCAACAAGAGTTATGCAACGCTACCACTGGCCTGGACTGTATCGAGATGTAGCAAGATATGTTCGAAAGTGCCCCGTATGCCAGAAGTTCAAAGTCAACCAAGCGAAGCCAGCCGGAACAATGTTAACGAGACGAGTCCACGAACCGTTCAGTGTCCTTTGCGCAGATTTCATTGGCCCTCTGCCGCGTTCTAAGCATGGCAATACTGTCCTACTGGTTTTCTTCGACTGTTTTAGCAAATGGGTCGAATTAATACCGCTGCGCAAAGCTACGACAGCACATTTGGAACGTTCCTTTCGCGAGAGAATCCTCAGTTACTTTGGGGTGCCACAAACCTTTGTGTGTGACAATGGGTCACAATTTACCAGTCGTTCATTTCGACGCTTCAGCAAACAGGCTGGTATGGAGTTGCAACACACTGCCCCCTACAACCCGCAGCAAAATCCCACAGAACGTGCAAACCGCACCATAAAAACGATGATCTCACAGTTTCTCGATGGGCAGCAAAGGACATGGGACGAACTTCTTCCAGAGATCACGTTGGCCATCAATAGCAGCGTTTCTGACACCACCGGCTTTAGTCCTGCGTTTCTAGTGCAAGGACGAGAACCAAGGCTGCCTGGAGCTTTATACGATGAAATCACGCCGGGACTGGGAAAACAACGCATCACACCAGAGAAGCGAGCAGAGCAGATGAGGGAAGTCTTCGAGGTAGCACGCACAAACATTCAGAAAGCTACTGAAACCCAAAGACGTTACTATAATCTCCGAGGGCTTCGCAGCCAAACTTGCCCCAAAATACCAAGGTCCCTTTAAAATAATTAAATTTCTTTCCCCGAATATAGTGCGAATCCAGAGCCTAGAAGGAAGACAGCGTCGCACCGCAGGTTTATCCGACCTGAAAGACTTCCATGAGGATGAGTTAGCAGCTGAGGAAGAAACCCCCGTATCAATCCCAGAGCCATAGACCAGCCAGGCAGCTCGACCAGACGACACCAGCGAGGACCAGCCCGTAAGGACCCTAACGAGACAACGATCCTAACAGGCAAGAGGGGTGTAAGGATTGCCGAATACCTACGAGTCTGCGGAGGCCACTTGTTGGTTGGTGCGCTTTCCCAGCGTCCCCGCTCCCTTCAGGGAAAACTCATGCTTGGTTTCTCCTACAGCGCAATTCTTATTTATGAAAAACCATTTGTTAATGTAGTTGTAAGTATTTAAGCGATTGGTAGGTCATAATAACCATAGCTCACACATTGTACCCCTTGCCATGTCAAACCCCAAGGACCCATGCCGACGCCCACCGGCTAGCGAAACAGAGCGCAGACTTACGGACATCGTCATTATAATGGACCAGATCATCGCCACCTGGGAGCGACAACGGCACCTCCGACTCGCGAGGTCTACGAGACACCGGATGAGGTAGCTCCGGGCATTCTATCTTGGCGGATGGCCACAACTGTGCCAATGGAAGTAGCGGCAAGCGCACCAGACGAAGTGTGGCTAGAGGAAGTGGCCCCAGTACCCGACACGGACTCGATGTTGTCATCTGAGGAGCCAGCGCCAAAAGACCCGTTGGGGATGAGCCCTATAAGCACGCCTTACACCGACGAAGACGTAGTCAACTGGTACATACCACTGCAAGGAGACGATGCTCGCCCTGTTCCTGACGACAGAGAAGCATCATCAGAGAGCCCAACAGAGGTACTCCCCCCAGTTCCACCGGTGGATACCGATGGCGAATCCACTGCGTCCATGCGGGCAAACCCGAACAACTCGCCCCCGTATCCTACGACGTGGTGCTGGGTACGACGACACCACCAGCAGAGCTCGCTGAATTACTTCAGGGCGATGGTTTCCCACCCGCGCAAATCGGGCCAACCGAACCTAGCTTCGCGAACCTTGGTGCCGGAACCTCTACCATGGATACACAGGACTCGCCACCACTACCACAACCATTGGAAATCGCGGTGTTCCCAAGTCCACCCGTCCCATAGAGCGAGTCGAAGTTGAGCAAGGCGTGCGGACGCCATCACCGACCATCGAAGGCCAAGTCATTCTCGACGTAGCCCGGGGCGAGGGCCCAAATTTCGCTGAAAACCCGGATTCCATCCACTACCAAGAGCGCACTCCGCCACGCGGCGATCCACCTCTGGCCGAAACTGAGATGTCAGCTACCTTAGGGATACCATGGACCGTCGCCCCGAAGATTTGGCGAGTGCAAAAAGACGGGAATAGGCTGCCCGCTCTACTATAATTTAAAAAATTTTTTTTACCCCCCCCCCCACCCCCCCCCCTTCACCCCCCACCCCCCTCCCCCCCCCCCCCCACCCCACCAACACCCAACCCCCCCAAAAATCCCCCATACCCACAAACACCCACCCCCCCCACCCCCCCCCACCAAATCACCCCAAAACTTTCCTCCCACCCCAACCCCTTTTTTCTTTTTTTTTTTTTTTTTTTTTTTTTATCTTTTCTCTCCACTTTTTCTTTTTTTTTTATTTTTTTTTCTTCTTACCCATCCCCTTTTCCTTCTTTTTTTATTTCCTTATTTTTTTATCCTCCCTTTCCTTTCTAACTTTCTTTCCCTTTACTCTTCCCTTTCTTTACTTTATCCCCTTCCCCCTCTTCTCTCTTTTTCTCCCCCTCCTCCCCAACACCAACCCCCCCCCCCCCCCCCTTCTTCTCCCTATCATTTTTATACCCCCTCCACACACCCCCTACATCCTCCCTTCTTTTTCTTTTTTCCCCTTTTTTTTTTTGTTTCTCCCTGAGTTATCCCCCCCCCCCCCCCCCTTCTTTTTTTTTACCCCCCCCACAATTATTTTTTTTCCCTTTCTTTTTATTTAAATTTTTTCCCCCCAAAAAAAAAATTTTTTAACTCACCAAAGGCCGCAAGAAGGACGTCCGATTCCTAAAGGAAGTGGATGGACACTCATTCAGGGTCCATATCAACAAGATCGGACAGGTCACCGTCCGTTTGTATACCCCGAATCACATTTTTATAGTAATAAGTATTATAATAATAAGTATCATGACAATAAATTAAGTTGAGAACTAGTTCCAAAGAATAGACTTTGCTCGCCAGCCCTGACGCGCGCCAACCGCCCGACTCAGAATATGGGCACACTGCCCAAATGGGCTGAAATACATGAGAGTGAGAGAGACAGAAAGTGACGCCAACGATCGTGGGATTCTGCAGCAAGTTCTAGGAAATGGCGGCCAAGCTCATGAATCGAGTTCTGGGACCCAAGAAGTGCGGACGTGAAGTGCAACGCGAGTGACTAAGAAAAAATTTGACGACGCAGCGGTGGACACACACACGTGGCCACAGAGAGAGCAGGGATATCGAAAACTACAGGCCAGCGCATCACAACCTAAGCCACCCAGCAACAGACGACGGCGCCCCGCGACATAGACAACGACACCAAATTTCCAGTGCCCACCCTGGGAAAAGAATTACGCCGGCCAGCAGTAGAGTCCTGGACGAGTTTCAACAGTGTTTTTTCGGAGGAGTTAAGAGGTAAGCGCTCATGGCCAAGAGCGTACGTAGTGATGAACGAGTAGTGGAGCGGCATAGGCCACTTTTGTCAAACTAAAAAAACCCATTTGAAGAAAATATTAAAGGGAAAAAACCTCCCAACATAACAGTTTCAACACGTGTGTAAATTCTTATTAACTCGCGCCCACTCAGATCGGCCGCCATCAGTGTACACCGTGCACAGTGCATATACCCTATAGCTCCGACACCCGTGTTTCATATTATGGGGTATCAAAGTGTCTAAATAAAGTGCATTTCTTCACCAGCCCACAGGATACACATATAAATCACGTACCCTCTTCTCTTGCCCAAGATCTTTTTCTTTTCCTTTTTTATATTTGCCCGATTCCCAGGTGCCTACACTCAGCCGGTTCTCCAGTTTCTCTTCCCAAGTGGCTTTCTAGATGTCTTTGGGTGAACAGGGTCGATTCCCTACATCCACTTTTCCTCTCCAAGGAATCCTAGTGACTCCGAGTACACAGGGTCGAAACCCTACACTCAGCTTTTGCCCCCTAAGTTATTTCTAGCTGGTTTCGGGTGAACAGGGTCGATACCCTACACCTAAGTTTCCTCTCCAAGGAATCCTAGTGTCTTCGAGTGAACAGGGTTGATACCCTACACTCAGTTCTCTCTCCAGACAATTTCTAGATATCTTTTGGGTAAACAGGGTCAGGGTATCGATTTTCCCCTCCAAGGAAATCCAGTGACTTCGAGTCTTAGAGTTCAACTCTTAGAGATCTCAGCACTTTACAAATATTTCTGCAAAGTGGCCTGTACGGACTGAGTCCTACCCTATCCTAAGATACTACTTTACAGTCGGAGAGGTTTTTTCCTATTTTGACGGAACTTTGTGTGCATCTCAACGTCATCATGCAAAATCGAGCGTACTTTGCTGGTACCAAAAGTAGACAGGGTGTTGGAGGAGGAAAGATATTTTTAATCAATCTTATTGTATTTACTTTTACTTAAGTCTATTTTGAATTTACCGCCAACAATTGTAACGATCTTTGGTATTTTGCGTATCACATACATACAATTGAAACACACAAGCAATCATTTGGTCTGCACAAAGACACATTAAATCAACAAACACACAAGCCAGGAGCGCATTCACTTCATTTTGGGAAGACAGCATTAGCGTCAATTGGCAAGGCGGGACAGTGGGACAACTCTTAGGATTTGGTGGATACATTTCGCCAACGCAATCTTCTCCAAAGCAGGGTCTGGAACATTATTGGCAACCGCAACAGGACACATCTCCTCCAGCTAAGAGCGTTCCATTTCAAAGCCCGACTTCGTCATTTTCATCGGCAATTTCTTTAGCTGTTGCTGTTCAAGAAGTTGATTGTTCGCTTGCCAGAGCTTCATCGCACCAACTCACACAAGCAAGTTTGGTCGGGGCTTCGCTGCACACGCACACGCTCATACGTCTGGACTAGGACTCCGCTGGACAACAGCTGCCAGGGATTCCAAGGGAGACACACACACACACACTCAGAGATCATTTGCAATCACCAAACACACACACTCACACTTCGCAGTTGACACACATGTGTTAGATTTTCCCAAGTGCGGTCGCGTTATCATAGTCGATCCTGACAAGTGAAGAAATCCTCGGTTTTCCCTGCTTAAAGACACAAAGGCTATTTGGCGTGTGACTCCACGGCGCGCCGCTGTTTTGGCCAAGTCCAGCTGGTGTGCCTTGCAGTCCCGCCTTGCAGAGGGTGGTTTGGGGCCGCCTGCCTGTTGTTTCCCGTCCCCTTTTGTATGAGTGTGTGCTACCAAAGCAAAAATTGGCTCCAGCTTCTTTCACTGTGTTGAACTTGCCACCCACACTATCAATTGTTGCCAATGTTGGAAAGCGGATCCTTTTAGCAGTGAGCTTGCGAGGCCCAACGGCGTGCTGTTGGCGCGCATAAGGCGGGTAAATTTATCGGTTTGGTTCAAATTTGAACTTTTAAGTTTTCCGCTGAGGCGGCGCGCACAAACAGGGCTCTGGCGACCGGCTTGGAGCGGTATAGCTCCCAACGGTTAAACGTCAGAGGGAAACTTTTGGCCACCGCAGGACTCCTTAGGATATATCAATAATAAAAAAAGTAGGTAGGAAAATTCTGGGGCTACCGAAACAAGGGGCGCTTGCTCGACACCAGTCGGCAAGATCGCCCCAAGATAAATGGGGCACCCTTATCGCGACGATTGCGCAAGTGGCGACCATTTCGACCGAAAGGGAAGGGGGCCCGTTCGCAAAAGGAGCTAAAATTTCAAGGACTCCTCCTGGAGAGCCACCGCTGACAACTGCGGGGCAACATTTCGTAGCGGCCAGCTGCGAGACAGAGTTCGAGACTCCAAAGAGGAATAGGGAAGAATCAAGTCCCTCAGGAGCAAATCGAAAAAAACGCAAAGGACCTGGCCCTGCCATCGCCGACCAGATGCGAGTACTGGGCAACATACTTGAGGACATACTATACACGGTCAACGAAAAAAACCTGTTGTGCGCCATATCACCCTGGGGATGAAGGATTCGCTGGCAGATCCACGTAAGCGTCTGCGAAAACGTGGAAGCTCTGTTAGCAGAGCCAAGTGGCTGCTCCCGTTGCAATGAGCATCTGGAATCCGAATCTGGAATCAATCGCGCAATGCAGCAGCTCAAATAAGTCAGAGTGCTCTACCCAAACCTCCCCAAGGGTCCGAAAACAAGGCGTCCCATCGACTGCCAGTCGAGCACAATCGAATGTACGACTGGAGGTCACTGTGGACAATGGTGAGCGTGCCGATGCTGGGAATACTACCAGGCCTGCAGGTACCAGATCAGTACCTAAGGAGCAGTGGCAGAAAGTAGGCAGGAAAGGAGGCGGCAGAAAGCGGCCTGAATTGGCATCAAAAAAGCCTCGAGCAGACGCACTTGTTATCTCTGGCAGAGCCGGCCTCTCATACAGCGAAGTTCTCAACATGGTCACTAGACGCCAAGACGATCAGCTAAAAAACGTGGGTTAGAATGTCAAGAAGGTTCGACGCACAGCCAATGGCGACCTACTGCTTGAGTTGAATGGGTCAGGCCTAGAATGTACCGAGCAGTTTAAGGCGAAAATTGAGCAGGTACTGGGGGACACCGCGGGTATCCGTGCCCTTACACCCAAAACGCGCCTGGAGATTAGCGACCTCGACCACTCGGCAGGAAATTGCGGAAGCCCTGGCTGCCCAAGCAGGAATCCCTCTAGAGGCTTGCAGCGTCAAAATCTTGCCCAGCTCATTCGCGGAAACGCAGGTGGCCATTGTCACCATCCCGACAACTCACGCAAGGCGGTTACTAGACCTGGGAAAGGTTAAAATCGGTTGGACTTTCTTCTTCTTTGGCCATCACAACGGTTTTATGGTCTCGGCCGCTGCCACTAATGCCCGCCACTCGCCTCTGTCCCGAGCGACATTCCACCAGAAAGACACTCCCAGGTTCGCAATGTCTCTCTGCACCTGGTCGCGCCATCTCGGCTTTGGTCGGCCAGGCGGGGGAATGCCGATTGTACACACGCTTTGCTGGAGCGTTATCATCCATACGGGTAACATGTCCTATCCAGCGCAGCCGCTGTTGTTTTATGCGCTTGACTAGGTCAGTGTCCCCATAGAGCTCATACAGTTCGCGATTCATTCGGATGCAAAATTCGCCGCCAACGTTTAGAGGTCCATAAATCCTCCGAAGAACTTTTCTCTCGAACACGCCAATTGCCGCCTCATCCTCTTTTGTCATTGTCCTTGCTTCTGCGCCGTATTCGTTTTCCGAGAGAGGTCTCTGCTCTTGAACTTCTTATTGAGCCCGTAATAACATTGGTTTGCAAGAGTAATTCTTCATCGGATTTCCAGACTGGTGTTGTTGTCGCTTGTAATCGTCGTTCCGAGGTAGAAAAATTCCTTAACAACCTTGAAGTTGTAGTCTCCCACTGCAACAGATTGTCCAAGCGTAGACTCCCTGCGCGTTGATTGTAGGTCCTTCGTCTTATCCTCATTTACCGCTAAGCCCATAAGTTTTGACTGCTTCTCAATCTCTGTGAACGCCTGTTTTACCACAGATTCGCTTTTGCCGATGATATCAATATCATCGGCATATGCAAGTAGCATGTAATCTCTGGTAGAGATGGTGCCCGTTCTGCTAGCATTTGGACACTGGCGCATGTACTCCATCAGCAGATTAAAAAAGTCGCACGATAAGGTATCACCCTGCCTAAAACCTCTTTTGGTATCGAAAGGCTCGGAGCGGTCTTTACCTATTTTGACGGAGCTTTGTGTGCTTCTCAACGTCATCATGCAAAGTCGAACGTACTTTGCTGGAATACCAAAGGTAGACAGGGCTTCAAAGAACTTTGACCTTATCGGCGTGTCAAAAGCGGCTTTGTAGTCAACAAAAATGTGGTGGGTGTCGATATTTCTCTCTCGGGTCTTCTCCAAAATTTGTCACAATGTGAATATCTGGTCCGTGGTGGATTTGCCAGGTCTAAAGCCAAACTGATAAGGTTCAATCAGTTCACTTATTCTCGGCTTTAGAAGTTCACATAAGATGCATGATAGAACCTTATAGCGATGGGAAGGAGACTGTACAGTACACTTAGGTTCCAATCTTTGGGCATGCTTTCTTCGGACCATACTCTGCATAGGAGTTGGTGTATGCAGCTTACCAGCACCTCACCGCCAGCCTTGAACAATTCAGCAGGCAGCTCATTAGCGCCAGCAGATTTGTTATTTTTTAGCCTTTTTATGGCTAACAAGACTTCATTATGGTCCGGTGGATCTATCTCTATGTTATCGATTGGTGGTGTCGCTACACGTGGAGTGTGAAATATGCTTCCACTGTTCGTCAACATCAGGAGTTCCAGGTGGGGTTTCCCTGAGCAGCTGGGTGAGTTTTGCTGAGTAGGCTTCGGATATCCGTTGTGATTGCAGCTTCTCAACGTTCAACTTTCGGCGTGTATTAGACTGTGCGGCATGTGCCACACTGAGCCGTGTGCGTACCTTGGCTGCAACAAGGTAGTGATCCGAGTCAATATTGGCTCCTCGGCGCGCACGTACGTCTAGAACACTCGAAGAGTGCCGTCCGTCTATCACAAAGTGATCAATCTGGCTTCGTGTTGATTGATCAGGGGACATCCAGGTCGCCTTGTGGTCGTTGCGGTGTTCAAATCTGGTGCTACTAATGACCATGTTCCGGCCCGAAGCGAAGTCTATTAGCCTCTCTCCATTATTGTTGGATAAATCGTGTAGGCTAAATCGGACGATAGTCGGGCGATGAGCTTCTTCTCTCCCGATTTGTGCGTTGAAGTCGCCTAGCACGATCTTTATGTCGTGATCGGGGCAGCGCTCATATAGGTCTTCTAGGCGCTCATAGAATTCGTCTTTTTACGAATCGTCCTTTTCTTGTGTCGGGGAGTGTACACAGATATGACTAATATTAAAATATTTTGCCTTAAGTCTGAGCAAGGCGGCAAGTCGCTTGTCAACTGGTGTAAAGCTAATGACAGAGCGGCACAGTCTTTTCTTGACTGCAAAACCGCAACCAAACTCGTGCTTTGAATCATGTCCACTGTAGTAGATCTCCCATGGGGCTTTGGATGTTACCTTCCCACACCCCTATCCAGTCCATCTTATTTCCTGAAGTGCGGTAATGTCCGATGAATGTTTCTCGAGGGCATCCACCA
The DNA here is from genome assembly GCA_018904265.1 of Lordiphosa collinella. Classification (NCBI taxonomy): domain Eukaryota; kingdom Metazoa; phylum Arthropoda; class Insecta; order Diptera; family Drosophilidae; genus Lordiphosa; species Lordiphosa collinella. The sequence continues at coordinate 9,470 of JAEIFV010000271.1, forward strand.
GCATGGAATCCGCGCGCTCTCTATTGAGGGTGCGAACATTCCAGGTGCATATCCTCAAATCGTGGTCCTTAAAACGTTTGCGTGGGTCGTCGTCGGGGGTACGAGTCGCGTGCTCCGAGGCAATGTGTTAGTTTTCATTGGCGGATGGAAATAGACGCCTATCGGGTGCCAAGCCCGATGCGACGCCCCCTGTTTGTCCCAAGGAGAGGATCGTATCTCACGTTAACCAGCACCTTTGCGGATGCATTGCTCTGTTACCAGGGGTTACCACGGGGAGGTGTGAGCCGACTTGGGACGCAGTAAGCCAGGATCGCGCTGGGTTTTCCATGTTAAACCGGTCAGCAACTGTACCTCACTACATACGCCCCCATAACCACAGGAGGGTTCCTGCCTTCCGCAGAAACCTTCCTGCCTTACGAAGAAGCCTAAATCGGCTGGTCACGCTGCCGAATAAAGCCGCACTGCGTCTAAGGCGATAGAGGGAACTAGATGAAAGGGCGGAGGCAAGGAGTATTGCTAGACATACGCAATGCCTGCAATACGGCAAGGTGGATCTGCATTTTGGGTGCGCTGACAAGCTGACACTAGTGCGGGCAGGAAGTTGTATGAGGTACTGGAGGTGTCCCGCAAGGTTCTGTACTTGGGCCACTATAATGGAATGCTATGTACGACGGGGTACTTAGACTATCTCACCCCCCAGGAGTCCAGGTTGTAGGATTTGCGGATGACGTGGCAGTGGTGGTTGTCGCAAAAGAGCTACCACAGGCAGAGTCGCTATGCAACCAGTCAATAGCGCAGATCGAGGCATGGCTGTTATCTGTGGGGCTAGAGCAGGCACCGCATAAGACCGAGGCGGTGCTGATAAGTAGCCGCAAAAAGGTAGAGACAGCCCATATTCTAATCGGGAATACCTCGGTGGCCTCTAAGAGGGCCCTTAAATATTTGGGAGTGATGCTGGACACAAGGCTCAGTTTCCGCGAGCACCTGGAGTATGCCAACACAAGGGCAGCTACAACCAACAGAGCACTGTCAAGGATAATGCTCAACATCCGAGGTCCGAGACAAGGAAGAAGAATGTTGCTCTCGAGTGTCACCAGATCGGTAATGCTGTACGCAGCGCCAGTCTGGAAGGAGGCACTGCACACAAAAAGCTATAGGCGTGACTTAGAAGCAACACACCGCTTGGGCGCGACTCGTATTTGTTGTGCGTTTCGCACCGTCTCGGATTACGCAGCGCTCGTCATCGCTGGCCTGGCGCCTCTGGAAGAGCTGGCTGCCGACATTTCCACAGTATACTCGGAAACCCACGGCAAAGGCTATACTTCGGCGATGAAGAATGAGATCCGAAATTCAGCAAATGTACAGAGCCTAGAGAGATGGCAAAATAGCTGGGATGCGTCCCCCAAGGGTCGCTGGACTCACAGGCTCATACCAGACCTGAGCATGTGGATTGGCAGGAAACACGGTCAGGTAAACTTTTACCTGACGCAGGTTCTAAGTGGCCACGGCTGCTTTCGCAGCTACCTGCACCGTTTTGGCCACGACCAAAGCGCAGAGTGTACCTGGTGCTGGAATACAGAGGAAGACGCGGAGCACGTGCTGTTTGCTTGTGGCAGACTCGCACGCGAAAGGGAGCAACTGGAGGAGTCTCTCGGGAAGTGCATAACCGTGGGGAACCTGATACCAATAATGGTGGAAAGTAGCCGTAACTGGGAGCTGATAAGCACCTACTCGGCCCAAATCATGGTAGAATTGCGCAGAGTAGAGCGCTTAAGAAGAACCAACGTTGAGTAGAGGAGCTGAGGTCTCAGCGAATCATTGCTTAGCGGCCGTACCGCAGAGATGCAGCCCCACTCCCTACTATAAATAATGAAGTTTGTATACCGGTATGAAGTGAGCGTCAAGATACAAATGTCTCGATAGGGAACATTTGTTGTGAACGAGCCTTTATTTTTTTTTTTTGTTTGTTATGACATCTGTGAAACATATTTAGAATACATCAAGTCATTGAACAGACAACATCAAATTTTTTCATTGTGTTAAAATTGTCGAATTTTGTACCAGAAAGTGATGATTTGCGGAAAGCAATAATTTTTTGTTTTCATTTGAAGAAACTGCAGAGTCACATCGAATGCTTGTCGAGGCATATGGTGATCAGACCACCAAAAAAGTTTGAAGACGCCGAATTGCAGACGATATTGGATGGAGATGACACTTTGAGTCAAAAGCAAATGGCAAACAATTTCTGACCGCTTAAAAGCTATGGGAAAGAAACAAAAGTGTGGAAAATGGGTGCCACATGAATTGAATGAAAGACAGATGGAAAACCGAAGAAACAGTTGTGAAATTTTGCTTCAAAGACACGAAAGAAAATCGGTTTTGCATCGGACTGTTACTGGCGATGAAAAATGGATTTATTTTAAGAATCCTAAACGGAAAAAATCATGGGTTAATCCGGGACAACCATCAACATCGACTGCAAAGCCAGATCGATTCGGCAAGAAGACAATGCTGTGTGTTTGGTGGGACCAGAAAGGTGTGGTGTACCACGAGCTCCTAAAACCTGGTGAAACCGTTAATACTGATCGCTACCGACAACAAATGATCAATTTGAACCATGCATTGATCGAGAAACGACCAGAATGGGCCAGAAGACACGGCAAGGTAATTTTGCTTCATGACAATGCACCTGCACACAAAGCAAAACTTCATTCCTACGAGGAGCACTTTCATTCCTACGAGGAGGTCGAAAATTGGGTATCTGGTTGGTTTGCTTTAAAAGACGAACAATTTTATTGGCGTGGTATCCACAAATTGCCAGAAAGGTGGTCAAAATGTGTATAAAACAATGGCCAATACTTTGAATAAAATGTTTTTTACTTTCCCATTAATAATTAGTGTTTTATTTTCACAAAAAAACGCTCATTTCATACCGGTATACCTAGAAATAAATGAATTAAACAAAAAAAAAACACTTCGCAGTCACACACATTTCAATCGCAAGTTCACACACACATATCATTCTCAGTTCCATTTACACACACACATACATATCAATACCTAAAATAAATTTGAGTTAGTCTACAATTACCGATATTTGCTGTGATTCTTGCTGTTGTCCATTTCTTTCGTCAGGGCTTACATTTAAAATTACATAACCACTGCACAGTGGTGCAAGTCTTATTGAACTGTGTTGTTGGGCTTCCCTGTTAGCCCTTTTATTTAGCAATAGTTTTAGTTCATTACATTTATTAACTTTGTGTTTGTTTGTTGCTTTCGCAGGTTTAATTCGTACTGATTTTACAATTTGATTTCTTGTTGTCTCAAGCTGACGGCTGAGCCGACAGCGACGCAGTTGCGTCATGTTTGTATTATGTATGTGAGAGAGAATGAGATATGCACATATATACCAGCGCCACTGGCTATGCTCAATTGTGCTGACGCTGCGTTTCTGTGATATCTGCCCAACGAGGATCGTGTTATTCTGCACTTGAAATGTGCTTAGGTCTTGAACATTGCAACAAAGTGTTACAGTGTGTGTTTTATGTAAAATTATGAGTACAGTGTGTACTCTATATGTGTGTATATTACATCTCCCTCCTTTTGAAAAATAACGTAATGAAATGGAGTTATTTTAAAGAGAATTATTATTTGGTATTATTTATTGTATAGTATATATAACTTTTTTTTGTAAGTACATATTTGTATTTTTAATTAAGTAGGAAAGTGTGCAATAAAAGTGAAGAATTAAAAAAATAAAAATTTATATATAATTGTAATAGTATTATTTAAAAAAATATTTTCTTTTATTTTTTTTATTTTATTTTGCGCATATATATTTGAAGTTTTAATTTAGTACGAAAATTTGCAATAGAAGTTAAAAGTGTAATTATATATTTGTAGATACCTTTTTTTTTTATATATATATTTTTTTTAAATAACTTTATATATATATAGATAGTAATTCAATGATTGAATAAAAAATAAAAATGATATTTTATCTGCATGCATGCGATTTAATAAAATATTACTTATGAGATAAAAATTTGTAACCTTTCCCACAGAATTGTTAAAGCTTTAGAAGCTGATCATCTTGGGTTATAGTTAGTTTATATAAATTGTATGCATTCTTAGCAGCCATGTCTACTAAATAATAGAATAGCCTTGTCATAATACTTTGAGTTATAGCCCGAATATGATTAAAGGCACAAATGCATTATTGCCCCTTTGGATAGTCAAACATCATTATTCTAATGTAAGGTCTGATTTCTGTGATATTTGGTTTGAATGTTGAGTTTGTATAGCTATTACGACGATCACTTTCATTAAAATATCATTTTTGAAAAAGAAATTAAAGAATTCGATGTGAATCGCCACATATTTCTTTTCTAAATCAGCAGTAGATTAAATTGATAGTACAGTATAATCAATATTTGGAAATGGCGACCGATCTCATTTGAGTCGTTCAAAGCTAACATTTGATATGGTCGCAGATCTGATTATGTTAATATAGATTGCACAGAAACAAATCTGCGGTATTGGTTTTGTTTTATCAGCTATCTGGGTGGCTCTTTTGTATCTACGAATGATGATGAAGCTTATTCTTTGATCTTCTTCTTTGGCCATCACAACCGTTTTACGGTCTCGGACGCTGCCACTAATGCCCGCCACTCGCCTCTGTCCCGAGCGACATTCCACCAGAAGGACACTCCCAGCGTCGCAATGTCTCCCTGCACCTGGTCGCGCCATCTCCGCTTCGGTCGACCCTGCGGGGGAATGCCTCCCAACTCTATCGCATGCCGACTGTACACACGCTTTGCTGGAGCGTTATCATCCATACGGGTAACATGTCCTATCCAGCGCAGCCGCTGTTGTTTTATGCGCTTGACTAGGTCAGTGTCCCCATAGAGCTCATACAGTTCGCGATTCATTCGGATGCGAAATTCGCCGCCAACGTTTAGAGGTCCATAAATCCTCCGAAGAACTTTCCTCTCGAACACGCCAATTGCCGCCTCATCCTCTTTGGTCATTGTCCATGCTTCTGCGCCGTATAGCAGGACTGGGATGATAAGCGACTTGTATAGCGCAATTTTCGTTTTCCGAGAGAGGGTTCTGCTCTTGAACTCCTTATTGCGCCCGTAATAACATCGGTTTGCAAGAGTAATTCTTCTTCGGATTTCCAGACTGGTGTTGTTGTACCTGGTTGTCGTCGTTCCGAGGTAGAAAAATTCCTTAACAACCTTGAAGTTGTAGTCTCCCATTGCAACAATTTGTCCAAGCGTAGACTCCCTGCGCGTTGATTGTAGGTCCTTCGTCTTATCCTCATTTACCGCTAAGCCCATAAGTTTTGACTGCTTCTCTATCTCTGAGAACGCCTGTTTTACCACAGATTCGCTTTTGCCGATGATATCAATATCATCGGCATATGCAAGTAGCATGTTATCTCTGGTGAAGATGGTGCCCGTTCTGTTAGCATTTGGGCACTGGCGCAGTATGTACTCCATCAGCAGATTAAAGAAGTCGCACGATAAGGTATCACCCTGCCTAAAACCTCTTTTGGTATCGAAAGGCTCGGAGCGGTCTTTTCCTATTTTGACGGAGCTTTGTGTGCTTCTCAACGTCATCATGAAAAGTCGAACGTACTTTGCTGGAATACCAACGGTATTAAAAGAACTTTGAAAGAAAGGGCTTAAAAGAACTTTGACCTTATCGGCGTGTCAAAGGCGGCTTTGTAGTCAACAAAAATGTGGTGGGTGTCGATATTTCTCTCACTTATTCTCGGCTTTAGACGTTCACATAAGATGCATGATAGAACTTTATAGCGATGGGAAGGAGACTGATCCCGCGGTAATTGGCGCAAACCGCAGGGTCTCCTTTTTCAAATATTGGACAGAGTACACTTAGGTTCCAATCTTCGGGCATGCTTTCTTCGGACCATACTCTGCATAGGAGTTGGTGAATGCACCTTACCAGCTCCTCACCGCCAGCCTTGAACAATTCAGCAGGCAGCTCATCAGCGCCAGCAGATTTGTTATTTTTTAGCCTTTTTATGGCTAACAAGACTTCATTATGGTCCGGCGGATCTATCTCTATGTTATCGATTGGTGGTGTCGCTACTTCCCCCGAGGCGGCATTGTGTTCGTCATCACCTCCCAGCAGATTAGAGAAATAGTTTCTCCTTTTGTCTAGTGCCACTTCCGGATTTCTGACCAGATTTCCGTGCTCGTCCTTCAATAGTGTGACTCTGGGCTTAAAACCTTCGGTTAGTTGCCTAATCTTTTGGTAGAATTTTCGAGTCTCACTCCTTTCGAACAGCACTTTGACTTCCTCCCTCATGCGCTTTTCCCGCTAATTTTTCTTCCTTCTGTAAAGGCATTTCTCCTCTGTCCTTTTCTCTCGGTATCGCTCATTAACATCCCGCGTTGCTCCCGACTGCAGTGTTCTCCTGTAGGCAGCGTCTACAGGATTTGACTAATTTCCAAAGACAGCTTTATTGCCGTGTTATCAGCTTCTTTCACTTGTATCCATTCCTTAATTGCCAGTTCATCAGGATGCGTCAGCTGATCTGAGTTATCACTGATATCAGGTATCCAACCGAAACGATATTCGGGCTCGGTTAAGGCATTTATATAACGTACAAGCAACCTAAGTCGGTTTTCCATGATAAAACTGTCCTAAGTCCGTTTTCCATGATAAAACTGTAACCAAAATGTAAACTGTAAACAATTGATCGACACTGCGGCAAGTTTGTTGGGTTTCGTACTCAGACAAAAGGAACTTTCATCGTCTAAAACAAAGAGTTTGCCTCGATATTGGTTGCACATCCACCGACATTGAGATTTGACAGTTTGTATTTGGTAAGGTGTGTAACTTCGTGCTCTTTGCTTACGTCTGGCAACAATTTTTTTTTTTCAGCACTTTACTGATGTGTTGTTGGCTGCAATTAAATTTTCTGGCTGCATCTCGTTGACTTATGTTGTCTTTGTTGTTAAAAAGTTGCGTTAGCTTTCTGACAGCTTGGGCGGTCATAATGTTTTCTTTACGACCACTTCCAACTTCTCCTTTTATTATTTTTCCTTGCAAAATACTATAAATAGTGCATTTGGACTTGCCCTCTTGGGTAAAATGGTTTACTGTAAACACTTTCACAACGCGATCACGAAGACGTTCTTGCTCGGACGGCATGAAGGCGACTACTTGTCAAAATTTTTGTCAGGGGGCATGAAAACGTGTTTACAGGAGAACAAAGAGAAAGAAATGCCATCCCGCCGTCTTGATAGCATTGCCGTTCTACAACACTCATAATCACTTTTGTCAAGTTTTTTACAAGATAAAATTTAAGCGTATTTTAAAGAAATATAAAATACGAAAAATTTGCTTTTTAAAAACTGGAAGCTCGATTTTTATTTCAGACTCTGGCTTATTGGACAAATCTTCTTAGAATTCGTCGATTTCGATTTTGACAACCGCGTGGTCGAAAAAAAAATGTAACCACCCTAATAATTAGGGTTTGTTTGAAAAATTGTAAAGAAAACTAAATATAAATTGGTTTGCTGGTACGCCTCAGAGAATAAAAAAATGTCGACGGCGAAATGTCTTAAGCTGACCTATTTCCTGTTTCCTTAACTTGTGCAAATCGAATCAATTTGAACTGTTTCTAAGCCTGTTGATTTTGCATTTGAGGTGTAAAAGTCTGATTAATTGATGTTAACTTCATTTAAATTTATGCAGATTCCTTCTACAATGCGCACTGCCTAAATTGCCATCTGACGGTGCATACCAAATATTCCTCATCGGAGACAGATCCGCGCTTTGAGCCAAAAATTAATTTACTTTGCCCTGAACGCATTCTAATCATCTCGAATGGATTTATGCACAAGCTGCGCATTGATATAGACACGCCGGTCGTGTCCAATGGCAATAGCAACAACTACTTGCCGTCACAGCAGTCCCTACTCTTGCCGTGCACCTTGCTGCTGGCCAGTAATGAGGAAGATCGCTGTTCGCAGACATTTACTGCCTCCGGATTGGAGGCCGAGTCAAGCACTGAGCAGAGCGTCGTAGCCGATTTTAGTGATGTCGAAACGGAGCAAAGTCAGCGGGGCACCATTAGCCACAAAAACAATCACATTAACGAAGTGTGCTGCACACCCAAATCCTATGAGAAGCTCATATTTGCACCCAACTGCAGTGCAGTTGGAGCGTCCAGTTTGACACTGCCGGAGACCACCTTGCCGGTGGTTAAGCCAAACCAAATTGCAGTCAGCGAGACTAGCCAGGTGCGTAAACGTACTCAACGCATAGCAACCAAGTCCTATCGCAATGGCATCACCAAAATCTCACACTTCTCTCATATCCACCCAGAGCTCGCCCAGTTCCAGCTCTATGACGGACAAATCCAATGCTTACGAATTCTCCGAGGATAATGAGAAATATGAAAAGATTTCCATCTTCCGCAAACGACGCCTGGCTGAGAAGAAGTACGAGTTTTCTGAAGGTAATTCCGAGAATATTATACCCTTCACCTTCACCAAAGCTGTTCAGATTTTGTCAAGAGATTGGTAGGGGCTCTTCCCTTTTTAAGAATAGCCTCACAGCTACTTTTACTGGACTATGAGAAGCGTTGCTTTCGATATTCTTGTACGACCCGATTTATCATGTTGTGAATCTAACCAATCCTAATTTCCGAGCGGTTTTATTCAATTTTCTTTTAGTAGGTTGTTGTTGTAACGGCTGGGAATCTTTTGTATAAGTACTGGCTTCCCGACTAGTTACACGGCGGGCATGTAACGAAGGGCAAGGCTTCATCTGAACTTATTAAAAAGTTCGATCTTTATCACCCGTACCACCCGGGTGTGAGGAAAATAGAGTAAGTTTCGCGATTTTTTGAACCATTCATCAAACTACACCTCCTTTTTACCCGTCTATAGTAGTCATCTATTAAATCTTCTGTCTCCGAGTTTTTGCTTTCACTGCAATCTCAGCAGCTCTCAGAAAATTGCAGGCGTCGATTACTTGTCTGCTTCGGCGTTTCCCGACCTGGCCTGCCGATCCACTTGATCATCGAGCGCTAAGATTTTTGCTCAGTTTCAGCAGTTCTCTGGGATGCGATGTGCATACCAAATTGCTGGCGTCGATTGCTCGCCTGCTTAACTTGTTCATCGCGCCGAACTTGCTATTGTTCCGGAGTCTCCGCAAATTGCTGTCGTCAATTGTTTACCTATTCTGACGTTTCGGCAGCTCTCCGATACGTTTGACGGCTTACCTGTTGCATTCTCCTGAGCTCGGCTTGCGAAGATGTTTTTTGACTTCTCATTAAACTCATCCGTGTAGCTCTTTTTGAGGGTCGCGACAAATAAGAGTTTCGTTTTCCGGCATTTTTGAGAAAATAAAAAACTACAATTTTAAAAATGTAAGATAATTTTTTTTAACCCTTTACAGTTGGAGCGATTCTGTTCGATCTACACTTCCTGCGAGGATCGATCTAACTCGGTAGGGATTTGTCGGCAGGGTCGATGGGGTATGTCCTACTTTTCAAGACAACGCTGTCCAGTATGGTGGCTTCTATGGTGGTGAACTCCATGTCGGTCTGTGCCTTGTTTTTAGCGGTTGCTGTGCCACTTCTCAGAAGTTGTTGGACCTTGAAGAGTTCAGTCCGCGATCGAAGTTTGATGCATCCAATTAGGTACGGTTGGGTGAAAATCTAATTGTGCATTCATGAAGATGGTCTGGATGGATCAATATGCGACAACCCGTAGCCACAGGCTCGGAGCTTCTGAGGAGGTTTTGTAGACGGAATTGTAAGAGAGACCATTTCAAAGACTTTAGGCAGGATAAGAGCTACAACTATCGATCTTTCGTGAGGTCTCACACTGTAAGAGCTAAAGCAATGATGGTGTTGAGCTCAAATAGGGGCAGAGGTGGTGCTGTGCCCTGCTTTAACGCCGCGTTTGTGGTCAAAAGTGCACTTTCAATGTGGGGAGTAGGGTGACCTAAAGGTGATTGGGCGGTAGGTAGCATCTTGTACCGCTGGCTTTCCGGACCATTGTTTAATTTAAACATTCATAAGCTAATTCATAACTTTTTTTGTTTGTTTTGTGTTTCACCTAGACGACTGTATCTCTCCGGGCTACCACACCTCGCTACCTATGGAAGTGCTTGGGTCTTGCTATTCGGAAATGCAAATGATATCGCAGGCATCCTTTCAGCTACTGCGTTGCAGCAGGGTCATTATCACACAGCACTCTTTTGATCTGGAAACCTTTACATACTATGTGATCAGTTTGCTGTGCCAAAAGCAACAGAAGATCTACAATGTCTTTTATGACTGGGCCTTTGAGGTGATCAATGTGTGCCCCCTGAGCCAAACCATTAGTTGCCTGCTAATGGCACAATTTTCGGCACGGGATCAGCCGTCAGCTGCTCCGCAATTGAATTGTGCTCACTGCAATCGCTTGGATTGCGTTTTTCATATTCGTCAGTACGAGTGTCGTATACTGTTTACCTGGAGCATGGAGACTGGTCAGTGGCAAGTGCTTGACTATGGTGACTATCGCGCCAATTTACGTGTGCTCAATTCGGATATTATGAAATCCAAGTCGTTTATCTGCGATCTGGACACGAGGGGTGAACTCACTTACAACTTTGGCCGTGCATCTAGTTCAGTTCTAAACACCAAAACTTGTGCTGTATTTAGTCTTTAGTTACCTCTATACCTTACTTAGTGAGACGACACACTTTTTGCAAAACAAAAGGTTGGAATATGCGTCCTAATTTTCGACTGAAGTCTTATTTAAGTATACCTACATCAAATACATACAAAAACACTTACTTTTGATATTCGACAATTCAATTTAATCTTAGTTAGCATCCTTTATTTAGTTGGGGGGATCAGCGAAATATACAAATCTCTATATTTAATTATCCAATAATTCAATAATTCTCAAACATGTCTGAGTGAGTTACATATATAAGCGAAGAATACTACTTGATATTTCCTAAGATGTTCAAATACAACTTCAAAATAAATTATCCTAAAATGCAACCAAGTATGTTTGATATTATTGTTGAGGGTCATTTTCAACGAAAGTAATATCAGTATCCGGTTGACTGTACATTGTTTTTGATTCGTCACGAGATTTGCGCTGGATGCTGTTGGAAATGGGTGAGTAAACATTAATTTTCGTTTTTAAGTTGAGATCGTACTCACCATTGGTTTACAGCTTTAAAGAAACGCTAATTAAAAATGGTCACTAGGAATACTAGGATGCCTTGGCTACTGTTTACAAAATCACTGATCTCGGACAATGTCATCCAAGTTCCATTAACTTCGGTTAAATAGGAGACAATTTCCAGGAACCAACTTACGCCCATGATGATAAACAAACGCATATAGATGGCGAAACTGAGAAAAGAGAATAATGTTAGTCATATGAGAGACTCACCAAATGTGATTTTGGCAGCATAACCTCGTTAGAAATGGTTAAAAAGTGTATTATAAAGTTGAACAAATGTATGTTTCATACGGATGGTAACATTTTAGCCCTATATAGTATTTATATGCCCCATCTGCAACAATTTGATATATCCAATTTCGTTTGTCTCTCTACTGTCAAATATTGAGAAGCTATTTAGAAGATGAGAAATCGGCCCTATGAGTGTAAAGCCTGCCAGTTCGTATGCAAACAATGTTTCTTAAGATAATTAATCAAATCTCAACTTTAATTTTTTCCGTAAGCATTTCTTATCTTTCAGTTCTGTATTAAAAAAATAACAACAAAATCTCAAAACACCTGAAACAAAAAGGCTAAGCTAACATCGTAAGTGCTGAAGTTTTAATACCCTTGCTTTTTTTGATGTTCTGATTTCGAAAAAATTTTAAAAACTATAGGAGGTTTGAGATATAGTCATCCGATTCTGTCTGTTGCGACAAATTAGCACCGTGCGTTATAAAGAGGATTCTGTACAAAACTGAGAGACTAGTTTGCTTAGAGACAGACAGACGGACGGACTAAGCTCAATAGACTCAGCCTAGCCTGTCACCCTGATCAGGAATATATATAGTTTATGGGGTCGGGCCAAATTATCACACTACTTGTAGGGATATCAAAGTATTTCTAAGCACAATTACAATCCACTACGATCAGGGAATCGAACTCAATCGTATTTCGGTTCCGGTTCTGGTACACACCGAAACTTATGTTTCGCTAAAAATTTCTGTTACTCTTCTGTTCTGTTTCGGATTAGTAAAGTTTATAAAAAGAGCGGTCATTGTTTTTGCATCCATCCTATTGCTTAGCGGAGACATTATAAACTTCATCCAAGAAAATAATCATTCTACGCTTTCTAGTGTAGCTGGGACAGCAAGAAGATCTTATAAGAGCTCATAAAATATTAAAAACTTTGTACTACACCATTTAAGATCATAATCTTTATTTAAAAAACGTTTGAAGCTCTGGAAAACCTTGCTTGATGCCATAAAAGTGTTTTGAAACGAGCTATATGATTTGTCCTTCATCTTCGAATTCTATTTTACATATTTGCCAACTTCTGTGACACAAGAAATTTTCTGTTTAGAGGCTAGCATGGTATTAAGATCAGATAGGAAAAAACTATTTTCAAAAAGACTGCCCAGTCGGATTTGTCAGAGCATGGTTCCTTAAACAATGCCTTCTGGCGCACTTCTTTTTACTTGGAAGAATGTACTACCAACTTTTGCTGTATGATACATTTGCACAACTTAGAGCCGATTTCACATCTTCTATAAAGCGCTATCTGTCATATAAAATACAAATAAAAGAGTAAACTCTACGAGATGTAAGCTCGGTCCTTAGTGTTGTGTTCTAGGAGCAGCAAGTGTAACAAGTGACTTACCTGGCTCGATTGTTGGTTTGTATGTGTTCCAATTTTTAAAACACTTCGGATTTTCCTATTCTCGAAATAAACGTACCACGCTGTTAAAACGAACAGAGTGATATTAAAAAGTATAAATATTGTCAATGGTCCAAAGAAATAGAATAGCTCCGTCCAATATTTATTTTTTTGGCTGAGTACAGATTTTTTTTTATTGAAACAAAAAACTTGATAGCTATCGTGTACTTACTGTTGATCCAGCATTCATACATGCCGACTCCGGGAACTAATAAATCGTCCAATCCCTCAGCAAAGGGTACTTGTTCAATCTTATCGACAAGCACTATAACGATAGTGAGCAAAGCCGAAGTGATCCAAACGATGCAGTTATATTTGAGAAATCTGTTTTTGCCATTATTTTGCACTGCACCACGTCGTCCGGTGGCTCCCATATATACATCATAGCTTATAATGCATAACCAAAGATAAGCGGACATTACAGCATAATAGCCGATGTAACCTAGGATTAAATTAATCATGAACATGGTTTAGGAAAAAACTTTTTTGTCGATTTTTTTTTCCATATTTTTTTTTAGCTTAGATATTCAAAAATATTATCCCAAAAGGATTTTTCAAAATTCGAAATAATTTTCCGAGACATTGCCATTTTTGTGAATAATGTTGTTGCCTAAATGATCGCATTCACAAAATACTTAAAACTTCAAACGTGATTTTGGAAAATGTTTACTATCCATCCATATACTCTAAAAATGTTGAAAAAAATGTCCACGATGGACCGCGAATTTACGTGCAGAAATCAATTGGCGGTCGACCATGGTCTTCCTGTAAATGAATTTTGAAATTTGCGTTATAAAATAAAATATTCTCGATCACAAATGCTTTTCGAATTCTGCTTGTTGTTGCAAATAACTATTTAGAAAAAGTTTGCTTGAATTTGATGACGAAATTAGGGAAAACTTCACATTTTTAGTATCTGTTATGAACTCTTTCCCAGGACCCCTTTTTGAGGTAAAGTTTAAGGACTAGTCCACATTCGTCTTTCTTATGGGCATCCTGCACCTATAAATGAATGTTTTATTTTATGTTAATAAAAATAATTTGCACGCGCCCACACCTAAAATATTAGCAAAGACCTATATTTTGGTTACATCGTCAAATTAATTTTTCATAAGACGTTTTTGTGGCGTTTTGTCCTTTGGGAGGATGTGTAACCTTAATAAAGACATTCATTTATGAGTGGGAAAAATGTAAGAAAAAATGGAATGAAGAATCACCCCAAAAAAAGCGGAGCAGGCGCAGTGGTAATGTAATAGATGCACCACAGATGAAGCCAAAAAAAAAAATCGGCAAAAAGGCGGTCGAAGTTTTATATACCCTTGCAGCTTCCATTGAAAACCAAAATGCTTTTCTAACTAAGACTACTTTTTGGACCTCACTTTTCTATGGGATCTATACTATATAGATGTCTGATTTCGACCAAACTTGGTGAAATCATGGAAAAGCATAATACACTGTTAATTGCGAAATTTGGAGGCGACCCCATTTATAACAAAAAAGTTTTTCTCACTAGAACTTCTTTTTCGACCGATCATTCATACTGAAGCTATATGCTGTAGTCATCCGATTTTGATAAAACTTTGTAGAAATGAGTTAAAGTATATAAAATAAGAATATGCCAATAAAATGGACGTTTTCATTAAAAACAAAAAAGTTTTCCTCACTCGAACTAGTTGTTCGTCCGATCGTTCCTATGGGAGCTATTTGCTATAGTCATCCGATTTTTACCAAACTTTGTAGAATTGTGTAAAAGTATATAAAATAAGTGTATGCCAATGATAGGGAAGTTTTCATTAAAAACAAAAAAGTTTTTCTCACTAAAACTAGTTTTTCGGCCGATAGTTCCTATGGCAGCTATAACCTATAGTCATCCGATTTCGACCAAACTTAGTGAAATTATGGGAAAGGATAGTAAACTAAGAAATACGTACTTTGGAGGCGTTTCCATTAAAAACGAAAAAGTTTTTCCCACTAAGACTAGTTTTTCGACCGATCGTTCCTATGACAGCTATATGCTATAGTCATCCGATCCGGCCGGTTCCGACAAATGTGCAGCGTATTTGTATCAAAAGACTTCGTGCAAAGTTTGGTGAGGAAAGCTTCAAAACTGACGGAGGAGATGGCATAGAAACAGACAGACGGACAGACGGACGGACGTACAGACGGACAAGGTTAAATGAACTCAGCTCGCCATGCTGATCAAGAATATATATACTTTATGTGGTAGGAGATGCTTTCTTCAATGCGTTACAAACATCCGCATAATTTTATAATACCCTCTGCAAGGGTATGAAAATCGCGCAGAATTGAAAGGTTTCTTTTTGTCAGATGATTTATATATATTTACCAAAAACAGGAAGAAGCTGTAGAAGGATTGGAAGAGGAGGAAGGGATGGAAGGATTGGAAGAGTAAGCTGTGAATGGATTGGATAAGGAGGAAGGAGGAGGTTAAGCCTCTGTGGTTTGTACATATGTTACAATTATATTTGTTTGTCAATGGCACTAACATTCATTTTGCAGCCACCATCTCACATTGCTGAGCATTGGACTACGCCTTCTGGGGACATCACATTAAAAAAACAGTGCCTTGAACTATACCTCAGATTGGTGGCGTGGAAAATAGTTTACAGCAGTTTCATCTTATGTCAAGTGCCATTTTAATAGACGGAATCGAATAAGAAATAGGGTAAATATTAAACTTCCAGAAAATTTGCAAGCCTCAAACGACACAGAATTAATGGTGCTATCGTTTGAACCTCGATCATCGCCGAAAAAAACGGACGAGAAACGCACCTTTCAGTTTTAAACATCTTCGAGCTGTACTAAAAATAGTCTTTATTGTGTGATTGTTGGTCTCAAATTCTTCGTTTCGGTATGCTTTTAATAAATAAATGTAATTTTTGAGTCTACGAGTATGTGCTTTGGTGACGGAGATATTTGAAGGTGATTTTTTTAAATTTTATGAGTAATAAATTAAAGTAAGTTCGTATTTTTGAGCAATAGATAAAACGCAAAGCACAAGACTTATTTTAGAAAAATAATATATGCCATGTAAAGAACGTTTTCAATGAAATCAAAAAGTTTTCTCACTAGAAATAGTTTTTCGACCGATCGTCCCATAGCAGCTATATTCTATGGTCATCCGATTTTGACTAAGCTTTGTAGAATTGTGCGAACGCTTGACAAATAAATAAATGCCAATCTTTAGGACATTTCCATTGAAAAAAAAGTTTTTGAAACTAAGACTACTTTTCGGACTCTACTTTTATATGACAGCTATACTATATAGATATCGGTTTTCGACCAAACTTAGTGGAATCATTGCAAATCATAGCAAACCAAGAAATACGAAATGTGGAGGCGTTTCTATTCAGCATACACTTTCGTTAGTACAGCTTTCGTTACTTTATATACTACTAGCAAGTACCCCGGCTTGCTTCGCTACGCCGCCGTCAGTTAAGTTATTTCAAGCGATATCGTTATCAGTTTTTCTTTTCCATTTTGGGTGTGGATTTCACAAATTGGAAAATATTTGACCGCATCTTACGTACATTGGTTCAAAGCAGAGATTAACTCTTATGACACGCCCGCGGTTAAAAAAAGTCTCACCTGACATTTCCGATCTTGGAGGTGGAGTTTTAAAAATTAAAGCATACAAACAAAATTTGATAAAGATCGGCCCAAAAATAAGGATTGGCCTTGAACACACATTTTGGGATATTTTTCACCAATTCTCCAACCATTCCTCAAAGTTGCATGGTAATTGTTTAGTAGAGCTACCCCTCACCAAAAATTCTGAAAAAATTATCCTCGATGGACCGCGAATTTACAAGAACTATGACGTCTTCAGATCGCGGGGGACTCCCGCGGTTCAATGGTAAAAATTGTTTGAAAGTTGCATTTTTTGCATAAAAAACAGATTGTTTTTTGCCTTAACTGTCATTTATAAATTAAAAAAATTGTTTCTGGTAAGCGAAATATTCGTTGTAAACTCTGACCACCAATCACATCGACGAAAAATGAGTTGCCCAAGTTGCGTAAATACGCTAATGAAGTTTTTCACTAAGTCGGATGAGGAGATAATGCAATTTGTGGAAGATCACGGCTGCATTTTAACGTCAAAAACGTGTCCAAAATGCGGTTCAAAGTGCACGGCAGCGAATGGACGTTTCCGGTGTAGGAAAATAATGACCGTCCAGAAAGGAGCTCATAAGAAGAAGCAAAAAATGAAGTGCGAGTTTTTTGAAAGTGACCGCAAAAACACATTCTTTGCTGAGTCCTCGCTCAGTATTCCGCAAATAGCAAAGTTTGTTGTTTGGGACACTGTAAGAGTAGCTGGTGAAATCAATTTCTTGGAAAACGAATTTGGGTGGTCCAGGCCCACTATTATTGACTGGAAAAATTTTATTCGGGAGGTTTACATAGACTGGTCCATAAGAAACTGCTGTCCTGTAATTGGAGGACCTGGAACAACCGTCGAAATTGACGAAGCCAAAATTGGAAAGCGAAAGTTCAACTGTGGCCGCATAGTAGAAGGACACAACTATTTTTGGAAATCGGCAGTGGTAATTTTATAGTTGTACATAGCGAAAGGCATGAATGCGCCTCAGGCAAACTTTTTTTAAAAAGAAGCACAGGCAATAATTAAAAAAAAAATCGCGACAAAAGATCATATTTTTTTATGAGTAACTTTGAAAACGAATTTGGAGCTAATCGCTGGGAACTAAAATTCAACCCATTAAAACTTTACCACCCAATTCCCACCAAAGGGGGGTGAATTTTCCGGAAAATTGGTATGCAGTCATTGTTGAATTTTCATGTAGATCTTTGAAAATGAGTTTGACCCCAATCCGATGATAAACAAAAAAGTTGCATACAACAGTTTTTCGACCATTTTCCGACTTTGGGGGTAGATTTTCCAAAAGTTAAAAGTCACGCTGATCATATTTTTTTTGAGTAACTTTGAAAAAGAATTTGGAGCTAATCGCTGGGAACTAAAATTCAATGAATTTGCCGGAAAATTAGTATGTAGTCATAGTTAAATTTTCATATAGATCTCTGAAAATAAATTTGAGACTGATCGGATGAAAATAATAAAAGTTCCAAACAACAGTTTTCTTTAAATTTTCCACATTTCCCGACAGAATTTTCCAAAATCGTTTCTTAGTACTCACTTTCAGAATAAGATACAACTACTGTAAAAAATTCAGCTTCCTATCTCTTATGGTTTGTCCTGTGCGACGGTCACCAGTCAGTCAGTCAGTCAGGTTGAACAGTTTTATTTATATAGATGTACCAGAGGTACACGGAGTATATTAAGTTTGTGCAAAAGTATGTAACAGCCAGAAGGAAGCATCTCCGACCCTATAAAGTATATATATTCTTGACCAGCATCAACAGCCGAGTCGCTATAGCCATGCCCTTCTGTCCGTCCATCTGTCCGTATGAACAAACAGATCTCAGAGATGGTAAGAGATAGAGGTTCGACTAGTATTGGGCAAAAACTTGTTTTACTTTCAGGCAGATAAAGTTTTTCTAAATTTTTTGCCACGTCCCTTCCCGCCCCCGCAATTTTGAAAAAACGTTGTATCTCCCACAGTTTTATAGATAGAAGGTTCTAACCTTCTGGACATATTTAGTAATTAGGATTATTTATCGATCCGCCAAAGGAATGGTAAAGATCGCATTAACGATAAACGAGTTATAAGGAAAACACTTCACAGGTACAGAGTACAATATTTAATGTAACCCTGGGTTGAATAAAGTAAGATATTTAAGGTGACCTTGAAGCTATCCAGTTCCTTGAGGAAGTAGGCCAGAGTTAGGCACACAAAGTAGAGGGTGCAGCACATTCCATCAACGGTGCGAGTTTTGAGGAAGAAACTATATATGGCAATGGCAAGTATCATAAAGACTATGGACGCTATCTTGACTGGAGTAGAAAACATTAAACTTCATTGACTGCGTGGGCATAGAAATGTGGTTATTACCATATTCGAAATATTTACTGGGTTCTTTACAGGTATGGGGCATTAGACTGATAACTTCGCCCGTTTTAGCTGGTTGTAGGCAATAATTCCACTTCGGAAATACAGTGTTTTGGTCGTCTATGACCAGGCTTCCATTCTAAAATATATTCAATGTAAAGTTGATAGAATTGAGAATAACAAAACCCCCTACAAACCTTAAAAAAGTTCCAAGACTTTATGTCTAATTCGGTAAAGGAAGACACCGCGCAATTTTCAGAAGGGTCAATTTCAATCCAGGACTGACGAAAAATCCCTGTTTCCAGCAACATTCCATTATCTAATGTTATATTCACTACCGGATCATAGAACAGTTCGTCTTGTATTTCATCAGCGCACTTGTCCCCATCTAGCAGGCTCTTCGGATGACAGCAGAACTTAACGCATACCCTTACTTTGCAAATACAACCTCTTTTGTAAGGAGGCACTGTTAAGTTTTTGTCTCCAACCAACTTGTATTCATATGTCCCCGTTAGATCAGCGGGAATTAACACACTATCGTCATACTCATATGAACCATTCGTGAAAGTTCTATTAGTTAGATCGACTGTGTCAATTGGTCACGAGGATGCTAAGCAAAGCATAGGATATTTTTATAAACATATTCATACTAATTAAATCTACTGTATGTCATTTCACGCACAAAATTAAGTTCCCCATAGATGTGGAATCTTTGAATGATTGAAGGCAACTGTAACGGCTACAGTACGGAAGCTTGAATACTTCTTTTTGTTTATCAGCATAAAAATATTATGTGATACATTGTAGGTATATTGTTGAATTATTAATTAAAAAAATAGAAACAAAATATAAACGTAAATGCCTACATCGTTTCGTTCTTTTTGAGTTCCTTTATTGAATTGATTTTGGTTTTTCACAAAAGACTTAACATAGCTGCCCTTACATTGGTTGGGTATGCTGAATATTATATTTGGTACTCCACCTCCCTTTTTAGAGAAATAACGTAATATAGTGAAGTTATTTTATAGAAAAATTAATTTATAGTAGTAATATATATATGTAAGTAAATGAAAAATTGTTTTTTTTTTGTTTGTTTTTTTTTTCGTTATTATATATTTACTAGCTGAATACCCGGCGTCGCCCGGGTTCTTGAGAGAGCGGATCTATTCAATCTAGTGCAGGCTGCATGTCGGTATAAATATTTTGGACCGTTCGATCTTTTTCTCTATATAAACGGCTTCATGATAATCTAAAATCAAGAATATTTTGCAAATTTCGTGACATTTTTGACCGTTTGATTAACACTTCCTATTTACCCGTCTACAATTGCTGTCTATCAAATCTTCACAATAATCCAGCCTCAAATCAAAAATTTGCAAAGTTCGCAATATTTTGGACCGTATAATCTACAGCTTCCATTTACCAATGCCGGCATTGTAATATTAGCATTAAGCACTTTCGCGATTTTTGGACCTTAGAAACCTTCGCGGGCAAGCGTGGCCCAAAGTTTTATGGCAATCAGATGAACGGTAAAGTTTTTGAAATTTCGCGGTTCTATGACCATTTCTTCAATTAAGATACCTTCGCGTGCAAGCGTACAACCATTCCTCAAAGCTTTATCAAAATCGAACATTTTGCAAACTTTCCGGTTCTTGGACCATTTCCCGCCCATATCTTCTACTTAGAAACCTTTCCAGCGTCGAACCACTATCCAAAGAGAATTTTCGCGGTTTTTGGACAATTTTCTGCAAGTTTCTTCAACTTAGAAACCCTCCCGAGCAAGCTTTCAATTCATTCCCCAAAGTTTGACTGCAATCGGCTGAACGGTATAATTTTGCGAATTTCGCGATTTTTGGACCTTAGGAACCTTCGCGGCCAAGCGACTAACCATTGACCAAAATTTCATCGCAATCAGATGAATGGTATAGTTTTTGAATTATCGCGGTTTTTTTACTATTTCCCGCCCATTTCTTGAAATCAAAATCCTCCAAAGTTTTATAACAAACGAACATTTTGCAAATTTCGCGGTTTCTTCTACTTGGAAACCTTCCTGGGCAAGCGTCGATCAATTTGCCAAAGTTTTAGCGAAAACGTAAATTTTTAAATTTTCGCGGTTTTTGGACAATTTTTTGCAAATTTCTTCAACTTAGAAACCTTCCGGGGCAAGCGTTCAAATCATTCCCCAAATTTTCATTGCAATCGGATGAACGGTATAATTTTGCAAATTTCGCGGTTTTTGGACCGTTTCACAGACATGAGACATAGCCTATGACACTTTACTGATCGACATGAACATACTGTGAAAAATTCGTGAAGATCGGTTCAGCGGTTTAGACGCCCATAAGGGACAAACATACAAACATACTTTCACTTTAATATATATGTATAGATGTATAGATAGATAGACTTAATATTATTGTTCGAATATTTAGATAGATGTTGCTTTGTTTTAAGAATATATAGAGAGGTTTATTTTTGTTTTACGAATATATAGATAGGTTTATTTTTGTTTTACGAATACATATTTGTATGAATTTTTTACTTAAAATTAATTTTAGTGTTATTATTTTTTTGAAATGGGTAAAAATGTTAATTAATAAAATAATAAAAGAAAAATGCTAAATAGCTTTTGTTGATGCATGCTTATGTATAGTTATGCTTATGTATGATTATGCTTGTGTATAGTTATGCTTATGTATAGTTATGCTTATGTATGGTTATGCTAATGGATGGCCATACTAAAAATATGATTATACATAAAACATCTTTAATCTATCCTTATGTACTTTTTGTGTTTTGTTCTTGGTATCTGATATTATGATATTATTCCTATCTTCTATATTGGTAACTATACGGTCCACTATAGTTAAAATCTAGCTTATGACCTGTTTCATTTCTTAATAGAACCTTATTTCCTATTGATGTTTCTATGTCATTTATTTTTAAGTCGTATAACTGCTTATTCCTTCTTTTATTTTCTTCAAGCCTTACTCTTGCTCGTTTATATGCTACTTCTAATATATATTTACTTTCCTTAGCATAGTCTTCTATATTGTATAATGGACTTATATTATTCTTCTTCTTCTTCTTTGACCATCACAACCGTTTTACGGTCTCGGCCGCTGCCACTAATGCCCGCCACTCGCCTCTGTCCCGAGCGACATTCCACCAGAAGGACACTCCCAGGTTCGCAATGTCTCCCTGCACCTGGTCGCGCCATCTCCGCTTTTTGTCGGCCAGGCGGATGATTGCCTGCCAACTCTATCGCATGCCGATTGTACACACGCTTTGCTGGAGCGTTATCATCCATACGGGTAACATGTCCTATCCAGCGCAAACGCTGTTGTTTTATGCGCTTGACTAGGTCAGTGTCCCCATAGAGCTCATACAGTTCGCGATTCATTCGGATGCGATAATATAATGGACTTATATTATTTACTGAATTAAAATTCGATGGCAAATTACTTTTTCTGCCAAAAACTAACTCATATGGACAATAACTATGTGCCATTGAGGGGGTTGTGTTGAAACAATAAACGAAATATTGAAGCCATACGTCCCAATCTGTCTTATCAACAGATATATATGAACGAATGTATTCGATAAAAGTTCTATGACTTCTTTCTATTGTTCCAACTGTCTGGTGGTGGTGTGCAGTGGACGTTATATGAGGTGTGTTCAAAAAGTATCGCGAATTTTGTGTTTTTTCAAAAATTATTTATTTATTCATGAATATCTATTTTGTCCCCTTCAAAGTAATCCCCATGAGATATTATACACTTGTGCCAACGCTTTTTCCAATCTTCGATCTTTAGTTTAGGGAAAAAGAAAAAGTCACAGGGGGCCAGATCTGGGGAATACGGTGGCTGCGGCATCATTAGTGTGTTGTTTTTGGACAAAAAGTCGCGCACAAGCAACAATGTGTGAGCAGGGGCGTTATCGTGGTGCAAAAGCCAATTTTTGTTGTTCCACAAATCCGGGCGTTTCTGTCGGATTGCTTCGCGCAAATTGCGCATAACTTGCAGGTAATATTCCTTATTGACCGTTCTTCCCTGTGGCAAGAACTCATGATGCACCACGCCCCTGCAATCGAAGAAAACTGTCAGCAAAACTTTCACATTCGACCGAACTTGGCGCGCTTTTTTCGGTCTTGGTTCGTGCGGCAGCTTCCATTGAGATGATTGAGCTTTGGTTTCCACGTCATAACCATATACCCACGATTCGTCACCAGTTATGACCCTTTGGAGCAAATTTGGGTCGTCGCGGACAGAGTTTAACATCTCATTAGCAATGTTCATGCGATGCTGTTTTTGGTCGCAATTGAGCAATTTTGGTACGAATTTCGCGGCGACCCGTCTCATGCCCAAATCATTGATAAAAATCGAATGGCACGAGCCAATCGATATGTTTAGGTCCTCAGCAACTTCTCTAACGGTGATTCGATGATTGGCCAATACCATTTTCTCCACTTCATGAATTTTTTCGTCTGTTGTTGAAGTGCTCGGGCGTCCGGCACGCTCTTCGTCGTTCACATCTTCTCGGCCTTCTGAGAACATTTCGCACCACCGATAAACGTTGTTTCGGTCCAAGGTAGCTTCTCCGTATGCCACAGTCAACATTCGGAATGCATCCGCGCACTTTATTTCGTTTTTCACACAAAATTTGATACAGGTTCTTTGATCCATTTTTTTGAATAGGTAAAAATCGAAGACGATCCAAAACACGTGCAAGCAAAGCAGCTTTCAACAATTAAGTGAACATTCAAATTGGCCGAGCTTGTCGGCATAAGTGAGAGACATGAGTACCAACATAACGCCACAAAAAAATCGAAATTCGAATATACGTAACCCGCGAAAATTCAAAATTTGCGATACTTTTTGAACACTCCTCGTATTTTCCACTTTCATATATTTGCACAAGTCATTGATAATAGAATTTTTATATTCAGTTCCCATGTCCGAAATGAACGTCTTCCTTGGACCAAACTTCAATATAAAAGATTCGAATATAGCTTAAGCGACAGTATTTGCGCTTTTATTTGCAATTGGAATGGCAACTAAATATTTCGTTAAATCACATATCAATTTGCTTGAAACGCCAAGAGAGAGAATTTGCTCTCTTTTAGGTCTCTCTCGTTTATTTTGCGAAAGCTGCGTGACTGTCGACTTCAAAGTGAGTGGAGGAAAACAAGTGTTAAAAAAAAAAAAAGATGGATCCATTTTGAACTGGAGATATTGGAGACTCCGCCGGACGACGGCTTACAGGCGCTATTAAAGGAGTTCAATATGGAACACGTGCTTGTATATTTACAAGGTAAGTTTTGAAAATTAAGCGACGCGTCGTTTACCGCCGCGACGGTAGCTGTCTGCACACGCGTGTATGTACATGCATACTACATACATAGAAACATTCAAATCACAAAATAAAATGCGTTTTGGCTGCTTGTATTATGCATACATAGTAAACACATTGAAAAAAAAATGCGTTTTGGCTGTAGCATATGTAAACACATGATTTTGTGGTAATATATATGTACATAGATATGTATATACAAATCTGTATGGCGTTTGTAAAAAGCTACCGATTTTTTTTTGCATGTTTGAGCGTTTAAATGTATGTACATAACTATGTAAATACAAACATATGCCTGCCAAAAATGCGTTTCTGTTGCTAGTTCATACGTATGTATGAACTAGCAACAGAAACGCATTTACATACATGTACATACATATATACGTATGTAAGAACTAGCAACAAAAACGCATTTTTGGCAGGCATATGTTTGTTTTACATAGTTACATACATTTAAACGATCAAACATGCAAAAAAAATCGGTAGCTTTTTACAAACGCCATACAGATTTGTATATACATATCTATACAAATATTACCACAAAATCAATTGTTTACGTATGTATGCACCATACAAGCAGCCAAAACGCATTTTATTTCTTCAATATGTTTTCAATGTATGTAGCATAATACAAGCAGCCAAAACGCATTTTATTGTAATTTGAATGTTTCATAGTACATATTTTAATCAAAATTATTTATCGATGATATATAAGATAAAGATCGGCTGAACGGTTCTCGAGATATGAGCAAAAAGTAGTGCTGCAGCATCGCGGTAGCAGCGCTGCTACCTTGGCCAAGTCCTACAAAGTACATATGTATACTCATATTAATTTATATTTAGTTATATTTTAGATGCAGGAGTGACTTTTCACAGTCTTCATTATAGAAGGCGGAAGACTTCCCCGAAGCCATTCCACCCTTGGACTCCGCATGGTTCCGCGAGAAGCTGTTTTTATGGCAGAAAAGGGTAAGAACGGTTAAGTAAATTTTATTGCAAACATTTATAATTTAATACAATTACCATTACAGCGGCAAACACGACGAAACGATTCCACGGACCATCAAAGGAGTCAGATGTCAGTCCACCAGAGAGCAAAAAATTATCCGGAAAATTCTACAAAGGAAAGTCGACTCTAAATAAACCTTGTGTTCTCGCTCCGAGAAACAACGAAAGGAAGAAGTTCTCGCTTATCCAAGGACCAGGGTAGCCTACTAATAGGTTAAGAGAGGATCTTCTGAATATAATAATGGAAGAAGTGATGGCAAGCAATATCACCATTAAAACTTCAGATTTTCCATTTTTGGTTGATGAAATCTGCTTCAATTCCAAGAAAAAAAGGTAGGATTCTTAGGTAACGCCTCGTACTAGAACGACAAAAACACTTGATTTTGATGTTCTTGAGCTGTTTTGACAGTGTTTCTGTATTTTTGAAGAAAAGTTAAAATTTGTCGATCTTAGTATGAGGCTCTAGAATATAAATTTAATCACAATACGGGGGCGACACAAATCTCTAGATTTTGTATAAACGTTTGCATTTAATTTTAAGTGACAAGAACTTTTCGCAGATGGGAGCTGCGATTTGGAACCTTCTACCTAAATCTCTTGCCTTTGAACAGTCGGTTTCCCCGCAACTTTCAACTTTATCTATTAACAGATTTTTTTCATTCACAATAAATCAATATAATCCAATAGTTTTAGTTTGAAAAGCGTTATACGAAAATCACTAGAGATTTCGTGTCAGCAACGAACATCAACAAGCTACACAAACCAAGAAAGTTCAAACGCTTAGGCTATCACACCACATCTACCGACATCGTTCTAAAAATTTTTCTGGCCGAAATTGTCATGTGTAGCATGTTTCGATTAGACTTTCCCACTTAAAAATTTGATTAACAAAGCTTAAAAATTTCCAAGCAAAGTATTGCACACGTGTTGTTAGATCCAACCTAACCAAGACCCTACAGTGAACCCCACCCCCCCAATGGGTGCCAACCACACCCCAAGTTGGGTGACACCGCGAGACGATCCCCACACCCAACAACAACTTCAACAAACAAATTAAAAAATGTATATCTGTATGATAAAATTTTATGAAGAAATCTGTTGTTCGTTACAAAATATCTTCTCCCACTTTCGCTCTATCTAGTCCATTATGTTTAAGAAAGGAAGGTATAACTTTTAAGTTTCTCAAAGAGCCTAGTACATTCAGAGCACAGATTTAAAAACTTCGAATTAAATTTATTTCAAAGCACATGATATCAGTAGATGAAAGAATATCTGTATTATTTTAATGGCAACCCTACTTTAGTATAAAAGTCTTACAAAAATATGTAAGCCATTAGCTTTTATGTTTAAGCGATATTTGAAATTCCCTAAACTCTAGTACTCATTAAAAAAATAGCACAAGTCTACAGAGACAGACTATTATTTTGTCAATGGAGAATATTTAAAAAAGATTGTTTTGAGTCTAAGCTAGTTGTTCCCTTTATATGTACGACGACTTCGATCAATAATCCACTGGGTGTCGACTTCCCATTGTGGCTGTTACACATCTTTCCCTACAATGCCACCCCACATCTTTTGTCAAAGTTAAATTTTTATCTTTCAAACTGCTTTTCTTTCATCAGTTTCTTTAAAAGATGCGGAAGAAAAATCTTTCTTCATTTGTGAGAGTTAAGACTGATGATAGTATCAACATAGATCGAGTCCTTTTGTATTGGGTCTGTTGTGCGTACTCAATAGTATCTATTTTCAATCCTTTTCGTTTGTCGTTCTTGAGAAGCAACCAAATGACGACAGCGCAGCCTTAGGACGGACACTATCTTTTAAAGAACGGGCTAGTGTGTGTGTTTAATGGCTTACCAACTTTTCACGCCGACAACGTTTGACATAAGCATGATGTATTCGAAGGAGTCGTTCCTTGATATCTTAACGTACTAGTCCATTAATCAAAAACAAGTGGTTTCATTAAACGATTAATGGTAGAAAAGTCTTTTCAATATGGAGCGACGAGTATATTATCTGTAATCCGATTTTTGCGGTTAAAAGATCAGTTGGATGACCTAGCCTTTGCCTGTTCATTGCCTTGTTAATCAGTTTGTTCCATATGATATTGGATGTTTTCTTACTTCCGACATAGTCGCTACCAACACCACACGCCTTTTTTCCAACACCCACCTTCTCCTTGCCGCACCACAACACACCTTCTCTCCCTCCTTTTTGCGCTTTGAGCGACACGCTTTTTTCACACAACGTCAAACAACCCCCCACCCTTTCTTCTTCTCTCACCCTCTGTCCTCTTCTCTGTTGTTTAACAGAACACTTCCATATTGAAAACCTTATTTTTAGTCTGTTAATGTTACTGATGTTTATTTAATGGACAACATATAAACAAGTATTTACTACTTTTAAATTATCTTTTATTAGACAATGAAAATGTTTTTGTAATATGTTACCCAGACAAGTATTGTTTCTTTTGATAGCCATTTAAGAGCACGAGTAGTAATTAATGGAATTATTCATAAAAAATATCAAAGATTTACCAGTCCACCATTACACCTATATCCACTAAACAATGAAAATCTTTAGACTAAATACTTTTAATTTTTGATCAATAAATAAAATAAAAAGCAATAATTTGTCTCTTTTTAGCTATTTACGTTCTTGATAAGAACGACACAGTATATTTTTTCTTAAAATAAGACCAATTTCTTCCTATTTTCAGTGTTTTTTGTTGTTAATTTGAGAATCATATCAACTTCTTTTAGTAATTGTCTCTTTTAAGTAATGTCTCCCTTATTTTTCTTCATTGAGTAAGTTGTTCTCACATAAGACATATTTTGCTCATTACATATCGTTAAAAGACATTTACTTAAAAGAGTTTTTTTGTTCTCATATGTAGGACAATTTCTCAAAACACATATCAACTCACATCAAGTTTTGCGTTCTCAAAAATTCTTGATGTTTTCTTAAATGACGCATGTTATTAGACCGCCACTTCCACACACCGCATTTGGGAGTTTCGGTGATAGTATGTAATTTCTCGAGTCATATTTTTCCAAAAATAATATCGTTTGACTTTGGCCAAGGTTTTTGTAATGCCTGTGTGCCCTCCTTGAATGTAGACATAATAGCTTCTTTTTTTTTATTTTGAATTAGGGTCACCGTTGAGTAGCCTACCTTTTATGTTTCAATATTTTATTGCCCTTTGTTTAATTATCAATTGACTTTTCAAAGATTTTTTCACCGTGCCACTTTGATTGCTGTTTATATTTACCGCTTCCAAGCCTTGAAAACTGACCCTAGTCAAGAGTTCATTAGTATACAAATCGCTAACATCATATCTGCAGTAATCCTTTTGCCATGTTTGAAAACATCATATTTTTACGTGCAGTCACACTTTTCACCTCTACTGTTTCGTATACGTTGCTGAGCTTTTAAGAGTTGCCTGCAATTCTACCTTTTCTTGTTTTTTTCCTGCCGCAGGATTTTGTCTACTTTGATTTCTTTAGTGCTTTTATATACTCTGTTTTTCTTTATTTCAGCTCTCCATTCTGCCCTTGTATTCTACAGAAAACATATCTTCTTCTATCTCTTCTTGTTAGTTTTGAACTTGGGTTCACCTTGACATATGTCATGGTCTATGGTCTGTTTTATTGTGATGTTTGCCATATATATATGGTCGAAAATGTTATTGCCATGATTGCTTTAACTCTTTTCGTTGTACTTTTATTACCTTCCCTTTTGTAAATGAACGAGAAGCAATGCTACGGCATTGTTTATCTCATAAGTTTGAGTTAAAACTGCTCCGAGGCTTGTTTACTGCATCTTTATAATGCAAAATTCTTTATTATCTGTATTTTAGTAGTGTTTATAAGAGCTTTTCTTTAAATAATCGATGCTTTTTCATTCATGGACCTTCACTTTACATTCTTTACATATCTTGTTATGTGACGTGAGTAATCTGCAAATTTTTATAACGTCTGTAATAATTGCAAATGCAACATCTTCTACATCGCGTCTGTAGACTTATTTTTCACTGACATCATATTTTTTGTCATCTCAAATACCGTCATACATTTATGACTTAGAAGTCACTCATGATGAAGATGTGCATTTTCTTTAGTTTAAGGTTGTGTTCCCTACACAATCAAAGACTTTAGTTTTGATCATTGATTTTCGACAACCGTGACTATTAAGTCATCAATACAAGAATGCTTGTGAAGGGTCTAATCCAGAGAAAGCTATTGTCATCATTCTTTGAAAAGAATTGGCGCTATCTTTAAGCCATATGTAATCTGATCGTATGAGCCTGCTCGTTGAGAAAGATTAATATTTCGGAGTTTCTTTCGCTCTATTTGTGAAACCGGACATTAAACCCCAAACAGACCAACCCTTAACGGTTTACCGGAAAGTATTTTTATTTATTTGACGATAGTCTATAACCAATCGCCATCCTTTGTAATCGGAACCTGGTATCCTTTTTGAAAAGTAGTATTGGCTGTTATATTCTGACCTTCCCACTTTTCCCTACTCCTTTTTCTTTTTTTTACACTCTCTTTTATCTTATTCTTTTTTATTTTTTCTATTGTTCTTTCTATCCTTTTTTCTTTTTTTTTTTTTATTTTTTTTTTTTTTTTTATCTTTGTATTGGATCATCATGGAATGTAGACATAATAGCTTCTTTTTGTTTTTTATTTTGAATTAGGGTCACCGGGTTGAGTAGCGCTACTTTTAATGATTTCAATATTTTATTGCCCATTTGTTTAAAATTATCAATTGAAACTTATTCAAAGATTTTTTTTCACGGTGCCACTTTGAGTTGGCTGATTTTATATTTACCGGCTTGCATTTCAAGCCTTTGGAAAAACTGACCTAAGTCAAGAGTTCCATTAGTATACAAATCGCTAACATCATATCTTGCAGTAATCTTTTTGCCATGTTTGAAAAAACAAATCATATTTTTTACGTGCAAGGTCACTACTTTACGTACCTCATCATTATTCATGATTTCGTATACGTTGGACATTGAAGCTTTTTTAAGAGATTGCCTAGGCAATTCTACTTTTTCTTGTTTTTTTCCTGCGCAGGATTTTTGTCTACTTTGATTTCTTGTAGTGACTTTTAGTATACTGGCTGAGATATTTTTTAATTCTTTTATTGTTATGCGGGATAATGCATCTGCAACGAAATTGTCTTTGCCCTTGAGATATTCTACAGAAAAAACATATTCTTCTAAGTCTAGTCTCATTCTTGTTAGTTTTGAACTTGGGTTCACCATTGAGAACAAATATGTCAATGGTCTATGGTCTGTTTTAATTGTGAAATGTTTGCCATATATATATGGTCGAAAATGTGTTATTGCCCAGTGAATTGCTGTTAACTCTTGTTCGGTTGTACTTTTATTGCCTTCTCCTTTTGCAAATGAACGAGAAGCATATGCTACGGGCAATTGTTTATCTCCATAAGTTTGAGTTAAAACTGCTCCGCAGGCTTGTTTACTGGCATCTGTTATAATGCAAAATTCTTTATTAAAATCTGGGTATTTTAGTAGAGTCGGCTTTATAAGAGCTTTCTTTAAATTATCGAATGCTTTTTGGCATTCATTGGACCATTCAAACTTTACATTCCTTTTACATAATCTTGTTATGTGACGTGAGTAATCTGCAAAGTTTTTTATAAAACGTCTGTAATAATTGCAAAATGCAACAAATCTTCTAGCGCTATCAGCGTCTGTAGGGACTGGATATTTTTCACTGACATCATATTTTTTGTCATCTGGCAAAATACCTTGATCAGTACATTTATGACTTAGAAAAGTCACTTCATGCATGAAGAATGTGCATTTTTCTGGATATAGTTTAAGGTTGTGTTTCCTACACAAATCAAAGACATTTGTTAGGTTTTTGATCATGTGATTTTCGGAACAACCGATGACTATTAAGTCATCCATATACAAGAATGCTTGTGAAGGGTCTAATCCAGAGAAAGCTATTGTCATCATTCTTTGAAAAGAATTTGGCGCTATCTTAAAGCCATATGGTAATCGTGTGAATCGATATGAGCCATTGCTCGTTGAGAAAGATGTAATATTTCGAGAGTGTTCTTTCAGCTCTATTTGGTGAAAACCGGACATTAAATCCAAACATGAAATTTTCCGGAAAGTAATTTTTTATTTATTTGACGATAGTCTATAACCAATCGCCATCTATTGGTATCGGAGCCTGGTAATCCTTTTTTTGGAACAAGTAGTATTGGGCTGTTATATTCTGAAACGGACGGTTCTACTATTTTGTCAGAGATGAGTTTTTCGACTTGCTTTGAAACTTCTTCTTTATGATTATGAGGAATTCTGTAATTTTTAATGTACACTGGCTCAGTATCTTTTAGTCTTAGTTCTTGTTTATAAAAATTATTTGTCGTAATTGATTCGGTTTCTAGTCCAAATATGTCTGTGTACTTGGTGCATAGATCTTTTAATTGTTTTTTAAATAATTTTGGAAAGTTTTTTGTTAATTTTTTCATCACTTTTTCTTGACGCTCTTTGCTAATGTCGTGGACTATTTCATAGTCACTTAGCTTTTCTATTTTAATGTCATAAAGGTTTACAATTTTCACAGAATTTGTGGTATTCAGTATTCGGACAAACGTGTGTTGATTATCGGAAATTGTATTTGCAACATATATTCCTTTATCAATTTCTTGATTTGGGATTAGAATATTTTTTTCCAGTGAGGAAATTTTAATTTGACGGACTACTTCAGATCGTGCTGGAAGTATTGTGGCGTTATTATCACAGGTGTGAAAAATTGGTAAATTTATTGGATAATTGAGATTATTAGGCCGAAGTATTAGAGAATCACATGTTTGTGTGCAATCTAATTGGCAATTGTACTTTTTGAAGACCAATGATGCCATCGCTAGGTATTGGGAAATCTTGTCCGACTATTTGAAAGTCGTGAGAAATGACATATTTTCCAGTAGATAGTTCTACGAATGTTAAACCTTTAGAAAAAATGGAACCTTTACCAATTCCTGATATTTGTGTTGATGTGTTTGAAATAATATTTTCAAATGTATCGACATATTCTTTTAATATAGATATATCGGCACCAGTGTCTAACAATAATGTATAAGATTTTCGTGTTTTTTCATTGTTTATTTTAATAAAGATACTGAGGTTTAGATTTATAGTGTGTACTTTGGCTTTTCGTGGTGAATATCTTAAGGGTTCTGCTGGTTTTCCGAATTGGTCTGGGTTACTCGAACATTGTTATTGCCATTATTATTGCCGTTATTATTGGAATTATTACCTCAGTTGGAATAATTGGAATTATTCCTTCCTTGGTTTTGGTCGTTATTACCACGGAAATTACCTCTATAATTTCCTCTATTATTGTTGTAATTTCGGTAGTTTTGGTTATAGCTACCATTACTGTTGTAATTCTGGTAATTTTGGTTATAGTTACCACGACCATTTGAGTTGTTTCCTCTACCTCGGTAGTTACCTCTAAGGTTATTACCTCGGTAGGCGTGTCCTCTTTGGGCATATAATACAGAGCTGGGATTGCCAGTCATTTCTGTACTGCAATGGATGTATTTGGAGATAGCTTTATTCATCGTTTTGAATGTGCCTGCTTCAAGTATGGTTTTCAGTTTGCCATGCTCACAATTTTTGATCATGACTGAAATGGCATCTTTAGTACTGAACGTATCAGCATGTTCTGCTTTCAATCCCTCATCGATATACGAAGATTCCAATAAGTTATCGATTTCGTTTGTGAACTGTTGTGGCTGTTTTTCTTTTTGGTAAACATTGGCCAGTTTTGCTTTTATTACATCGGATGTTTCACCGACAATGGTAGTCTGCAATTTAGATATAATTGCATTTATAGTGGTTTCTTCTTGTATTTTATAAACAGTTGAACCAATTAATTTTGATTTTATTACTTCGATTGCAATTGCTTCAGGTGGACCTTTTGTAAGATTAACCAATTTGATTGCAGTAATAAATCGTTGAAGATGGATTTTCTTTCCATCAAATTCTGGAATAGCATGTGATATTTCTTTAATGTATGCCCTTTGGGCAGCTGATTGCTCTGTCATTGTGATAGGTTGTTTTTCTATTACGCTTGTATTTGTTTCGGTATTAGGAGATTCTTGATCTGATTTGATCGATTCTGGCTCTTCTGGTTCAGTTGGTTCTGATTCCATAAGTTCTGATTCATCGAACTCGGCCGGAAAGTTTAAAGTGTTCGTAACTAGGATATGTAATTTGTGTCGCTCAGCAACATACGAGATATTTTCCCTTAGCCGTTTGATTACGTCCTTTAATTGTATGGTTTGTAACGCATCACACTTTGATAAATTATCAATTAAAATTTGGCGTGTTGAATTGAACGATTTCAACAGTACCCTTATGTGCTTTACTATAGTGGTATTTGAAATATATGCAGTTTTATTTAAGCACTTAAACGACTTGTCAAATTCATTTCTAAGTTTTGTGATATTT
The DNA here is from genome assembly GCA_018904265.1 of Lordiphosa collinella. Lineage (NCBI taxonomy): Eukaryota > Metazoa > Arthropoda > Insecta > Diptera > Drosophilidae > Lordiphosa > Lordiphosa collinella. The sequence goes on from JAEIFV010000271.1 coordinate 43,253, forward strand.
GCAAGTATTTTTGGAAAATCCATGAATGGAATGAATACAATTAACCCGTATGGAATATACGAAATATATACCTATTGAGATATTTTCTATTGTCGGAAACATATTCTAAAAACTAAAAAGGAAATTTTTTCTTTTGTATTTTTCACTTTAAAAAATATTTATGTATGCAGACAAAATCATTACTTTTATTTTTTTTTTTTTATATCTTATCGATGTCGTTTGTTCTACTCGAATATTATTTATTTTTTAGGCACCTATTGTGCAACTTATACAACTTAGTAAAAGTGTTAGCAAACAATAGTACGACAATGATAATATTGTTATTAATTTCAGTTCGGGTTGTGAAACCTCGACTGTATTTATAACGTTTGCGTTTGAATCCTCTACTTTTGACGTATGGTCCAAAATAACTGAAAGCATGGTTTTTACGTTAATTGGGGGACTCGTTTTCGAAATCCTGTTTCCATTTATTATTTCTGAATCCAGTTTTCTACTTTACGTTTATCTTCTTTTGAATACATAAGAAAAATTGATATTATTTAACTGACATGACTTTGAAATTAAAAAAAATTTTCGTTTTTTGTTATTTTTCAAATTTATATTCGCAAAATTTTTTTTTTTTTTTGGTTGAAGTGAAAATAGTGCAAGGCCATATGACTGGTTTACATTATTGTGCTCTATATAAATCAATACCAGCCATATGTTGTTAGTATAAAAGCCTAACAGGGTTTAGTAATTTGCAAGCAGATATTGTACTCATTCGCTTGCGGTTTTGTTATTAAAAATAAAGGCAAAATAGGGCATTCGCATTACTGCAGCCTTGTTTGCGTTACTTTGCTCTTCTGCAAAACGGTTTTGGTTTTCTCCAGTTCTTCAAGGTGTCTTTTATGTTGTCCAATTTTTCCTGGTACATCATTCTTTGGTCTTCTGTTTTGGACGCCTTGATCATGTTAAGTGTAAGCCTCCTTTCTTACAGCAGCTTGTGTTCTCGGCCGCCCCTCTTCTTTTTTGGTTTTGTTTTCTGTTGCTGGCGTGCCCTGCTATTGTGAGTGGGCGTGGTCCATCGTTGGGATACACCTCTAGAGCCTCTTGTAAGGTGGGTGCGTCCCTTTGCTCGATAGGAGCAGAATCTTGAAGAGCGATGTGCTCTGGTTGTTGGTGTCAAGACATAGACAAATCGTTAATTTTGGTTTCATTTCAGTATGTACTCGTTAATGTTTGTTGCCGCTGTTGTTGTTGCTGTGGTTGTTGTCTATTGCAGATCATGTTGCTGCTGCTGTTGTTGTTGTCTATTGCAGATAATGTTGCTGCTGCTGTTGTTGCTTCTGATGATGTCATCAATTGTTGTTGAAATTGTTGCTATGCAGAGAACAACAATGGAGCGGAACATTACGAATATCCACACCAGAGTCACTACGTTAGGCAGCTCTGCAGATGTGAATGTATTGGAATGCAATTTACAAATTCTAGAAAGTAATTTTCGCACACTCTGTCAACTATAGACCCAAATCGAAGATTGAGGAAATATTTATTACGGCAAAAACTGCAATTATGACTCTCGTGAACAGGAAAAAGCCAAGAAGCGGATGTGACACTAGCTTCTTTAATACCAGTGGTTCTGGGAATCATCACAATCTGCTGCCCAAAATCAAGATGCCTAATTTTCATGGCAAGTACTCTAACTACAAGAGATTTATAAGCGCATTTAAAAATCTCATAGAGAACGATCACTCAATAGCAATAATAGATAAATACAATTATTTGTTGAACTGTCTATCAGGACCTGCTTAAGTCGTTGTACAAATTATTCAAGTTACTGAGGACAATTAATCTAAAGCACTGGAGCACATTGAAAAGAGGTACGATAACGACGTCCTCATTTTCTTGGATTATATTTCAAGTTTGTTTTCTCTGCCATCACTTGAATCAGTCTCGGCAATAAGAGGATCTCTTTTATGACTTGGTTCTGCTGAAGATGTCATGAATTCAGTGATGATTAACATTTTGCTGTCAAAGGTGGACGCAGACACTAAACTTTATGATGACGAAAAGCAGCTCTTCGATTCTCTTCCTTCATGAGACAATTGCTCCAAAGTCCTAACTCATCGATGCCAGTTTTTAGAAAGCCGATCTAAGGGCCTTAGTAAGGGAGAATCGCTAGAACCAAAGAGTAAGGTAAAATCTGGGCATCCATCAAAAGCATTTGTTACAACAATCTGAAAATGTGAATACTGCAGTTCAGGAGAACATTCCATAATCACGTTGCTCTACCTTTGCCACGCTGCTTCATGATTATCGCAGAGATTGGGTAAAAAAGCATGCATTATGCTTCAACTGTCTTGGAAGGAATCACAATAGGAAACAATGTCAATCAAAATCTAGGTGTAGAGTATGCCATGCATCACATCACTCATTGCTGCATTTCTTTGTGCAAGGCACACAATCAGGGGCTACTTCACTACAACCCACGATAAGCCAAGCTCATCCAAATGTTTCTCCAGTAGTACGAGCAGACAAACGAGGCGTACTACCTACAGCTATCGTTCAAGTCAGGGACAGGTTCGGCGAATATTATCTATTTCGCGCCATGTTGGATTCTTGTTCGGAAGTAAACTTAATAACAGAGAACACAGCGAAACGCTTGCACTTAGAAAGATGTCGAGTCTCGCAAGCTGTGAGTGAAATATCCGATGCAGTACAACCGTTCAACTACAACGTAGCTACTACACTCAAGTCTCGCGTATCAGATTTTAAATGGACTTCAACCTTTGCTGTTATTAAATCAATTTGCACTAATCAGCCGAGCAGTAGTATTGACATAGCTCAATGGAAGTTTCCAAATGGCATTATTCTCGCTGATCCACTTTTCTACTACCCGCATAAAATTCATATTCTGATAAATAAAGAAGGATTTTTTGATGCAATTCGTACTGGGAAATACTCACTAGATCCAGGAATGCCATGCCTTCTCAATACAGAGTTTGGATGGATAGTCGGTGGGAATATCGCAACTGCTCCAACAATCGTTTCAACATTTCAATGTCACCTAGTAAAGGAGTTATCTCTAGTAGAGGAAATGCTAAAATTGTTTTGGAAATCGAGGATTGTTTGACAGTATCACCAAAGCTTAATACTGATGAAGAAGATTGCGAAAACCACTTTATGGAAAACGTTACGGTTTGCAGCGATGGACGCATACAAGGGCACCTACCATTCAAGGATCTACCTATCAATCTTGGGAACTCGTACAACATGGCATACAAGCGGTTCACTATGCTGGAGCGTAGGCTAAGCTGCGATGAGCAGCTCAAAGAAGAGTATGCTAAATTTATCATCGAATATTTGTCGCTAGGACACATTTCCCCAATCAACTCGCTGGATTACAATACACCTCACTTCTTTATTCCACATCATTGTGTATTACGACCGGAGAGCTTGTCAACGAAGCTACGAGTCGTATATGATGGGTCTGCTAAATCGTCTTCTGAAAAATCGCTGAATGAGATACTAATGGTTGGTTCAACAATCCAACAGGACCTAATTACGACTCTTCTCATGTTCAGGTTGCATAAATTTGTTCTTACTGGCGATATTACGAAAATGTATCGACAATTCATGATAGATCCTCGCAACGGACATTATCAACTCATCCTATGGAGAGAAAACCCCACTGATCCGATTCAAATGTACGAATTAAATACGGTTACTTATGGATTGTCTTCAGCACCGTTTTAAGCTATCCGTTGTCTGTACTATATTGCGCAATTGTTTGAGTCAGAATTTCCCATCGGAGCGTTGGTGTTAGAACTAATTTCTATGTAGATGATCTCCTCATAAGAGCCGATATAATTAGAGAACTCAATGCGAAAAATTATCAGATCATAGCTCTTCTTCAAAAGGCGAACTTGAACATCACCATGTTTAATAGCAACTTAACAGAACTCATTTCATCATCGTCAACTGAAGTTCCGACTAAACTATTGCAAGGATGTTTGATGCCCTCGGACTAATGAGCCAATTAAAAATTGCAACTTCTGCTGCAAGACATACATCTACTAAAACTTGGATGGGATGATCCGTTACCAGGAAATTTAAATCAGATGTGGACTGATTTGAGAAACGATCTTCAAAATACATTGCAATTAAAAATTCCTCGATACGTACATACGTCACTTCAAGTCAAAGGTGATCTCCATGGATTTGCAGACGCCTCTGAACGAGCATATGGGTGTTGCATATACATTCGCATGGAGATCGATTCAAATGTTAAGACGACACTGTTAATTGAAAAATCTAGAGTCGCTCCCACTAAGGTCCAATCATTGCCGAAGCTGGAATTATGCGCAGCATTTTTGCTCAACAAAACATTTCGTAAATTTCAGTCAAATCTTATGCCTTATATCAACAATGTTACGTTTTGAACCGACTCCAAAATCGTTCTACAATGGCTGAAGATGCATTCTTCGAAATTAAATTGTGTTGTTGCAAATCGGATAGCTGAATTACAAGAGGATTCCAGCAGCATTCAATGGCGTCACGTTCCGACAGCTAAAAATCCAGCTGACATCGTTTCAAGAGGTTGCACATCAGATCTTTAAACCAACATGTGGCTGACAGGTCCAGAATTTTTGAAAGGCCCAACCGAAAAGTGGCCAATCTTTAGCGAACCACTTTCAGCTCCAATCAAAGTAAGGAGTAGAGTGTTCATGGTATGTAGCGAGCCACCTACAACTAGCGCAAACTCATCTGTGGTTCACAATAATTATTATAACAAAACGTCTCATTCAATCACCAATGAGACTATTGAACATTCATCGTCATATATGCGCATTCTCCGGATTCTTTCCAATGTGTATCGCGTCTTTAATCGAGTCTTATTCAATCGTCTACTTAAGGTCAGTGAAATCTTACACGTACCAGCGCTAGAGCTTAACGTAACATTCTGGCGTATAGTAGGGCATACACAGCAGTCAGCATTTGGGGAAGACATTAAACTCATAGAAACGAGAAAGTCATTAAAGCCGAGCAAGCAAAGTCTTACTCCTTGTCTCCATCAAATGGAATTTGATAACTATGTGAATGTGAAAATACTAAGGGTAGGCGGCAGACTTGCCAGATCGGAGCTATCCTTTGATGCTAAGTTTCCTGCGATCGTCCCTAGTACAAATCGCATCACTCGTCTGTACCTCGAGTTTTTCACATCAACAGAACTTGCACGTCAATTGCAAGGTTCGGATTTTTTTATTGAGAGAAAAGTTATGGGTTATCAACGCTAGAATGTTGGTACGAAAACTGGACCGAAATTGCCCTGTTTGTTTTCGATATAAGACACTGTTAAAGCAGCAGTTTTGGGACATGTGTCATTGGGACTATATTGATACTCTGCAAGAAAGGTCAAAAATATATAAGAAAGGGCAATTGGTGATCATTCATGAGGATAACACACCACCTCAACAGTGGAATCTCGCACGAGTCACGTCAACTATAAAAGGACAAGATGGAAAGGTCAGAGTCGTGGACCTCAAAACCAGCAAGGGAATACTAAGACGCCCTATTCCCAAAATAGCACCTCTCCCAATTCATTAACTTGAAACTGACGTGGATCATTTCAACTTAAAGCAGCAGTTTTGGGACATGTGTCATTGGGACTATATTGATACTCTGCAAGGAAGGTCAAAAATATATAAGAAAGGGCAATTGGTGATCATTCATGAGGATAACACACCACCTCAACAGTGGAATCTCGCACGAGTCACGTCAACTATAAAAGGACAAGATGGAAAGGTCAGAGTCGTGGACCTCAAAACCAGCAAGGGAATACTAAGACGCCCTATTCCCAAAATAGCACCTCTCCCAATTCATTAACTTGAAACTGACGTGGATCATTTCAACAGGGGGAGGATGTTGGAGGAGGAAAGCTATTTTTTATCAATCTTATTGTATTTACTTTAGCTTAAGTCAATTTTGAATTTACATCCAATAATTGTAACGATCTGTGGTATTTTGCCAATCTGGTCACATTATTTTTGTGTATCATTACATTATTACATATTCTGCGAATCATTGCACTTGCACTTTTCTGGGACACAAACACATACATCCAATTGAAACACACAAGCAATCATTTGGTCTGTACAAAGACACATTAAATCAACATACACACAACCCAGGAGCGCATTCACATCATTTTGGGAAGACAGCATCAGCGTCAATTCGCAAGGCGGGACAGTGGGACAACTCTTAGGATTTGCTAGACACATTGCGCACACGCAGTCAGCTCCAGAGCAGGGTCTGGAACACAGGACTTCAAAGAACTAAGACCTTATCGACGTGTCAAAGGCGGCTTTATAGTCATCAAAAAGTTGGTGGGTGTCGATCTTTCTCTCTTGGGTCTTCTCCAAGATTTGTCGCAATGTGAATATCTGGTCCGTGGTGGATTTGCCAGGTCTAAAGCCACACTGATAAGGTTCAATCAGTTCACTCATTCTCAGCTTTAGACGCTCACATAGGATGCATGATAGAACCTTATATGCAATGGGAAGGAGACTGATCCCGCGGTAATTGGCGCAAACCGCAAGGTCTCCTTTTTTAAATATTGGACAAAGTACACTTAGACTCCAATCTTCGGGCATGTGTTTTTTTTGGACCATATTCTGCATAAGAGTTGGTGCATGCACCTTACCAGCTCCTCACCGCTAGCCTTGAACTATTCAACGGGCAGCTCATCAGCGCCAGCCGATTTGTTATTTTTAGCCTTATTATGGCTAACCAGACTTCATTATGGTCCGGTGGGTCTATGTTATCGATTGGTAGTGTCGCTACTTCCCCAGAGGCGGCATTGTATTCGTCATCACCTCCCAGCAGGTTGGAGAAAAAGTTCCTCCATTTGTCTAGTGCCACTTTCGGATCTTTGACCAGATTTCCGTGCTCGTCCTAGCATAGTGTAACTCTGGGCTTAAAACCTTCTGTTATTTGCCTAATCTTTTGGTAGAATTTTCGAGTCTCACTCCTTCCGAACACCACTTCGACTTCCTCCCTCATGCGCCTTTCCTGCTCATTTTGCTTCCTTCTAAAAAGGCGCTTCTCCTCTCTCCTTTTCTCCACAGTACTCCTTTACGCAACGTCTTTCTCTGCCATGACTGTTTTCGGGTGTTTTCGGCAAATCCAAAAATCTCCTTGGCAGCCGTACTCATATAGTGTGAAATATGCTTCTACTGTTCGCCTACACCAGAAGGGCCAGGTGGGGTTTCCCTGACCAACTGGGTGAGTTTTGCTGACTTGGATTCGGATGTCCGATGTGATTGCAGCTTCTCAACGTTTAGCTTTTGACGTGTGCTAGACTGTGCGGCGTGTGCCACACTGAGTCGTGTGCGTACTTTGGCTGCAACATGGTAGTGATCCGAGTCTATATTGGCTCCTCGGCGCGCACGTACGTGTAGGATACTCGATGAGTGATCAAACTGGTTTCGTGTTGATTGATCAGGGGACTTCCAGGTTGCCTTGTGGTCGTCGCGGTGTTCAAATCTGGTGCTACTAAGGACCATGTTCCGGCCCGAACCGAAGTCTAATAGCCTCTCTCCATTATCGGAGGTTTCTTTGTGCAGGCGTAATCGGCCGATAGTCGGCCTAAAAACTTCTTATGTACCGATTTTTGATTTAAAGTCGACTAGCACGATCTTGATGTCGCGATCGGGGCAGCGCTCATATAGGACTTCTAGGCGCTCATAGAAATCGTCTTTTTCCGAATCGTTCTTTTCTTCTGGCGGGGCGTAAGCTCAGATAAGACCAATATTAAAATATTTTTCCTTAAGTCTGAGTGCGGCAAGTCGCTTGTCATCTGGTGTAAAGCTGGTGACAGAGCGACGCAGTCTTTCGTTGACTGCAAAGCCCCAACCAAACTCGTACTTTGAAGCATGTCCACTGAACTAAATCTCCCATGGGGCGTTGGTTTCCGATGTTCTCACCTTGTGCCCCTGTCCAATCCATCGCATTTCCTGGAGTGCGGTAACGTCCAATGAAAATTTCTCGAGGACATTCACCAGCTTGGAATCCGCGCGCTCTCTATTGATGGTACGAACATTCCAGGTGCATATCCTGAAATCGTGATCCTTAAAACGTTTGCGTGGGTCGTCATCGATGGAGGTCTGTATCCGAGGCATTTTTGCAGTTTTCATTGGAGGATGAACTAGACGCTAATCGGGTGCCAAGCCCGAAGTAGCGCCCCCTATTTGTCCCAGGGTACGATCGCCGGTCACGTTAGCCAGCAGCGTTGCGGGTGCATCGCTCTCTTACCAGGAGTTACCACGGGGAGGTGTGTGTCGACTTGCGACGCAGTCAGCCAGGATCGCGTTGGGTTTGCCATGTCAAACCGATCAGCAACTTTACCCCACTACATACGCCCCCATAACCACAGGCCTTCCGAAGAAGCCCAAAATCACTCGTGTCTAAAGCCCTTCTTATGAAATTTTTGGCAGTGTAAATTTTCATGTTTAGTGTATGTTTCGAATGGTAGCTGATCATCCTACCCGACGCCACTGGTTTTTGGTACCAATTTCATTTTAATTGGTTGTTCATCCTAACAACCATTGAGTCCAGGAACGGTAGTTTCTTGTCCATTTCATATTCAAAGGTAAATTTGATGTCCCTGTGATATGTGTTCAGAAATTTCAACGTCTTGTGTATTTTATCCTCCTTAACTATCGCAAAAATGTCATCGTCATATTTTATTAATAGTCTACTGTTATGTAGCTAATGGTCATTCGTCGCAACTCTCATCGCTATCGGTCGTGTTTTTCACTTGCTCCGCCGTTTTCGCGCCTGTTTTATTTATTTAAGTCTTAGCATTTCCGGCATTACTGCCGTGCTTTGCCTTTATTGGTGGTTTACTATATCTAATCGGTCGTGGTGCTTAAACAATTAAATTTCTGTAACTATTTTACAATAATTGAAAACCAAATCAGCAGCTTGTGCATTCCTTTTTTTTTTTTTGGTTTTACACATTGTTGTTGTTGAGCTTTGGTTACGCTCTGTGCAGTGCCCAAGTTACTCTCTGGATCACACACATTGTTGTTGTTGCAGCTCTCTTGTGCTCTCACGCTAACTCTCGCTCTGGTAATTTTGTCATTTGAACTAACTGTGCTTGCATATTCGTCTTTAGCCTGCAGTTACTGCTATTGCACTTAAGCGCTCCTAAGCTGGTTTCGACTCTCTTAATCGCTCTCCTTCTTGAACGGCTCTTATCGTGTACGTCTCTACCACGTGCGCTTAAGAGATTCTAATTATTAATTGCTGCCAAATACACTTTGTTTACATTTCGTGTAATGGGAAGCTGCTGTGCCGATCGTTGTTCCTACAATTGCAAAATCACCTCGCGTTAGGCTTTTGCTTATTGTTGGTTATGGCCTAACGTCGCCCATACAAACTGCGCTGAGCTTGGATCTTGGGGTGGTCGGATTGCTGACCTCATCAAAGAAAATATAGGCCTCCACTGGATCTGTTGGAAATGCAGACCCGTCGCATTGAATATGCATGTCTTTATGCGTCAAACTGATCTAGAGTTCCAAGCCGCCTCTGCTGACCTTCATGTTGCTCAAGGTAAGTTCACAACCGCGGAATCACATTTCCGTTCAGTCGCCTAATTTAAATAAAGGCAGTCCACCTCTTCTAATTCCAGGGTCAGTGCCATCTCGCTCCTCTGTGGTGCCGCCTGCACCGCCCGTGAGTGGTCCTCTATTAGATCCCGCCTCAACAACAGATCTGACGTCATCTATCGCTACTGATGCCCCTGTGGATGTATGCGCCAGCAACGTTTCTCCGCCTGCCGTTGAAGCACTTGCTGCCGTTGTGGGAAATGCTCCCTTTTCAAGGGTTGCTCCTCCCAGTGCTACCTTGGCCGACACTAATCGGCCCACCTCATCACTCGCCGCTGCACGAACCACGCCTGCCGTTTCTTCTATGGATACACGCTCTGCTCCCCCTCATGCGTCTAACCGTCTCCCACGCTTCTAACATGGTAACTTCGGCAGTGCCTACAGTTCAAACGGCTGTGGCACCATTTACTGTATCTGCCGTCGCTCCGCGCAGATATATTTTTGTCTCACGTCTAACGGCATCGGTCACGGAGGATCTTGTAATGAAACATATTTGCTCAAGGCTTACCTCACTTGCCCCATCTGACGTAGTGGTACTAAAAATTAACTCCAAGGCAAACAGGGATATTAATTCCTTTAAAATTTTATTACCTGAGGTTCATTTTCAGTGTATACTTGACCAATATTTCTGGCCTGAGCACTCCGTGGTACATGAGTTTGTTAATCGGCCATGTCGTAGGTCCCGAAATAACAGTCAGTCTCAAAAGCCTCAAAGCTCATTAGCCTCAAAAAACTAAATACTTCCTTCTCCATCCTCTACCAGAATGTTCGTGGTCTTCGGAGCAAGCTAGCCTCGCTTTATACTAAGAGTATGTCGATCGATGTCGACGTTATTGCATTTTGCGAGACCTGGCTCAGTCCCGATAGCTGCGATGCAGAAATATTTACTGACAGTTTTACGACTTATAGAAATGATCGTATCGGCCGTCGTGGAGGGGGTGTATTAATTGCTGTAAAATCTGATTGGCCCTCTGAAATAATAGACTGTGGAGATGCCGATGTAATCGAGTTCATCTCGGTTAAAGTTTCCCTACATGCCTATAATGCCTATATAACCTGCTCGTATGTTCCACCTTCTTCTGACCTTTCTACTTATCTGCTACATGCCTTACGCATTCAGCATATAGCATCCCTTTTAAGCGACCGCGTTCGTTTATTGGTAGTAGGGGCTTTTAATCTTCCTAATATATCTTGGACCATTTCTGATGATCCAACCATTCTATACCCTTTGAATAATCACGAGTTCGTGGACTGCATGGCTGATTTGTCACTTGGTCAAATAAATTCTGTTCTAAACTGTAGGGAAAAAGTTCTGGATTTGGTTTTTACATCTGATCCATCTTTTTATACAGTCACTAGAGCAATTCCATTATCTGCCCCAGAAGACTCCTATCATCCTACTCTTTTAATAGATATGGAAGTGCCTCAGCCCACAACTGCTTTATTATCGGCTCCACCTAAACCCACATTCTGCTTTCAGAAGGCAGACTTCTGCGCACTAAATCTCTCACTTTCTCAGTATGACTGGTCCTTTGTTGACCGCCATCGGGATGTTGAGAGTGCGGCTTGCGCTTTCTATGATGCTCTTTTCTGCATTTTTAAAGATTCTGTTCCTCGAGTCAATCCTCCCACTTCTTCTCGCAATCCTCTATGGTTCACTCGTCACTTGACAAGCCTGAAAAAGAAAGGCGAGGCTTTTTAAAAAATATAAGCAGTCGGGATCTCATGCCGACTTCGTTAAATATGTTGGTGCGCGTTCTGAATTTGAACAGCTTAAAACGGAGTGTTATAATGATTATATTCTTAGATGCAAGCAAGACTTTCAAAGCGACCCTAAAAAATTCTATGATTTTGTCCGCTCTAAACGAAACTCCACACAATTTCCCCCTTTAATGCATTTTAATAATGCAAATGCTGACAATGAAGGTGATATAGCCAGTCTATTTGCCTCTTTTTTCCAACTATGCTATGCTCCACCAGATGCAAAATATGATGTTTTTCCAAGTTATCCTCACCTCTAACTGCATCTACCCTCCAATAATTGATCATAGTGAACTATTATCAAATTTAACGGCAGTTAAGCCATAATTTTCACCTGGACCGGACAATGTCCCCAGTAGTGTACTTAAATATTGTGCTGATTCCCTCTGCTCCCCCCTTCTAAAGCTGTTTAACCTATCCCTAGAGCTTGGTGACTTTCCCCGATTGTGGAAGGAATCTTTTATTATTCCGATTCATAAAAAGGGGTCCAGGTCGGACATAGCAAATTATAGAGGAATCTGTAAACTTTCTGCCATAACTAAACATTTTGAGCACATAACTACTTTCCAATTACAGCACTTTTGCCAACCCATTCTCTGTCCATCCCAGCACGGTTTTATTCGTCGGCGTTCTGTTTCCACTAACCTACTTGAATTATCATCAATAGTACATCAGGGATTTCTTAATCGGAAACAAACAGATGTCATCTATACCGATTTCAGCAAAGCTTTTGATTCTGTTAATCATAACTTACTTCTACATAAACTATGCCTAATAGGTCTCCCAACCAACTTTCTCGGCTGGGTTAGATCTTACCTCACCAATCGGTCCCAGAGGGTGCGTTTTCAGTCTGCTGTATCCGAAACTGTTCACGTTACCTCGGGTGTCCCACAGGGCAGTCATCTTGGTCCCTTGTTATTTAACCTGTTCATCAATGATATTCCTCAAGTGCTTTCGTTTTCAACTGCCCTTATGTACGCTGACGATCTCAAGCTATGTGCCTCATTCAACGATCCAGCTTCTCCACTTCTATTATAAAATGAATTAAATTCTCTGAGTGCCTGGTGCCTACTGAATCGCCTCCCCCTTAATATTACTAAGTGTAATATTATGACCTTTCATAGAACCAAGCCGTAAATCTACGAATATGCCATTAATATGGATTCGTTAAGCCGTATTTATAAAGTCGATGATTTGGGTATTCTGTTTGAACCCAATTTTAGCTCTAACAGCCACATTTCAGTGATGTGCAATAAGGCTAAGATTGTGCTTGGATTTATCAAGAGATGGTCCAAAGAATTTAATGATCCCTACACTACCAAACATCTTTACACCTCGCTGGTCCGCCCAAATCTGGAATATTGCTCCAGTCTTTGGTCTCCGCAATATCTGACATACCAAGATCAAATTGCATCGGTTCAGAAGCAGTTTCTGATTTTTGCCCTTCGTGATCTAAGCTGGGACACCAACAGGCATTTAACTCCATACGAGCAAAGACTACGTTTGATAGACCTTCCTTCACTCAAATCCCGGAGAATTTGTCATGCAGTCATTTTTGTCCACAAGCTCTTGGCGGGTGAGATTGATTCCATGGCTCTTTTAAGCCTTGTTAAATTGATAGTACCACCCAGATTAACTCGCCACTATAATCCAATCTACCTCTCGCCTCGCCTAACCAACTATGCTCATCGAGACCCCCTCCGTTGCCTATGTCTTGCTTATAATGAGTACTATAAACTGTTTTCTATCGATTACTCTACTTTAAATGTAAAAAACGCCTTAATGTCATTTCTTAATTGAAAAATCTCCAGATAACGTACACTCTGACCACCTTTGCTGTGAGTTGGACCATAGCTGGCTTCAGCCAATAAATTAGTCCCACCGGGTCGGAGATCGTTATTTCTGGATTCTCATTGAACATTTTGAAATTTTATATTCTGTTTGACTGAACATTGTTAAACCTTCAATAAATAAATAAATAAATTAAGCGCTTCGGCAGACAAACCACCAATGACAAAAGGTGTAAACGGCAGATTTGGCGTCTCGATGTCCAACAAAACAAGTCAAGGAGATCAAGCGCCAGTTAAATCTTAAGGTATCAAAAAGACGAGTGTATCAAGTTTTGGCAAAAACAGAACACGTCAAATATGCCGCACGCGAGCGCGTACTAAAGTTACTGCCACGCTACACCTTAGCGCCCTTTGGCATTTGCTAAAAAATATAAATTTTAGACCGACGAGTTCCAGCAGGTAATTTTTTCTGATGAGAGACAGCTCAACCTGGATGGCCCCGACGGTAGCATTAAGTAATGGCGAGATTTGAGACAACCACGGGAAACATGCCGTAAGAAAAATTTCGGTAGAGGGTCACTGATGGTTTGGGCTGTTTTTGGACATGCTAGAAAGTCTCCGCTTTGCTTTATACCAACTAAAAAAAATTCCGAGATCTATGTTCAATCGTTAGATGAGCTGCTAGTTGATTTTGCTGAAGATTTGTATGGAAATAATTGAACATTTCAACAAGACAACGCCTCAGTCCAAACAGCTGGGTTCACTAAAACCTTCTTTTCTTCAAGAAATATACATTACTGGAGTGGCCAGCGATCAGCCCAGATCTCAACCCAATTGAGGATCTATGGGGAATCCTTTCAGCCAAATTTTATAAGAGTGGCCGCCAGTTTAGAAGCTTTGGTCGCAGAATGGGAGAAGAATAGCCTTTTTACCCTTTAACTCCATGCCTGGTAGATTAAATCAGGTTATTAAGCTAAGAGGAAAACATATTAACTATTAAGAATTATTATATTAGTTCAATAAGTAAAAGTTTAAAAATCATCCTATGCATATTTACTAATTTCATAAGAAGACGAAATATTTTGATAAATATTTTTGTTAGTAAGTGAACACCAAAACTAATTTGTATTGTTTTTGGTTAATGTTGTTAAGTATTGTATAATAAATAAAAATTTGGAAATTTTCAGTTAACCATAAGTCCATTTTATTAAATTTAGTCTATGCAAATATACTTAGTTCACGCAGGTTATTGTTGCACCTTAATGTGATGTTTGTCCATCTCTATTGCGACGTTTACGTTCCTTTGTCTGAGTTCAATATTAATATTCCTTTATTTTCCTTCAGAAATTTTTGTGTTTGTCTCACTGTGTCGGTAACTGCGCGATCCATTGCATTGTCCCGTTTTTTGGCCTTGGCGTCTTTGATGAGCAGCGAAAGTTGTGCTCTCGCTGATTCTTGTTTCTCCTTATCCTCAATTGTTTGTACCACAGAGGAAACTTCTGGTTCGGTACTGGGAATGCGAACTTCGCTCCCTGTGCCAATAGTTGTTGTATATTTGGCGGAAACTCTGTTGTTTTGTTGACGAACCATTTCTTGGTGCTATTGTTGTTTTTCGTCCTTATGTTATTCCGTTCACTCCTTAGTTTTTCGTGTTTGGTCATCAGAAGTTCTCTTAATTTCTTGGTTCTCGCTTGTGATAGTTGCTGATCGCTCTCTAAATATGCTGCAGCTTCATCTTTGCTCAACAGCCGGTGGAGTTTTGTTTTTGTTCTGTTTAATTGTTTTGATTCGTCTTTGACTTGTTGATATTTTAGTGTAATAAGTAAGCTAAGTAGTTTTGAGTGAAAAAATTCTGAGTATCTTGCGATTGATTTTTGTATGTCCGTCGGAATTTTCGTGTCCTTGTTAAAAATGCTATGTTGTCGGTTGCCATGTTGTATAAACTTTGATGTAATTTTTGTTTTCCAACACGATAGTAAGAATTTGTTGCTAGATATAAGTTTCGTCATCCTGATATTTTTTGCTTGAAACTTCTTCATGGTCTTTTTGTGTTAGCATAAATTCAGCATAAACCATCCTGATTGGTGTTTTATGTGCTAGGAGTGCCTTTCTCTATATATATTGTTGTTGGGTTTGATGATCTTAGCCTCGAGTTTTTATACCCTGTTCCCATTAAAAATGGGAAAAGGGGGATCATGAAGTTGTGCAAAAGAATGTGACAGGTAGAAGGAAGCATTTGCGACCCTATACAGTATATATATTCTTGCTCAGCATTAACAGCCGAGTCCATTTAGCCATTTCCGTATGTCCGTCCGTCCGTCAGTCCGTATGATCGCGTCGATCTCAGAGACTATAAGAGATAGAGCCAAAAATTGTTGCATGTAGGTAGGTAGGTGTATACCAGAATCAAATCGAGTTTGTTTCAGATTTGGAAAATTCCTCCCCTCCCCACTTTAAGCGCAAAAAACTGTCAGAGCCACAATTTTTAAGTTAGACCCTAGAAACTTTATATATATTAATTATGGCCCAATATCTATCTATTCTGAAAAGATCAAAAAGATCGGACAAAAAACACCGAAGTTATATTCGAATCAATTTTGCTTGTGGAAGAGAGGGGGGTCTTGCATTGTCCGCATGCGCGCATTCGTTTGTGTGTATGCTGGAGTGTGTGTGTATGTAAAGAAAAACACACGAAATCAAGGGAGCAGGGTATTTTGTAGTCGTACCACCGCATACTACCGCATTTAAATGTCGTACACACCGCATTGGTTATGTATTTAGTTTTCCGAACCGAGCTGTCAATGTGTGTACGTGGCTCAGTGGTTAAGTGTACGAACCAATAAACGATATATACACATTTATTTTGAGTTCAAAGCTAGTTAAATTTTTTTTGTGCGTGGTGCGCAAGAGGTCCTTGGGTGTTCAATACCGTCTCGGAATATAAAAATAAGTTTTTTCTTTGAAATATTTTACACAACCGGTTACCTTCACCAGCAATTGGCGTCAGCTGTGAAGTAACTAGCAATGAAAAAGATTTTCAAACTTTGCCGTTTGGATTTGGGGGCCAAGAGGTTTTGAGAGCTCGGTTTTGCCCCTTTTGGCTGCTGTTTAGGGGCGAATTTTCCTAATTTTTTTAATTCAGCCTTAGTCGATTGAGCTTTTTACGTTCGTCTTTTCCTTTCTTTGCAATCAGGTCGCTCAGTTTTAAAGTTATCGAGCATATTTTCACTGACCCTAGTTTTTACTGCAAGCTGATCAGAAGTCAAAGCTACCTGTAATGGTTAGGTACGTAAAAAATGAGTCTTACTACAAAAATATTTATAATAGCGTGTTCAGTTTAGTTTTTATATTTGTTTTCTTTGGCATCGATGATAATAAGATCATCACAACCGTTTTACGGTCCCTGTCGCTGCCACTAGTTCCCGCCACTCGTCTCTGTCCCGAGCGACATTCCACCAGGAGGACACACCCAGCTCCGCAATATCTCCCTGCACCTGGTCGCGCCATCTCCGCTTCGGTCGACCCCGCCCGTGATTGCCTCCTAACTCGTTCGCATGCCGACTGTACATCCGTTTTGCTGGAGCGTTATACCATACAGGTAACATGACCTATCCAGCGCAGCCGCTGCTGTTTTATGCGCTGAACAAGCTTAGTGTCCCCATAGAGCTCGTATAGTTCGTGAATCATTCGAATGCGAAAGTCGCCGCCAATGTTCAGTGGTCCATAAATCCTCCGAAGAACTCTTCTCTCGAAAACACCAATTGCCGCCTCATCCTTTGATGACATTGTCCATGCTTCTGCACCGTATAGCAGCACCGTATAGCAGCACTGGGGTGATAAGCGATTTGTATAGCGATATTTTCGTTTTCCGAGAGAGGGCTCTGCTATTGAACTCCTTAATGAGCCCGTAGTAATATCGGTTTGCAAGAGTAATTCTTCTTCGGATTTCCAGACTGGTGTTGTTGGTAGACAAATTCCTTAACAACCTGGAAGTTGTAGTTTCCCATTGCAACAATTTGTCCAAGCGTAGACTCACTGCGCGTTGATTTTAGGTATTTCGTCTGATCATTTACCGCTAAGCCCATAAGTTTTGACTGCTTCTCTATCTCTGAGAACGCCTGTTTTACCACTGATTCGCTTTTGCCGATGATATCAATATCTGTTAGCATTTGGGCACTGGCGCAGTATGTACTCCATCAGCAGATTAAAGAAGTCGCACGATAAGGTATCACCCTGCCTAAAACCTCTTTTGGTATCGAAAGGCTCGGAGCGGTCTTTTTTTTCTATTTTGACGGAGCTTTGTGTGCTTCTCAACGTCATCATGAAAAGTCGAACGTACTTTGCTGGAATACCAAAGGTATTCAGGGCTTCAAAGAACTTTGATCTTATCAGCGTATCAAAGGCGGCTTTGTAGTCAACAAAAAGGTGGTGGGTGTCGATCTTTCTCTCTTGGGTCTTCTCCAAGATTTGTCGCAATGTGAATATCTGGTCCGTGG
This sequence comes from Lordiphosa collinella, assembly GCA_018904265.1. Classification (NCBI taxonomy): domain Eukaryota; kingdom Metazoa; phylum Arthropoda; class Insecta; order Diptera; family Drosophilidae; genus Lordiphosa; species Lordiphosa collinella. The sequence continues at coordinate 60,950 of JAEIFV010000271.1, forward strand.
TGGATTTGCCAGGTCTAAAGCCACACTGATAAGGTATAATTAGTTCACTTATTCTCGGCTTTAGACGTTCACATAGGATGCATGATAGAACCTTATATGCAATGGGAAGGAGACTGATCCCGCAGTAATTGGCGCAAACCGCAGGGTCTCCTTTTTTAAATATTGGACAGAGTACACTTAGATTCCAATCTTCGGGCATGCTTTCTTCGGACCATACTCTGCATAGGAGTTGGTGCATACAGCTTACCAGCTCCTCACCGCCAGCCTTGAACAATTCAATGGGCAGCTCATCAGCGCCAGCAGATTTGTTATTTTTTATCCTTTTTATGGCTAACAAGACTTCATTATGGTGCGGCGGGTCTATCTCTATGCTATCGATTGGTGGTGTCGCTACTTCCCCAGAGGCGGCATTGTATTCGTCATTACCTCCCAGCAGGTTAGAAAAATAGTTTCTCAATTTGTCTAGTGCCACTTTCGGATCTTTGACCAGATTTCCGTGCTCGTCCTCCAATAGTGTGACTCTGGGCTTAAAACCTTCGGATAGTTGCCTAATAAAGATGGTAGAATTTTCAAGTCTCACTCCTTCCAAACAGCACTTCGACTTCCTCACTCATGCGCCTTTCCTGCTTATTTTTCTTCCTTCTGAAAAGGCGCTTCTCCTGTCTCCTTATCTCCCTCATTAACAGCGTTGCTCCAGACTGCAGAGTTCTCCTGTAGGCAGCGTCTTTCTCTGCGGTAGCGCGGCGGCAATCATCATCGTACCATGACTGTTTTCGGGAGTTTTCGGCAAATCCGAGAATCTCATTGGCAGCTGTACTCATAGAGTGTGAACTATGCTTCCATTGTTCGCCTACACCAGAAGGGCCAGGTGGGGTTTCCCTGAGCAGCTGGGTGAGATTTGCTGAGTAGGCTTCGGATATCCGTTGTGATTGCAGCTACTCAACGTTCAGCTTTCGGCGTGTGTTAGACTGTGCGGCATGTGCCACACTGAGCCGTGTGCGTACTTTGGCTGCAACAAGGTAGTGATCCGAGTCAATATTGGCTCCTCGGAGCGCACGTACGTCTAGAACACTCGATGAGTGCCGTCCGTCTATCACAAGGTGATCAATCTGGTTTCGTGTTGATTGACGATCAGGGGACTTTCAGGTCGCCTTGTGGTCGTCGCGGTGTTCAAATCTGGTGCTACTAATGACCATGTTCCGGCCCGAACCGAAGCCTATTAGCCTCTCTCCATTTTTGGAGGTTTTTTTGTGCAGCCGTAATCGGCCGATAGTCGGGCGAAAAACTTCTTCTCTCCCGATTTGTGCGCTAAAGTCGCCCAGCACCTTCTTGATGTCGTGATCGGGGCATCGCTCATATAGATCTTCTAGGCGCTCATAGAATTCGTCTTTTTCGTTTGTCGGAGCGTGCGCACAGATAAGACTAATATTAAAATATTTTGCCTTAAGTCTGAGTGCGGCAAGTCGCTTATCAACTGGTGTAAAACCGCAACCAAACTCCTGCTTCGAATCATGTCCACTGTAGTAGATCTACCATGGGGCGTTGGTTTCGGATGTTATCTTCTTACACCCCAGTTTAGTCCCTCGCATTTCCTGAAGTGCGGTAACGTCCGATGAATGTTCCTCGAGGATATCCACCAGATTGGAATCCGCGCGCTCTCTATTGAGGGTGCGAACATTCCAGAAGCATATCCTCAAATCTCAAATCGTGGTTCTTAAAACGTTTGCGTAGGTCGTCGTCGGGGGGGGGGGTTCCGTATCCGAGGCATTGTATTAGTTTTCATTGGCGGATGAATTAGACGCTAATCGGGTGCCAAGCCCGAAGTAGCGCCCCCTATTTGTCCCAGGGTAGGATCGCCGCTCACGTTAGCCACCAGCTTTGCGGATGCATCGCTCTGTTACCAGGGGTTACCACATGGAGGTGTGAGTCGACTTGAGGCGCAGTAAGCTACATACGCCCCCCTAACCACAGGAAAGTTCCTGTCTTCGTGTCTGTCTTCCTTTCTTATTCTTTATCTATTTACAAATATGTATGTAAAATGTATTTGTTTTAAGTGTGTCAAAGTTCTTTTGATAGGAGTTCTGAAATATAATGCTGTCTACAGTCTTCGGGCCGAGTCTATTCCTCTTCTCCGTGATAATGTTTCCAACCAAAGAATACTCACGCTCTGCTGCTGAACTACTTGCTGGTATTGCGTGTTCTTGAAAATCTAATTTTGTCTCCACTAAGCGACTACGTCGAAGTCCTCCGTCATTTGTACGTCTCGCGCATGGCGATTAATTTCTTCTCGAGAAGTTTCTGATGCTGTCATCAAGGTTTCTTGAAGCAGTTCCGAGAAAAAGAGAGTGATATCTTTGTGACGAAAATTTGGCATGTTTTGTGGAGAATCCACAGAATAACGGTCAGAATAATCCATCGTCGATATGGGGCCTGATTCATCAATCTCCATGTTACGATGTATATGAGGGATTTGGGTAATAATTAACTTAGTCCCTGGAACAATCCCTGGAGTTAAGTTAATGTGATGTTTATTTGTAGTTTTTCAATGTAATATAATGTAATTTTAATGTAATAAACGGTAAATGAAATGATAAGTATTCTTTAACTAAGTAAATTTCACGTTTTATCTTTAGTATTAAGTTTTTCGTCTTAGTCTGTAACTTTCGTCTTCATGAGCAGCAGCAGAACCTTACAGCTTTGATTCTCGTCACCAACGAGTTCGCTTTGGCGGCCGGCTGGTCGTCACGCTTGATTGCTTGGCGTCGTTGATCTGGCAAGGCTTTGCCAGATCACACATATGCCAGCAATGCAAAATTCCTTAATGATACCTATGTCTTCTTGTTTCATATTAGCTGCTGGCGGATATAAAAAAAACGCACAAATTCTTCTATCATTATAAGTATCTGATATTTCAAAATTATTCTTTTCCATTTTTAGCCACATAAAAAAATTTTCCTCGTATTGAACTCAAAATAATTAATGGATTGCAGCAAAAAATGAATACATACTTATGTAACTGTGTACGTTTTGTGTTGTTGCCCTACAACAGAAAATGTATACATACTTTCGTATGTATATAAAAGAATCGGGAAGTCCAATTCTAGCTTGAATATTAATAATATTCAAATTGATTCAATAAATATTGACCACTTAAATTGTTTTGTTTGTTTAAATGTTTGTTATTCTGAAAACCCTTTTTTTATACACGCTCACTCTCTCTCTCTCTCACTCTCTCGCGCTCTTGACAAATGCTTAGTACCCAAAAAAAATCTTAACCCTACCTAGTATAATTATACCATGGGCGGAAGTACGACATTGAAATGCGGTAGTAGGCGGTGATACGATATTGATAACAAAATATCAAATTGTTAGCATAAGCAAAATATGATTTTGGCCCTTCTTAAATATGAATGCATTCAATTTTGCATGTAAATCAGATTAATTCACTTATTAAGTTAGTGCGTTTGAGATGGCAAAAAAAATGCGATTCACCGGTGCAGTTCTCTGATAGGGATGTATTATTGTGGCTGCTAAGTGGGAAGATTTATTGCAGCATGCTGCTGCATCTTTGAAAATAAGAGCTTAGTAATCTCCACCTCAGGTTCGGAGTTATATCGGGTGGTAGTTTTCTCAGCAACTCATCCCAAAATGAAAAGATCGTTCTGGTCTTCTTGTTTTCCAAGTACTAGCCAAGTAAACCAGCAAAGCCATCAGTTCCTTTTGGCTCCTCCACCTTACGCCTTTTTGATCATTACTTTGGTCGAGCACCACTTTTGTCCGATGGTACCTTAAACTGTAGCGCAGAGATGTCCACGCGCTCTTACATTCTTTCACTAGAAAGCGTTTTTTATGTTATGTTAGCATGCCCATTTTACAGAAATCTTGTCAAAATGCTTCTTATCAGTGATCTGCCAAAGGCATCGTCTTGCCTCAACTGCCTTTATTAAAGCAATCTTTTCTTTATGTTAAAAAATTGCAATCTGTTTTTTGGTCTTGCGCACAGTTGTGGGCTCATGAGCCTGAAATGTCTGTCCAAACAGCAGTCTCTCCATGCCCGCGACGGCAAAACTGTTTGGGAATTCCAAAGGCAGTTTGCGCGCAAAACCGAAAAGACAGCCTAAGACAGCCATTCCCCTTTGAAAGTGTGTGGCCTCCGTTTTGGACTTTGGACTCAGTGGGCAACCAACGGCTGCCACTTCTGGAGCAAAAGACCAAAAATGTTTGTATATATAAACAGGAGTTTTTGTTGATTTAAATGAAACTATTTCTTTTAAGTTTCGAACAACAACGTCGTGCCAAGCGTTTTAGTACTTTTATGACTGTTTTAACGACCTTTATACAGTTAACTTGCAGTTTTTACTGGCTGGAGGTCTTGCTATGTTATTGACATAACTTTAAACAGAGGCACACAACACAACAAAGGAGGCATCAGGTTGATCGGACGACGTGAGGTTGGTCCCTCATAAAACGTAAAACTGCAAGTTAAATTTTTTTTCTAGAAATTTTTTTTCCGAAAAAAAAAATTGTTTTCTTAATATTTTTTTTAATAAACAAGTAAGGAAGTCGGTCAAGCCCGACAACAATATACTCTGTTCCTGTGAAGTGCTGCCCATCACCGTTGCGACCGGTGCTGCCCATAATTGTATGTTTTCCTTTTAAGTACGGTCAGACAGACAGACGTTCAGACAGACAGACGGACCGACAGACGGACATAGCTAGATCGACTCGGCTGTTGCTGCTGATCAAGAATATATGGGGCGTTCCAAGCAAAAAAAAAATATTTTCTGAGATGATGTCTTCGAATTGGATGAAAATTGGACCAAAGGATGCTTATTATGAGAAAAGATTAACCCCAAGATTTGAGCTTTTTTGGAACTCTCTTGCGAAAGTTCTGCGCTTAAAAGATTCACATTTTGAATTTTTAAAAACTCGAAATCGGTTAAAGGTAGAGCTTTGTCTTTTTATTTTTCTATGGAAAAAAATTTATTTCTTCAAAAAACTTAGCCTTCTAAAATGTTTAAAAAAAATATGTTATCTTTTTCAAACATTTTGATTGGCTGCACATGTCGGTAGCTTCCAAATTGAAGAAGTTCTGGCCATTTTTGTCATGTAATCTCAGAAACATCAATATAAAAAATTTAAAAATAAAAAATTTGGAAATAATTGATTATTAATTTTATTTTTGGTTCTTAATTTGCCCAAACATATTTTTTAAGCTATTGAACTACATTAAGACCCAGGCTGGCCGGGTGGCTCAGCGGCTAGTGTGCGCGATCGCTGTGCAAGAGGTCGTGGGTTCGATCCCGCCTCCGAACATCTAATGAACAGTTTTTTCTTTGAATAAACTTTACACCCGGCCACACCTCTTTACTGTTGGCGCCAGCTTTGTAGTAATTAGCCATGAAAAGCTTCTCAAACTGCCGTTCGGATTCGGCGTTAAGCTGAAGGCCCTTTCTCGTGTGCTAAAATTAGAAGCGCACGAGCCAAAAGATTTGAGAGAGGCTCGGCTCTGGCCCTTTGGGGCTGTGTCAACTTGAAAAGATTTGAGAGAGGCCCTTTGGGGCTGTGTCAACTTGACAAGCCTTGGGGCTGTGTCAACCTGACAAGCCATTTTACTTTTACTTACTTTACACAGAAATTAACGCCTTGGCTTTAAAGCTTATAGAAACCGATCTAGCAAAGAACTTTAATACCGTTGACATCCAACCATATTCAAAATATATAGCACAAGTTTAAAAATAATTAATTTCCTCGATTCTCGATCCTGATTTTTTCATCCTCGACAAATTTTTGTCATTCCCTATGTAAAATCACGGGCTGAATCCGAATCTGGCCATAAAAAATTTTTAAGTAGAAGAGATTTCGAGATAGTCCGAAAATTTTTTTAAAATTCCTTTCTCTTTTGGATGATGCAACCTAATTAATAACAAATAAAAAAAGTGTTAATTTATCGAAATCTGTTGGAAATTGTAAAGTTATTAGCATTTATATGAAAAATTAGCAATTTTAGTTTTTCTGTTCAAATGGTATTAAAAATGTCTATGGACCGTTTTGCTCTGCCGTTTGTGTGCACAGTTTTTGAATGTATTAAGGAGCCTTTAAAGCTCAGTTGTTCCGTTTTATATTGATTTTGGTCCAACTCCTAGGTCATGAATTGACCAAAATTTGAATGTTCACTTAATTGTTGACAGCTGCTTTGCTTGCACGTGTTTTGGATCGTCTTCGATTTTTACCTATTCAAAAAAATGGATCAAAGAACCTGTATCAAATTTTGTGTGATAACGAAATTAAGTGCGCGGATGCATTCGGAATGTTGACTGTGGCATACGGAGAAGCTACCTTGGACCGAAGCAACGTTTATCGGTGGTACAAAATGTTCTCAGAAGGCCGAGAAGATGTGAACGACGAAGAGCGTGCCGGACGCCCGAGCACTTCAACAACAGACGAAAAAATTAATGAAGTGGAGAAAATGGTATTGGCCAATCGTCGAATCACCGTTAGAGAAGTTGCTGAGGACCTAAACATATCGATTGGCTCGTGCCATTCGATTTTTATCAATGATTTGGGCTTGAGACGGGTCGTCGCGAAATTCGTAGCAAAATTGCTCAATTGCGACCAAAAACAGCATCGCATGAACATTGCTAATGAGATGTTAAACTCTGTCCGCGACGACCCAAATTTGCTCCAGACGGTCATAACTGGTGACGAATCGTGGGTTTATGGTTATGACGTGGAAACCAAAGCTCAATCATCTCAATGGAAGCTGCCGCACGAACCAAGACCGAAAAAAGCGCGCCAAGTTCGGTCGAATGTGAAAGTTTTGCTGACAGTTTTCTTCGATTGCAGGGGCGTGGTGCATCATGAGTTCTTGCCACAGGGAAGAACGGTCAATAAGGAATATTACCTGCAAGTTATGCGCAATTTGCGCGAAGCAATCCGCTAGAAACGCCCGGATTTGTGGAACAACAAAAATTGGCTTTTGCACCACGATAACGCCCCTGCTCACACATTGTTGCTTGTGCGCGACTTTTTGGCCAAAAACAACACACTAATGATGCCGCAGCCACCGTATTCCCCAGATCTGGCCCCCTGTGACTTTTTCTTGTTCCCTAAACTGAAGAGGCCCATGAAAGGACGACGTTACGCTACGCTTGACGAGATAAAGACGGCATCGAAGGATTAGCTGAACAAGATAAAAAAAGATTTTTTGAAGTGCTTCGAAGATTGGAAAAACCGTTGGCATAAGTGAATAATATCTCATGGGGATTACGTTGAAGGGGACAAAATAGATATTCATGAATAAATAAATAATTTTTGAAAAAACACAAAATTCGCGATACTTTTTGAACACACCTCGCAAACGTTTTGTAGAGCATAGAAAGCTTTGAAATAACATATGATTTATACAGTTACTAGATGGCCCGGCGAACTTCGTACCGCCCAACAATAAATAACTGTAGTGAGTTAACTTAGGGCCCTCTTCTGGTCTAGACGACTGAAGACGACATTGAAGAACCTTGTGATATTCAACATTTTTAGTGTTGTTATCAGGAGCAAAAATAAATAAAGCAGAGGGTTTGACGACACGTTAACATGACACGTACAATTGACCTTTTCCTTATTTCGTTCCATTGCATAGTTTTGGTTGGTTTAGATTTCGAAGCAAGACGACTTCCGAGCCAACCTTTAGTTGCAAATTGTGCGGCACATCCAAAGGGCTTAAAAATTTTGTTGCATAGTTGGTAACATCGTCCTCGTTTGTTACACAGTCGATAGATTTGAATGAATCCAGAGTACCAATGATCTAATTCTGAACTACAAAGTTTAAGCAATGATGTTCGGGAATACTTTTTTAATGAGCTCGTCTTTCGATAAAGCGAATTTGCAAAAATTCGGTGGAAATGAAATCAAACCGATTCACCGACAGAGATACGTGATATTCAGCAATTCCTTGGAGAAATAGTGAGCGACTCTCATGTTAGCTGACAGCTGAAGTTTCTTCACATAGCTCCACAGTTTGTATGATTTGAGGCAATCGTTTATTTGATCGGCTGGAGTCGATCTTGGAATGACTGGCAGTGTTTGGCGGAAACCGCCTCCAAAGCATCTCGAGTCATTGCGCAGATCTTTTAATGTTTGGTGAATTTCTTCCAATGCGCTTAAGTGCGCCATTGTGCATTCGTCCCAAATGATGATTTTTGCCTATGTTATTACGTTTTCCATCGAAAAGTGTTTTGCAATTTTGCATGTCGGTTGTTCAATAGTTTAAAAGTGTAACGGCAATTTGAACGCCCAATGAGCTGTACGACATCCCTTTAACAATGAGGCCGCTATTCCAGAAGAAGCAACTGCTACCGCAATGTTGGATCACGCACGAACAGTGGCCAAAATCAATGACATGAGAAATGTCTTCCCAGTTTCATTGGGGGCATCCAAGAAAAATAAGTCACCATTTCCATCATCAATTGCCTTCATTAATGCATCATAGAACTCCCTCTGTTTAGGTTTTCATGTCGTTCATATTCAAGTTCTCGCTCCAATTCTTTATTAAATGCATCATTCACTCCACGATCTGGAGCTGGCATTCCTAAGCTGACAAACAAACTGCCGCACATGTCTTTTGACATGTCATCCTTGTATTTGTTCCACAGGTCACGTGGACTCGATGGGAAGCATGTCGAAATGATGATAGCAAATAATGTGCGTGTCGGACTTGTAGATTCAGAAATAATTGCTTCAGCGATTGTCGTGTCCCAGTTATGTATTTATAAAGTTTGTGCATATATACGTAAAAGCCAGAATGGAGCACCTCCTATAAAGTATATATATTCTTGATCAGCATCAACAGCCGAGTCGATTTAGCCGTGTCCGTCTGTCTGCCTGTTTTCCATATTTTGCGATTTTTTGTGACCGCTTGGAATACACCTACTATTTACCGATTATTTGAACCCTTTATGAGCGATTCTGTTAGGCGAGGCCGGTACAAATCCAACAAATCCAAGATCTTGAAAATCCGTCCAGCCGTTCTTGAGTTATAAGTGGTGTAACTAACACCACTTTGTTTTATCAAGTTTTTAATGTCGAGATTCTCTGTCACATTTATTCTTGTTGAAATTGTTTTATAAAATGACTGAATATAAACAAAAATACAATTGCGAAAATGATCCTATTAAGTTTTGCTTCGCTTGTTTGGAGTACATTTATTCAAAACCGCGTAGTTTTACTCCATCGCTACAGACTGCCTATAGTTTCTATTTCAAAAGTGATCCCAAAAATGTTGCTGCATCTTTGGCGCTGAATGTTTTGTGCATACTATAAGCTTACTCAGTGGATAGCTGGAGCAAAGTAAGAATATATGTAATTGTTGAAATACTCCATAGTGAAAACTTCTTTGGGCGTACTATGCACACTTTTTCTTGGGTTGATTTAAGTCTAAGCAAATGTTCTAGTGCTTCTTGCTATCGCCACTGAAGTTTACACTATTGATGTGCGATATATAGCATACATATTTTCATATTTCCATTTAGATGCTACTTGCCCTTTGACGTGCCTGCAATTTGGAGACAACCACTCTTTCACAAGCATGATGGTTATTTTTGCTTGACCAATGTAAAGCAACATGGACGTCACCCTACAGTTGAATATGCGCAGGTACATTTCATGACAAAGACAGTTTATCACTCAGATTGTGTTCCGTATTCTGTAAGTCCTAAATTCCAAACTGAACCACTCGACTCATTTGAATCAGCCGGTGACTTAAAAAACTATGAAGAACCCGCAGAAGAGCGAAATCACTTTTGCCAAAGTGGACTAAACGATCTAATTAGAGATCTAGATCTTTCAAAAGAAAAATCTGACATTTTAGCATCACGATGCAAGAAAGAAATTTGTTAAAGGATGATGTCAAAACATCTTACTATTGAGATCGGCAAAAGCGCTATGCTAAGTAATACTTGAAAAAAAATAATACTTGTTATTGCAATGATGTGTGTGGTTTATTTGAGGAGCTTAACGAGCCATATGATCCTCAAGGTTGCAAGCTCAGTCTTAAAGCGGTATTGTTAAACCAGGGAAACAGCAAGCCTTCGATACAGCTAGCGCATGCCGTTAATATTAAAGAATCCTATGAAACAATGGCGATATTGCTCGATTTGATTAATTACAAGGAACATAAGTGGGAAATTTGCCCTGACCTCAAAGTTGTTGCAATAGTTTCAGGATTGCAACAAGGATTTACGAAATTCATGTGTTTTTTTATGCAAATGTGACAGTCGAGGACGCCACGATCATTACGTTCGAAAAGAATGGCCGTACCGAACGAGTTACATAGTTGGCCAAGAAAATGTAAAGTTCGAAAATCAAAGGGGGTCAAAGAGGTATTGTTGTGCCGCAGATTAAAAAACTTTTGGAAGACTCCAAATTCAATTTAATGGTGTCCAAGGATGAGGAGGACGCATGGAATTCGTTCCGTTGTGTAGTCACTTCATTTCTTGGAAATTTCAAAAGCCCTAACTACAAAGAAGTCGTCGCACGCTTAATAAGAAATTATGCGAAATTAGGTAAAGTTTGTATATTATATTAATATTTACATTATATCAAAACGCTACACATTTTATTACAAACAGGAGTGATGTCGTAAAAAATTCATTTTTTGGATTCTCATTTGGATTTCTTCCCTGAAAACTTCGGCGATGAGAGTGATGAGCATGGTGAACGATTTCATCAGAATATGAAGATTATGGACCGCCGCTATCAAGGATTTTGGGATGAGGCCATAATGGGTGGCTTTTGTTGGTTTCTCACTCGAGAGAAAAACTGTGCACCCAAACAGCGGAGCAAAACGGACCATAGACATTTTCAACACCGTTTGAACAGAAAAACTGAAACTGCCAATTTTTCATATAAATGCTAATAGCAATGTAACAAAGTTTTTCAGCCGGGGTAGAACTCAGACTGGCCATGGTCAATTACAAGAAATTTGTAATTCGAACTACTGGGAAAGATAGGGTGGCGGGACAGCTATTTTCTACCACCGAAATAACGCCAGTCAATTGTCCCTAAAGAGAAGTTTTCTGTAGAGAACAATCGACAGTTTACCCTCTACTCTGAGGGCGTCACACGGCGAGTTAAAATTTGCGTTAGGGGAAACTCCAAGTAGGTGATAGAACACGAGGTTAGTACCCGGCGTGGCCGTCTCCTAGCTTAAGAGCGTCTAAAGGCGGTTGGTACCCGACGTGACTTGACAACGAACTATGGAGACTCGGGAGGGGTAGTATCATGCGGCTTAATACCAGACTTGTATTAACTGCTGACAAAAAAACTCGGGGTTGGATAGGGCTTGTCGTAAGTACCCTACGTACCTCGACTACGGCCGAAGGGTCCTCGAGGGTTGCTCAGACCACGAGGCTAATACCCTGCGCGCCTCTTCTATGGTCTAAAGATAGACAGGGAGGGGACGGACCACGTGGTTAGTGCCCAACGTGTCACTACTACGACCTAAAGATTCACAAGGATGGGTCAGATCCCGAGGTTAGTACCCTATGTGTTATTATCTACTATCTAAAGATAGTCAGGGATGGGATAAGTCACGTGGTTAATGCACAACGTGCCTCAACTAAGATCTAAGGATAATCAGGGGAGGGGTGGACAGCGTGGTTAGTACCCAAAGTATCACAACTACGGCCTAAGGGCTCGGAAATAGTGGGACAGATCACGTGGGTAGTACCCAAGGTGTCTCAACTACGTGCTCAACTTGTCTCAGTTAAGACCTAAAGATAATCCGGCGAGGGTCCAATCACGTGGTTAGTACCCAACGTGTCTCAGCTACGACCAAAAGATAATCAGGGGAAGGGCGGATCACGTGGTTAGTACCCAACGTGACATAACTATGTTCTAAAAGTTCGCAAAGAAAGGGGGGCAGAACACGCTGTTAATACCAAAATTACACCTTCTAGAAATTACACTTGTCTTACCTGTAGAAAGGTCCCTCAAATACCAAATCATAAAATTCCGCAGGGTTTTCAATTTCAGTTACACTTAATTCACAGGATTTTTTTCATCTAGGAACTATTAACCTAACTGCACCAGTCCCTGCTCAAAGACTTTGTTATTTACCGCTATGCTTCACCAGAACTTAAACACTGTCTTAAAATTAATTGAGTGTGATACAGACCCATAAGCCTCCTTCCCGCATTTGGCAAACTGCTGGAGAGATGTCTATTGCGGAGAATCCTGGAAACTCCAGCAATCAAACGGAAGATCCCAAAATTCCAGTTTGGCTTTCGGATGGGACATAGCACACCAGAACAGCTGCACAGAGTTGTCAACAGCGTCGTGGAAGGATTCCACGCCAAGGAGTACGTTGTGGCAGCATACTTGGATATCCAACAGGCATTTGAACGCGTCTGGCATGATGGCTTACTAGCCAAGCTGAAGGGAACGCTCAATACTCAGCTCTTCTTGATGTTCAGATCTTTCCTATCTGACAGGACATTTAAAGTTGTCCAAGATGGCCTTGCATCCCAGAAGAAGAGGATTCGAGCAGGAGTACCTCAAGGTAGCGTTATGGGACCAACACTCTACAGCCTGTTCACAGCAGACGTGCCTACTGCTCTGGACATTCCAACTGATTAGCTGCAGCACCTTCTAGTCGCCACCTTCGTTGCAAGAGTATCTCAAAAGGTTTGAGAACTGGGCCTGTCGTTGGAACATCTCCATCAACCCTGAAAAGTGCGTATCTGTCACCCATACGCTCAGAAGAGACAGTAGCCCTGGCGTCTTCCTGCATGGAGAGGTCCTCCCGCACAAATTGGCCCACAAGTATCTTGGAGTGATACTTGACAAGAGGCTTACCTTTAAACAACATGCCGCCGAAGTTGCAGGCAATCTTCACAGCAAGACGAAGAGGATGAGTTGGCTACTCAACGCCAACAACAAACTCTCACTAAGGAACAAGGTCCTCATATACAAAATGATCCTGGCACCGATTTGGAGGTGCGGCGTTCAGATGTATGGCATCGTCGCGAACACCATCCTGAACAAAATCAAGGTCTTCCAGGCCAAAATCCTGAGGAGGATCACTGGAGCAGAGTAGTTCATCCGAACTCGGGACATTGAACGAGAGTGTGGCGTTCCGATGGTAGGAGATACCATTAACGAACAGGCAGCGTTGTACCTGGATATGGTGGCTGCCCATCCAAACAACCTTGCCAGGCGCCTACTCCGCACGCGTAGGATAAACGGGATAAGGGCAAGACGCAGGCTCCAAAGAATCCACCCAGGTGATCCGGCAAACCGCAGGATTTAACTTTAAATTTCGCAACAAACAGAATACACACAACCTTACTAAGACCTGAACTAACCGAATAGACAACTCTCAACAATTACTCATCATTTTTACCAACTTATTACAACTTAAGAAACTTTGCTAAACATTAAGTAAACAGTTAACGATTAAAATATAACTGATACAAGTAAGCTAAACAAAATCTTAAACAAAATACAAACACAAAAACTAGCATTAATTCATTAAACTTAGTTGCACACACACAAAAAACAAACCCAAACATGTAACATAATAAAACTTAGAAAAAAACCCTCCCCCTACAATATAAGTTACCATAAAGTAACAGTAAGTTGTAAAATTTAGCTTAAAAAAAAATAAGCAGCGCAGTCGCCACGACTTGATCGCGTGAACGCCCTCTCCCTCTCAGTCAAGCTTGTGTGCCTTCCACTCAGGCGCCGGTGATACCGTTAAATTTACCGCAAGCGCTGGCCCGCCAATACTTGTTGTTCGGCCAGCGCTATGTGCGTGAGTATGTGTGAGTCGCGCGCCGTTTCTGTTGTTGAACAAGTGTGGCTGGCTCAGCATACGTGAGTGTGTGTAGGTGAGCTGTGCGAGAGTGCGTGTGTGTGTGTGCGAATCGCACGCCGCTTTTGTAGCCGGGCGAGTGTGGCTGGCTCAACATGTTTGAGTCAGTTGCTGGGCGAGTGCGGCTGGCCTTATGCGTGTATGGGTGGGAGTCTGTTAGGCGAGAGTTGCTGGTATTATGCGTGCGAGTGCTTGGGTGTGAGTCACGGTGTAGATGGGCGATGCAGCGATGACACGGGTAATAGGGAGGAGGCGGTGGCACGGCCTAGCTTAAGTTTTGTTTGAATGAATCTCGTTTGTGGCGACTCAAGTTTTTGGGTCGTCACAACTTCTAAAATTTCCAACAGATTTCGATAAATGAACACTTTTTATACCCTTGCAGAGGGTATTATAAAATTGTCCGGATGTTTGTCACTCATTGAAGGAAGCATCTACGACCACGTAAAGTATATATATTCTTGATCAGCACGACGAGCTGAATTGATATAGCCATGTCCGTCTGTCCGTCCGTCTGTCTGTTTCTATGCTATCTCCTCCGTCAGTTTGGAAGCTATCTTCAACAAACTTTGCACGAAGTCTTTTAGTACATACACGCTGCACATTTTTCGGAACCGGCCGGATCGGATGACTATAGCATATAGCTCCCATAAGAACGATCGATCAAAAAACTAGTTCTTATGAGAAAAACTTTTTTTTTAATGGAAACGTCCATATCATTGGTATATACTTATTTTGTACACTTTAACACAATTCTACAAAGTTTTGTCAAAATCAGAGAAAATCACTGAACCGAAGCAGTCCTTATTTTGCATCCCCGATTTTGGCTTCACTAAACCAGTATGCTTGCCAGGTCGGCACCTGAAGTATATTCGGCACAGTTTCACTTGCTTGGCAGATCTTCTCAGCGTACATGATACAGGATTTATCCGAACATGTGCTCTCATAGTTTTAAAGCAGATTACGTTTCCGTTTTTCAATATGCTGTATATGCAATAAATATGCAGTAAATATGGCATAGTTTCACTTGCCCTGGTAGATATTCTCAGAGCAGATAACCCAAGATTTCCTCATACGTGTTTCTCTGGCAATTTTCACGTTTCCCAAGTCATGTAAATGGACCTCCCTTGACTAGGCTTTCGTCTTTCGGGGATTTCCATGCTCATATTCCTTTCAAAACCCCTTATGGAGCTTCCTTTCAATATTTGCAGTATCATTTAGGGTCAGTCCTACCAACTTTTGGTAAGCGTTCCTTGCAAGACTGAGACCGACCCCAGCCTAAGAAACACTTGCTTACATGGCGCCCGAGCGGGAACACTGGGGCTAAAGATTAATTAGAGATTTCCATCCTCCGTGGCATAAACTATCAGAACAATAAGAGCATTTTGCATGTTGAAACCCATGTGGAAGCTTAGTTAGGCTAAGCATAGAATAAGTAGAGAAACAGAGTAAGAATAAGCAAAGCAACAGATTTAGAATAAGCAGAGCAACAGAATTAAACTAAGCAAAGCAACAGAGTTAGAATAAGTATAGCAACCGAGTTAGAATAAGCATAGAATAGCAACAGAGCAACTGAGTTTGATTAGGTATAGAAACCACTAGAGCCAGTGAGGCACTTGAGCCAAGCTCTGGGAAAAACCCAAGCACGCTTCCTCCCATACGAGTCAAGTCAATCCGACAGCCACGTGGTCAAACCCTCACTGCTCAAGAATTCGGCACCCTTTACCAACCTTTACCAACCAATGCTGTTGGCGCCAGCATTGCAGTAATTAGCCATGAAAAGCTTCTCAAAAACTGCCGTTCGGATTCGGCGTTAAACTGTAGGTCCCTTTCTCTTGTGCTAAAATTAGAAGCGCACAAGCCAAGAGATTGAGAGAGGCTCGGCTTTGGCCCTTCGGGGCTGTTGTCATCTTGACAAGCCGATTTTACTTTACTTTACTTTACTTTATAATACAAATAAAAATTTTCCATGGGATTGTGTTTGGCACCAAAACAACGAGAGAGAAACATAAAAAACGGATCATCCTTATCAGAATACTCTAATAGGTTAGCCGAAGCTTTTTCTGTGGGGTAGTTCGGGACATTTTCTCTTGCCCGAGGGTGACCACGAGGGTGACCACGAAGAGCCGTGCTATATAAGCAGTGCTCAGGCAGCGCAGCAGGCAAAGCTCAGACAGCAGTCAAAAGCGTGAACATCTAACCAACAACAAGTCTTGGCTAAAGTAAATCTCTTTCGAGTGCAAGTCCTTCACTACTGTTCAAGGATACGAGTTATCCGGTGTTCAAAGAATTCCTTCGGTACATCTGTAGTGAGTTTATGCATATAATACATTTACATACAAATATGTAACATTTAGTTGCATACGTAAACAAATATAAAACAGTGCACTCACTTCAAGTGCTAATGTAACCTGACACTCCTTTTGAACATCAGCCAGCCAACACTTGTATACTGCTGACTGTATATGCATGAACCCACTGCACTTATTGAAATATGATTACTAAGCACAATTGAGCATAGCCAGTGGCGCTGGTATATATGTGCATATACCATTCGCTCACATATACATAATAAACATATACATGACTCGACTGCGTCGCTGTCAGCTTTAGACCATAAGAAATAAAATTGTGAGTTGAGTCCGATGTTAGCAGCTTAAGAAATGACTACAAAATAAAAACCGAATTACGAACCCCCAACAACACAATATGGCGACCGTGACAAGTGTGTCGGCCCAACGAAGGAGCAGAAGAGGAAGACCCCGGCAGCAACGGCAGCAACAATGAGTGAGTAGTCGGTTCACAATATAAAGTTTTCAAACAAAGCCAATCTTGTGCAGTACAAATTGTTAAAATGCCAAAAACCAGAAGAAACGGCATAAAATTACGCACAATAAAAGAGATCGAAAGGCTAGAAAAGTTATGAACAGCGGATAGTCCACCACATTGGGACACCGCAACAAAAATACAAAAACGAATTGATTATTTAAAGTCATTCGTCAAAAGTTTGAAAACAAAAAACTGTGACCAACACCCTCAGATTCAATAAGAAAAAGAACCAAATAATCAAAAACCTACAAAAAAACAGATACCGAGAGAGAAGAAGTACTGCCCCGCTGATTGCCCTGGACCTTTGTACTCTCCGCATTGCATATGTACATGCGGGGTACAGAAAAGTTAAAGCCTGTGCGAGTGTTCAGCACCGGCGCCGCCTGAGTCAAAAGGGCCATCAACACCATCAACACCGTGAAGAAGCCTTCATCAGATGACCCCAGAAGGATGACCACTGAAGGATGACAACAGCTGCCGTAGATTAAACAAAAAAAAACAAAAGATCATATTAAAATTACAAAAAACAAAAATTGTAAATAACAATGAACACTTGGCTTTTACTAGCTAAGTAGAGTGTAGCCTGTGAAGCTACACACCCGCTAGGCAGGAATATATGTATAAACTGTTATAGAACAGTTTCAAAAATCTTTATTCTCTCCACCCATGTGGTGTATGACAAAAATCTCTATTCCCAAAACACATACCATAGATACCACATCTATTACAGAAATAAAATGAAAGAAAAAATATCAGGAAAACAAATTCAAAACGCTTATAATTAATTGAAAATCAATTGCAAGAAGCGATATTTGATCATAAAGCTACTTGTTCAGCTAATTAGCGAACTGGATATTCCACTACAAATCTTAAAATCTTGGCCAAAGATGGCTATTATAGAAACCAAATCGGTGGACTCCACCGCAAACGCTATCAATAAAATAGAGGTAACGTCAGACGACCTCAGCTTAATAAAAATCCTCATGATAGTGATTACAGCTTTGATGTGTGTAAGAATTGCAATTAAAATCTATCAGTTGCACAACAAGTGCATTAAAAAGAAATATCTTAGTAAGGCAAATGACCTAGATAAAGTTTAAATTGAAACAAGAAAACAGTCAGATAGCCAGTAAAACAAAAATTAGAATGAAGCGATAATTCAATGGGATGGTCAGAAATTGTAAACGAAGTAATTACACACAAAAGTGCCTTTGAAAAATCTTATAAGTGTTTAAATCACACTAGGCGTATTTCAAAGAACACAATTATAAAGCACACTAGAATCTTGATAAATCACTATAACGCTATAGG
Organism: Lordiphosa collinella; assembly: GCA_018904265.1. Taxonomy (NCBI): domain Eukaryota; kingdom Metazoa; phylum Arthropoda; class Insecta; order Diptera; family Drosophilidae; genus Lordiphosa; species Lordiphosa collinella. The sequence continues at coordinate 78,957 of JAEIFV010000271.1, forward strand.
ACAACTATACGCTACTAATAATTTACGATTAACAGATACCCACTTGCTACAAGCAAGAACAGTTTTCGAAGGAGCCCGTAAGAGATTAATAAAAATCTCAAACTTGCATAATTTGCACATCTATATCCCAACGTCAATGGACGAAAAAGCGATTTTTGACCCAGAAGCGGCAAAATTCGACTCTGATTTACCAACTGATGAAGAGGAAAGTCCTCAAACCAGTAATGAGGAAAATATTAACGAACGTCAATTAGAAATTCAAAAAACAAATACAAACATGAATTAATCAGTAGTTGATTTTTTAAAAACAGCCTCGAGCCTAATACCCGACTTTGATGGTAAGGCCGAAAACTTACAAAGTTTTCTTGACGCTTTAGAAACAATCAAAGACACTCATGAATCAACAGCAGTCTCTGTAATAAAAACAAAATTAAAGGGACATGCTAGAAATTTGATCAGTACGGAAAGTACTATAAATCAAATAATAATAAAATTAAAAAACTCGGTTAAGGGAGAGTCAGTTGAAGTAATTTCAGCAAAAATGATGAACCTCCAACAAAAAAATAAAACCGCAAATATATACACGAAAGAAATCGAGCAATTGACAAAAGCCCTAGAAGGAGCTTACATGAATGACGGATTAACACCAGAATTGGCAACAAAATACAGTACACAACATGCTGTTTAATCAGCGGCCGGCAGCTTTCTATCTCGCGTATATAGGAAAATTCTCAAAGCAGCGCTGCTCAAACACGCATAGTATAATCTGTATAAGCGCCGCTGCGTTGCTTGCTTTTCTACGCCGCGACGAAGTCGTTGCTACTGAAATTGAGAGCAATTTATGAGCTGCTCTCACACACACCAATGCATTGCAATGCAAAAATGTAAATGTATTTCTTGCCTCCCTCTGTGTTAAATCCATGACAACAAACTGCAATATGGATAAGGTAAAACTTATCATGCAGGCAGGCACGTTCAATAATATGAACGATGTAATCTCCAAATTTGTAAACAGTTGCACAGAGGCAACGGGAAAAACTGACACAGTACTCTATTATACAAATAGAGGAAATCGCGGATATAATGGACGTGGTCAGTATAATAATCAAGGAAATAGAGGAAGAGGTTACCAAGGTAACCAAGGATATAGACAGAATAATTACAACGGTTACAATAATCGTGGCCGAGGTTCCTTCAACGGCAACTACAGAGGCCAAAACAATGGCAACTACAGAGGCCAAAACAATGGCAATTACAGAGGCCAGAATAACAATAATAACTATGCAAACATCCGAACAGCAAATTCGGAAAACCAGCAAAACCCCTTGAGCAACAACAACAACAGCCACCAGTATATGTATACGCAATAAATTTCAATCTACGCAACATAATCACAGTTCAAAATGAAGAAACAAAATACACTCTAACATTTTTGCTAGATACAGGAGCAGACATTTCGGTGATTAAACACCAACATAATGAATACCAGAACTTAAATACAAATATAATAAGCAATATAACAGGAATTGGACAAGGGAAAACAAGCTCTTATGGCCTAGTGTCCCTAGAATTACTTACAGACAAGTACATAGTACCACATGATTTCCATGTAGTACCCCAAAATTTTTCTATACCAACTGATGGTATCCTGGGCTCTGATTTTATCAGAAAATATAATTGTTTACTAGATTTTCAACAGGAGCAAGATACTCTAATCTTGCGCCCAAAAAACATCCATACGCATATCCAAATACCAATAAGTCACTCACTCGAGGATGACTCATTATTGTTACCCGCTAGATCTGAAGTCATACGACAAGTAAGATTAAAGACTAGTGAAAAACGGTTTTTGTACCCAATCAGGAGATACAACCGGGTATAATAATAGCAAGTTCAATAGTAACCAGTAGTAATGCATACATTCGCATAATAAATACTACTTCAAACAACACAGAAATTGACAGTCAAAACATTCAATTTGAGTCAATTGATGATTACTATATCATTCCAACAAATAAGAAAAACACAACAAGAACAAAAGAAATATTGAAAAAACTAAAATTCCCAAAACAGTTCGAGTCTAAATTAAATGAACTCTGCACTGAATACAGTGATATATTCGGGTTAGAAACAGAACCCATATCTGGGTTCAATAATTTTTACAAACAAAAGCTTAGATTGCAAGACAAAACACCAGTATATATAAAAAACTACCGAAATGCATACTCCGAAAAACCTGAAATAGATAAGCAGGTCGAGAAATTAATTAAAGATGGTATAGTCGAACCATCCACATCAGAATACAACAGCCCACTTCTCTTGGTTTCCAAGAAATCACTTCCAAATTCAACGGAAAAACGATGGCGTTTAGTAGTAGATTACCGCCAAATAAATAAAAAACTACTTGCTGATAAATTTCCGCTTCCAAGAATAGAAGATATTCTTGATCAGCTAGGTCGAGCTAAATATTTTTCATGTCTCGATCTCATGTCTGGATTTCACCAGATCGAATTAGATGAGAAATCAAGAAATTTAACATCATTTTCAACGAGCACCGGCTATTATCGTTACACGCGATTACCCTATGGACTAAAGGTAGCCCAAATTCATTTATGCGTATGATGACACTTGCATTTTCCGGTCTAGAACCATCGCAAGCATTTCTTTATATGGATGACCTCGTAGTTATCGGATGTTCGGAACAACACATGTTCAAAAATTTGAAAAATGTTTTCCAACTTTGTCGCAAATTTAATTTAAAATTACATCCAGAGAAATGTTCATTCTTTATGCATGAGGTTACATATCTCGGTCACAAATGTACCGACAAAGGCATCCTCCCGGATGACAAAAAATACGATGTAATTAAAAATTACCCAGTCCCAACAGATGCAGATAGTGCAGAACATTCACGCCACATAACCAGGCTTTGCAAAAAGAATGTTCAATTTAAATGGACTTCAGAATGCAATGACGCATTCGAGTACCTTAAGGAAGCTTTAATGAAGCCAACATTACTGCAATATCCCGATTTTTCTAAAGAATTTTGTATCATCACAGATGCCAGTAAGCACGCTTGTGGTGCAGTGCTTACCCAGAATCATAATGGCATGCAATTACCAATTGCTTATGCGTCAAGAGCTTTTACACAAGGCGAAAGTAATAAATCCACAACTGAGCAGGAATTAGCTGCTATCCACTGGGCAATTAAACTCTTCAGACCATATGTATATGGCAAGCATTTCCTAGTTAAAACCGATCACAGGCCGCTAACGTACCTGTTTTCCATGAAAAATCCAAGTTCTAAATTAACTCGAATGAGATTAGACCTGGAAGAATATGACTTCACTGTTGAATACCTCAAGGGGAAAGATAACCATATCGCAGACGCCTTATCAAGAATAACAATCAAAGAAATAAAAAACATGAATAGACAAGTGTTGAAGGTTTCTACAAGATCCGCAACCAGACAGGAAAATACCTGCGCAGGTACCCATTGCAGTTCAGCTACAAGTAGCACTGCTAATAAATTGCTTGAGCACCAGCAAGAAAAAGAATTTATAAAGCCCAATATCTATGACACATTAAATAACCAAAGTGTCAAAAAGCTAACGAAACTAAAACTCGACAAGTGCAAATGCTTGTTTAAACGAGGAAAACGAGTTGTTTCTCGCTTTAGCGTTACCGACCTAAATTCTAATGGAGACTTTGACTTAGGTCAGTTTTTCCAAAGGCTTAATTCAGAAGCCGGAATACAAGGCATAACACAATTTCAAATGTCACCCTGTGAACAAATTTTCGGAATTGTTTCACTAAATAAATTTAAAGAAATGGGCAATAGAACCTTAAATAAGGTCAGTATAAGCATGCTACAAAAGGTGAACATTATAGACAAAAATAATCTAGCTCAAATAAAAGCAATCCTGTCAAAATACCATGACGATCCTATTGAAGGAGGACATTCAGGGATTTCGCGAACCCTGTCTAAAATTAGAAGACATTTCTATTGGCCTCTAATGACTAAAACGATAAAACAGTATGTCAAGACTTGTGAAAAATGTCAAGCTAAAACTATAACACATACTAAAACACCAATGACTGTAACACAAACACCATCAACAGCATTCGATACAGTACTGATCGATACCATTGGTCCACTTCAAAAAAACTGAGAATGGCAATGAGTACGCAGTTACTATAATATGCGATCTAACAAAATACTTAGTCGCAATACCAATATCTAATAAAAATGCTAACACAGTTGCCAAGGCAATATTTGAATCTTTCATACTCAAATATGGTCCTATGAACACAATCATAACGGACATGGGTACTGAATATAAAAATTCAATTATAACAGATTTGTGTAAATATATGAAGATAAACAAAATTCATTCAACAGCATACCACCATCAAACATTAGGTACGGTTGAACGTAGTCATCGAACATTTAATGAGTACATACGCTCTTATATTTCGATTGATAAAACTGATTGGGATCTATGGTTGAATTACTTCACCTATTGTTTCAACACAACACCATCAGTAACACATGGATATTGTCCTTACGAACTTGTTTTTGGAAGAACGCCAAAACAGTTCATGAATTTTAATAAATAGGATAAAATAGATCCACTCTATAACAGGGACTGTAATCATTATAAGTTTTATAATAAAAATTAAAAAATAATGATTAATGTTAATTTTTATGGATTTACTCACAAAATAATGATTAATTTTGAGTTATACTTTACAACTCAATCAATAATCATTATTTTTAAGCAAAAAAATAAGACTCATGACATAATGATTATTCATTAAGTTTTATTTTTTGCTCAAAAATAAAACTCAAATTGTAACTGCGCCCCTTTCTTAGGGAGTAAGTGAAAATGTTTTGTATATTCCTAATCAGTAACCCAACACCAACCGTTAAAGTCCATTTTTGGAAAAAAAAAATTCTTGAAAAAAATATTTCTTGAAGAAAATATTTAATTATTTTATTTTTATTCAATAACTAGCTGAGTAACCGGCGTCGCCCGGGTTCTTATGATTCTTAAGAGAGCGATTATATTCAATCTAGTGAAGGCTGCATGTCGGCATAATCATTTTGGACCGTTCGATCTTTTTCTCTATATACACGTCTTCATGACAATCTAATATCATGAACATCTTGCAAATTTCGTTGTTTCTTCTACTTGGAAACCTTCCCGGCCTAAGATTCCACGATTTAGTCTAGTGGCTGTGTCCATTTTTATACCCTGTTCCCATTGAAAATGGGAAATTGGGGATCATGAAGTTGTGCAAAAGAATGTAACAGATAGAAGGAAGCATTTGCGACCCTACAAAGTATATATATTCTTGATCAGCATCAACAGCCGAGTCGATTTAGCCATGTCCGTTTGTCCGTCCGTCTGTCGTCTGTCCGTCTGTCCGTCTGTCCGTATGAACGCGTGTTTCTCAGATACTATAACAGCTAGTGCCACAAATTTTTGCATGTAGATAGGTGTATACCCGATTCAAAACGAGTTTGTTTCAGGTTTGGAAAATTCCTCCCCCTCCCACCTTTAAGCGCAAAAAACTGTCAGAGCCACAATAGATAGACCTTCCAAACTTTACATATATCAAGTAAGGTCCAATATCTATCTATTCTGAAAAGATCACTAAGATCGGACAATAAACACCGAAGTTATATACGAATCAATTTTGCTTGTGGGAGAGAGGGGGGTCTTGCATTGTCAGTTATCGCGCGCGGCCGCATGCCATGCGTTTGTGTGTATGTTGAAGTGTGTGTTTATGTAAAGAAAAAACACACGAAATCAAGGGAACGGTTTTTTTTTTAGTCGGGGCACTCGACTGCAGCTCCCTTTCTTGTTTGGTATAGCATTCTATCAGTTAATCGATTTCAGTCTATCGATTTCTGATTTTATTTTATCATACTTTGCAGCTCATTAGCTCATTAGATTTCTTGACGTCACCACTGGCATTTGCAGGCCATTAAAAATTTTTAATGTAAGAATTTTGAAGCTGTCTGAATTTAATACAGGAAAAGGCATTTTTTGAGTGGTCACAAGATCAACGGAAGCATCTTTACCTTACCTTACTTACATAGTCACTGTAAATTTAATTTTTTTTTTCTGGAACTTCAGCCTTTTCTTCCGCCAACTTGTTCACATATTCTTTTTTGTGCTGCTCAACCAAATGGCGCTTGAGATTGCAGACATAATTTCCTTGGAAAATGGCTTTACAAATTTTGCACTCAGAAATATTTCTTTCTTCAAGAAAATTAAAAAAACTCCGTGACACACAATTACATTGATGACACTGAGAAAATAGGATACGTTGCAACGTAACGCTATTTGAATCCCATTTAAACGAGTTACAACTGTCAAATTTTCCAGTTCTGAAACTCAAGTTTTTGCTCACCAAGGCTTTGAAAGACTGCTGTTTCTTATAGCGTTCTTTTCCGCATGAATCATCAACCTAGCTAGACGTGATCAATTTTAAATTCAATTTTAAATCAATTTTAAATTTAAAATATTGGTTGGTCTTGGGTTACTGATTAGGAAGATACAAAAATTTTTCACTTACTCCCTAAGAAAAGGGCGCAGTTACAATTTGAGTTTTATCTTTGAGCAAAAAATAAAACTTAAAGAATAATCATTATGTCATAAGTTTTATTTTTTTTGCTCAAAAATAATGATTATTGGTTGAGTTGAAAAGTAAAACTTAAAATTAATCATTATTTTGTGAGTAAAACAATAAATCCTGAAAAATCCTTAATCATTGTGAAAATGGATAAAGGATCCTTAAACAAGAATTTTGGTATATCTCTCGCTGTCTTAAAATTGCTACAAGTGAATGATTTTTTGATTTAAAAAAAAAACAATACTCATTATTTGCAGTCCCTGCTCTATAATGTAGACGATTATGCTAAGGAAAGTAAATATAGACTAGAATTAGCTTATAAAAGAGCTAGAGCTATGTTGGATAAGGAAAAAGGCAAGCGAAAAACTACAAATAACTTTGAATTAAAAATAGATTTAGTTTTGCTTAGAAATGAATCTGGACACAAATTAGATAAAAACTATCTTGGTCCATTTACAGTAGAAAGCATAGAATTTAATGATAACATTACCATTAGATTAGGAAAGAAAAAACCCCAGGTAGTACATAAAGATAGGTTATTAATTTTCAATGCCTAAACAGAAAATAGAACAAATTAAAGCTGAAATCAATATCACCCAATTGAAAGTGATGGTCAAATCAAAATTCAATTTCAAATTATTAAATTCGACTTCAAACCACATATTGAAACTTTAAACTAAAAGATAATACACAGAATTAATTTTCAATTTCATATATAGCAACTAAAAAAAAAAAACATTAACAAAAAAAAAAAAAATTAATTTAAATAACTACACTTAGAAAGTAACGTTATTTTTCTAAAAGGGGAGGTATAGTGAGTTTATGCATATAATACATTTGCATACAAATATGTAACATTTAGTTGCATACGTAAACAAATATAAAACAGTGCACTCACTTCAAGTGCTAATGTAACCTGACACTCCTTTTGAACATCAGCCAGCCAACACTTGTGTACTGCTGACTGTATATGCATGAACCCACTGCACTTATTGAAATATGATTACTAAGCACAATTGAGCATAGCCAGTGGCGCTGGTATATATGTGCATATACCATTCGCTCACATATACATAATAAACATATACATGACTCGACTGCGTCGCTGTCAGCTTTAGACCATAAGAAATAAAATTGTGAGTTGAGTCCGATGTTAGCAGCTTAATAAAATGAATACAAAATAAAAACCGAATTACGAACCCCCAACAACACAATACATCCTACCAAGTGTAAGTCCTCAACTAGTCCTTCATTACTTTTTTTTTTTTAAGCTTATTTTGTATTTATTGAATCTTCTCTTAATGAGACTAACAATAATTTTTCAGATCTTAATCTAGAAGCTATTTTATAAACCATCCCCTGTTGGAGTTAGTTTGTGTTCTGCCCTTCAAGTCAGTCGCTGGGTTAGTCGGTCATTTCTCCTGAGGCGAGAATGCGTTGCTAGCATGGTAAGAGATTTTGCAAGTTGATTTGGGTGGGTGAGAAGCTTCTCAGAATATTTTTGTTTAAGTTGCTCTATTTCAGTTTCGACCAATGGGATGCTGAGGTCGTTGTGGATACACTCATTGCGAATGTACCATGGCGCTCCAGTGATGGTTCTGAGAACTCTTGATGGTGATCTTTGAAGGATGTCCACACTGCTCGCACAGGCATTTCCCCATAACTGCGAGCCATACGTCCAGACAGGCTTTATGATGCTTTTGTACAGTTTTATATTCCAGTTTAAAAGGGGAACGCGAGTTGATTAGCCAGTGAAGGCTGTTGGCCTTTAGCTTGATTTGAAGCTTTTTCGACTCTATGTGTTTGCGCCATGTGAGCCTTCTATCGAGGTGCACACCTAGGTATACAACATCGTTTGATTGCGGGATCTGGGTTGCATTTAAGGATAGCTGGGGACAGGTGCTTCTGTTGAGTGTGAACGTCGTATTTGGGGGAAGCATTGTCCTTATCTTGAATATAAGACCATCCAACCAAACGCGGTCAAATGCTTGGGCAACATCTAAGAAAATTGCAGAGCAGTATTCGTGGTGCTTAAACGCAGTCCAAATGTCTGAAGTTCAACGGTTGACTTGCGCAATAGTCCCATGCTTTGCTCTAAACCCAAATTGATGTGAGGGAATGATATTTTGTGCATGGCCATCAATTTTACTGAGTAGGATCTTCTCAAATAGTTTTGACAGGCAAGGTAGAAGACTAATGGGTCTATATGATGACGCTTGTGTTTTATCCTTTCCTGGTTTCTGAATCATTATGATTGTGGACTTCCTCCACTGAGTTGGAAAGTATCCACATCGCGAAACAGCATTGAAAAGTCTTGAGATATATGTAATGGCGGGACCTGGAAGCTCTATAATCATTTTAGGTTTAATAAGGTCATGTCCAGGAGTTTTTCTGGGATTTAGCTCTCCGATGGCGTTTTTTATTTCTAGCGAATGAACTTTGATTGGGTCAGTTTGTGCGGCGGTCGGAACCAATGGAAGTTCATAGCCATTGGTTGGAGGATTTGGCTGGAAAACATTTCTAAGGTGAAGCCTTTTCTTCGTCGCTGCGGGGCCATCTTCCTGTCTGATCTCTTAGAGGCGTTTCTACCTTTGCAGGTGGCTTTATGCTGGCGCGTGCCCTCCATAGGGGAAATTTGGTGCTTGTAGGCGATAATTTTTCGATACAACGGCAATGTGCTAGCTGCGTTCTGCAAGTCTCAGACGGTTTTTTGCGGCTGGCGATCTAAAGCTTTGCCATTCTCTTCTTGCACGACGATTTTCTGAGACCAGCCGGTCAATGTAACTGTTTGTCAATCTACGATCTGGCTGTGGTGCTGTTGTTGTTGTTTGGGGGTTTGAGTGATGAGCAGCGGCAGTAATGATAGAGGTGAGGGCTTGAACTGAATTGTCAATGTCTTCTTCCCTCTTTATGGTTGGGCTCAGCTCGATGTGACTGCTGATATATTTTTTGAATTTGAGCCAGTTTGTCTTGTGTGATGTCAGTCTCCGAGGAAATTCTCTAACATGAGGGCACTCCAGAAGGGTGAATATTATTGGAGAATGGTCTGACGACAAGTCAGCAAGGGCTTCTGCAGTTACCAAGTTTTGTGAAACTTTTCTTGTTATGGCAAAGTCTATAAGATCGGGAAATTTCTTTGGATCTGCCGGCCAGTATGTAGGCCTTCCCGGAGATACATAGTCGAGTTTGTTTGATGCGGGATGTTTCGAATTATAGTCACCCGCAGCTAAGAAGCGTTGACCAAGTGTATTAAAGAAATCTTGGCTTCTCCGGAAGACAGGAACTCTCCTGTGGTTAAGGGGGCGTATGTAGTGAGGTAAAGTTGCTGATCGGTTTAACATGGAAAACCCAGCGCGATCCTGGCTTACTGCGTCCCAAGTCGACTCACACCTCCCCGTGGTAACCACTGGTAACAGAGCAATGCATCCGCAAAGCTGCTGGCTAACGTGAGCGGCGCCCTCTCCCTGGGGTCAAACAGGGGGCGTCGCATCGGGCTTGGCACCCGATAGGCGTATCCCCACCCGCCAATGAAAACTAACACAATGCCTCGGATACGGACCCCCCCCGACGACGACCCACGCAAACGTTTTAAGGACCACGATTTGAGGATATGCACCTGGAATGTACGCACCCTCAATAGAGAGCGCGCGGATTCCAAGCTGGTGGATGTCCTCGAGGAACATTCGGCGGACATTACCGCACTTCAGGAAATAAAATGGACTGGACAGGGGTGTAGGAGGATAACATCCGAAACCAACGCCCCATGGGAGATCTACTACAGTGGACATGATTCGAAGCACGAGTTTGGTTGCGGCTTTGCAGTCAACAAAAGACTGTGCCGCTCTGTCATCAGCTTTACACCAGTTGACAAGCGACTTGCCGCACTCAGACTTAAGGCAAAATATTTTAATATTAGTCTTATCTGTGCGCACGCCCCGACAGAAGAAAAGAACGATTCGGAAAAAGACGAATTCTATGAGCGCCTAGAAGACCTATATGAGCGCTGCCCCGATCACGACATCAAGATCGTGCTAGGCGACTTTAACGCACAAATCGGGAGAGAAGAAGTTTATCGCCCGACTATTGGCCGATTTAGCCTACACGATGATTCCAACGGAAATGGTAAGAGGCTAATAGACTTCGCTTCGGGCCGGAACATGGTCATTAGTAGCACCAGATTTGAACACCGCAACGACCACAAGGCGACCTGGACGTCCCCTGGTCAATCAATACGAAACCAGATTGACCACTTTGTGATAGACGGACGGCACTCTTCGAGTGTTCTAGACGTACGTGTGCTCCGAGGAGCCAATATTGACTCGGATCACTACCTTGTTGCAGCCAAAGTACGCACACGGCTCAGTGTGGCTCATGCCGCACAGTCTAATACACGCCGAAAGCTGAACGTTGAGAAGCTGCAATCACAACGGACATCCCAAGCCTACTCAGCAAAACTCACCCAGCTGCTCAGGGAAACCCCTCCTGGCCCTCCTGGTGTTGACGAACAGTGGAAGCATATTTCACACTCTATGAGTACAGCTGCCAAGGAGATTCTCGGATTCGCCGAAAACTCCCGAAAACAGTCATGGTACGATGATGAGTGCCGCCGCGCTACTGCAGAGAAAAACGCTGCCTACAGGAGAACTCTGCAGTCGGGAGCAACGCGGGCTGTTAATGAGAGATACCGGGAGAAAAGGAGAGAGGAGAAGCGCCTTTTCAGAAGGAAGAAAAATGAGCAGGAAAAGCGCATGAGGGAGGAAGTTGAAGTGCTGTTCGGAAGGAGTGAGACTCGAAAATTCTACCAAAAGATTAGGCAACTAACCGAAGGTTTTAAGCCCAGAGTCGCACTATTGAAGGACGAGCACGGAAATCTGGTCAGAAATTCGGAAGTGGCACTAGACAAATGGAGAAACTATTTCTCTAACCTGCTGGGAGGTGATGACGAACACAATGCCGCCTCTGGGGAAGTAGCGACACCACCAATCGATAACATAGAGATAGATCCGCCGGACCATAATGAAGTCTTGTTAGCCATAAAAAGGCTAAAAAATAACAAATCTGCTGGCGCTGATGAGCTGCCTGCTGAATTGTTCAAGGCTGGCGGTGAGGAGCTGGTAAGGTGCATGCACCAACTCCTATGCAGAGTATGGTCCGAAGAAAGCATGCCCGAAGATTGGAACCTAAGTGTACTCTGTCCAATATTTAAAAAAGGAGACCCTGCGGTTTGCGCCAATTACCGCGGGATCAGTCTCCTTCCCATCGCATATAAGGTTCTATCATGCATCCTATGTGAACGTTTAAAGCCGAGAATAAGTGAACTGATTGAACCTTATCAGTGTGGCTTTAGACCTGGCAAAGCCACCACGGACCAGATATTCACATTGCGACAAATCCTGGAGAAGACCCAAGAGAGATGTATCGACACCCACCACCTTTTTGTTGACTACAAAGCCGCCTTTGACACGCCGATAAGGTCAAAGTTCTTTGAAGCCCTGTCTACCTTTGGTATTCCAGCAAAGTACGTTCGACTTTGCATGATGACGTTGAGAAGCACACAAAGCTCCGTCAAAATAGGAAAAGACCGCTCCGAGCCTTTCGATACCAAAAGAGGTTTTAGGCAGGGTGATACCTTATCGTGCGACTTCTTTAATCTGCTGATGGAGTACATACTGCGCCAGTGCCCAAATGCTAACAGAACGGGCACCATCTTTACCAGAGATAACATGCTTCTTGCATATGCCGATGATATTGACATCATCGGCAAAAGCGAATCAGTGGTAAAAAAGGCGTTCTCAGAGATGGAGAAGCAGTCAAAACTTATGGGCTTAGCGGTAAATGAGGATAAGACGAAGTACCTACAATCAACGCGCAGTGAGTCTACGCTTGGACAATCTGTTGCAATGGGAGACTACAACTTCCAGGTTGTTAAGGAATTTGTCTACCTCGGAACGACGATAACCAGCGACAACAACACCAGTCTGGAAATCCGAAGAAGAATTACTCTTGCAAACCGATGTTATTACGGGCTCAATAAGGAGTTCAAGAGCAGAGACCTCTCTCGGAAAACGAAAATTGCGCTATACAAGTCGCTTATCATCCCAGTCCTGCTATACGGCGCAGAAGCATGGACAATGACAAAAGAGGATGAGGCGGCAATTGGCGTGTTCGAGAGAAAAGTTCTTCGGAGGATTTATGGACCTCTAAACGTTGGCGGCGAATTTCGCATCCGAATGAATCGCGAACTGTATGAGCTCTATGGGGACACTGACCTAGTCAAGCGCATAAAACAACAGCGGCTGCGCTGGATAGGACATGTTACCCGTATGGATGATAACGCTCCAGCAAAGCGTGTGTACAATCGGCATGCGATAGAGTTGGCAGGCAATCCCCCGCCTGGCCGACCAAAGCGGAGATGGCGCGACCAGTTGCAGGGAGACATTGCGAACCTGGGAGTGTCCTTCTGGTGGAATGTCGCTCGGGACAGAGGCGAGTGGCGGGCATTAGTGGCAGCGGCCGAGACCGTAAAACGGTTGTGATGGCCAAAGAAGAAGAAGAAGAAGAAGGTAATGCTTGATACGGCTTCTGACGAGGATGCCAGTGCCACCATGGGCTTTGCCATCTGGGTGATTTGTGCCGTAAAATGCATACCCGGGTAATTGAAAATTGTATCGGTCCGTCAAGTGAGTTTCTGCAAGAAGCATTATGTCGATTTCATTGTCTTGGAGATATTTTGATAACTCCACTTTGTGGCGGGGAATGCCATTTGCATTCCAGAGTGAAACTCGTAGGAGAGCCATTACTTGGATTGTTGCGAAGCGAGCATTTGAATGAGAATTCCTTGTGTTCTCATTTGTTCTTGCATTGCGTTTTGCATATATACCATAAAATCCTTTAGCGTCTGCTGTAACGATAGAAACATAGTTTCTAAGTTATTATAGTTTGATGGTTATTCCGCTTGTTTTGACGGCAGGGTCGGCTCACTTCGTATTTCATGCGAAACCGTTGAAATGGGTGCGGGACTATCAGCTTCTAGTTTCAAGTTGCTTGCGAAAGAAACCCCTTGGGTTGTAGTTATTGGGGCAAAGGTCGATCTCGTAGCTTTGGTGAAGAAGACGCCAGGGGTCGACTGCGAGGGTGTGAACTGATTAAGGTTTCCATTGGATCGGGCAAATTCTGTGCGAGTGTAGAAAGGTTCTTCCCAATTGATCTTCTTTTGATGCCGCCCGGCTCCCAATAATAATAATGTATATAACTTTTACTGTTTCCTTTATTTCTTCTTTATACATTTGTATTCTGACATTTTCAGTCGGCACTTAAACTTGAACTCATTTAATAATGGATTTAATTCTAAGAGACACGCTGTCGGAGACGCCGGCAGCGGAGTCGCTGTCTTATGTATATATGTTTTATTGAGGGAAAGTTATGTGCACATAAGTGGATCATGTTAACTGCGCCGCCAGCTTTGTGCCGACGCAGCGGTTTTGGGTTAGTCGTCTTTGTGTGCATAAGCATTACATAAACATTGCATTGATATATTGGGAACAGTGAGTACCCGCTATGTGTGCATACTACATCTCCCTCCTTTTGAAAAATAACGTAATAAAATGAAATTATTTTAATGATAATTAATATGTATTGAGGTTTTTATACCCTTGCAGAGGAAAGGAAAATTGTCCGGATGTTTGTAACGCATAGAAGGAAGCATCTCCGACCACATAAAGTATATATATTCTTGATCAGCACGACGAGCTGAGTTGATTTAGCCCTGTCCGTCTGTCCGTCCGTCTGTCCGTCTGTCTGTCTGTCCGTCTGTCCGTCTGTTTCTATGCTATCTCCTCCGTCAGTTTTAAAGCTATCCTCACCAAACTTTGCACGAAGTCTTTTGGTACAAATACGCTGCACATTTGTCGGATGACTATAGCATATAGCTGCCATAGGAACGATCGGTTGAAAAACTAGTCTTAAAGAGAAAAACTTTTTTGTTTTTAATGGAAACGCCTCCAAAGTACGTATTTCTTAGTTTACTATCCCTTCCCATGATTTCAGTAAGTTTGGTCGAAATCGGATGACTATAGCATATAGCTGCCATAGGAACGATCGGTCGAAAAACTAGTTCTAGTGAGAAAAACTTTTTTGTTTTTAATGAAAACGTCCTTATCAGTGGCATACACTTATTTTTTATACATTTGCATAATTCTACAAAGTTTGGTCGAAATCGGATGACTATAGCATATAGCTCCCATAGGAACGATCGGTCGAAAAACTTGTTCGAGTGAGGAAAACTTTTTTGTTTTTAATGAAAACGTCGTTTTTATTGGCATACACTTATTTTATATATTTTGGACACATTTCTTCGAAGTTTTATCAAAATCGGTTTACTATAGCATATAGCTGCAGTATGAATGATCGGTCGAAAAAGAATTTCTAGTGAGAAAAACTTATTTGTTTTAAATGGGATCGCCTTCAAATTTCGTAATGAACAGTGTATTATGCTTTTCCATGATTTCACCAATTTTGGTCGAAATCAGTAATCTATATAGTATAGATCACATAGAAAAGTATGGTCCAAAAAGAAGTTTTAGTTAGAAAAACTGTTTTGTTTTCAATGGAAGCTGCAAGGGTATACAAAACTTCGGCCGAGCCGAAGTTAACTTTCCCATATTTTTTTTTTGTGTTTTTCATATTGCTTATATATATTTGTATTTTAGATTAAGTATGTAAGTGTGTAATAAAATTGAAAAAGGGTAATAATATATTTTATATATGATGATAAAGAGAAATGTTTTTTTTTTCAAAATTATATTTTATCACCATTGAAAGAAAAATAGAAATTATTAAAAAAAAATTTGTAGCTTAATCTTTATGAAAAATTTTTAACCTATCTTTATGAACTGTTTGTTTCTTATTCTTATTGTCTGAAATGATTATATTATCTCTATCTTCTATCTTTTCTACTTTATAGGGTCCTGTATATTGAAAATCTAACTTATGACCCGCTTCGTTTTTTAATAAAACTTTATCTCCTATTGTTAAATTTATATCTTTTGCCTTAGAATCATATAATTCTTTGTTTTTCTCTTTTTTTTTTCTAATATGACCCTAGCTCGTTTATATGCTAATTCTAATCTATATTTCGACTCTTTTGCATAGTCATCTACATTATATTAATATGGTTATCCGTGCTGTTAAATGATTTATTAATGCTAGGTTTTCTGCTAAATACTAATTCGTATGGACAATAATCGTGTGTTGTGGATGGTGTGGTGTTAAAACAATATACAAAGTATAATAACCAAACATCCCAATCAGTTTTGTCAACCGATATGTAAGAACGAATGTATTCGTTGAATGTTCTATGGCTTCTTTCCACAGTTCCTAATGTCTGGTGATGGTAAGCAGTCGATGTTATGTTTTGAATACCAAGGTATTTACAAAAATCTTTGATAATTGAATTCTTATATTCTGTTCCCATGTCCGAAATGAACGTCTTCATTGGACCGTACATCAGAATGAAAGATTCAAATATTGCTTTTGCTACTGTTTTAGCACTTTTGTTAAGTATGGGTATAGCAACAAGGTATTTTGTTAAGTCACAAATTAAAGTGATAGCATATTCGTTTCCTTGTTCTGATTTCGGTAATGGGCTGATCGTATCCACTATTACTCTATCAAATGCCATTAATGGACTTTCAGTTATTGTCAAAGGAGTTTTGGTATGGGTAGTAATTTTGCTTTTTTGACATGTTGGACATTTTATCATGTAAGATTTTATATCTCGTGACTTGTTTTTCCAATGGAAATAACGTTTTATTTCCGACGTCGTTTTTGTTATTCCTGTATGACATTATTTCTTCGATTTGTTTTTTATTTTCATTTTTAATTGTGGTCACCGGCTGGAGTAGCGCTACTCTTAAATTTGTTAGTATCTTATTGCCCATATTTTAAAAGAATCAATTGAAACGTGATCAAAGATTTCTTCACACGGTGCCATTTTTAGTTGAGTAATTCCATGTATACCGGCATCTTTTTCAAGCCTTTGGAAAAATTGATCTAAATCAAAAACTCCATTAGAGTATAGGTTATCAACATTAATTCTTGCAATTACTTTTTTTCCATGTTTCAAGGAACATTTTAATAAGTTTAATTGCAAGGTCACTACTTTTTTAACATCTTCATTCCGAATGACGTTATATATTTTGGGCTTCGAAGTTATCGGTTGCTTGCGCAGTTCCGAATATATTCCTGCGCAGGATTTTTTATGCCTACTTTCGCTTCTTGTAGTGACTTTAAGGATTTGTTTTGTTATGTCTTTTAGTTGATCAATGGTTATTCTGGATAACGCATCTGCAACATGATTGTCTTTTCCCTTAAGATATTCAACTGTAAATTGGTATTCTTCCAAATCAAGTCTCATTCTTGTTAATTTTGAGCTTGGGTTTGTCATTGAAAATAGAAATGTGAGTGGTCTATGATCAGTTTTAACTGTAAAATGTTTTCCATATATATGGTCTGAAATAATTTATTGCCCAATGCATTGCAGTTAATTCTTGTTCTGTGGTGTTTTTATTAGATTCGTCAAGCATATGCAACTGGAAGTTGTAATCCGTTGCTTTCTTGAGTTAATACGGCTCCACAAGCTTGTTTGCTTGCATCCGTGATGATACAAAATTCTTTGGAAAAATCTGGATATTGAAGTAATGTTGGGGACATTAATTTTTTTTTTAAATAATCAAAAGCTTCTTGACATTGAGGTGTCCAGTCGAATTTAACATTTTTCTTACATAAGTATGTAATATAGCGGGCATAATCCGCGAAGTTTTTGATAAATCGACGATAATAGTTACAAAATGCAACGAATCTTCTAGCGCTGTCTGCGTCAGTAGGAACTGGGTAGTTTTTGATGACTTCATACTTTTTGTCATCTGGTAAAATTCCTTGACTAGTGCATCTATGGCCTAAGAATGTAACTTCGTGCATGAAGAATGTACAATTCAAATACGTCAATTAAATTTTTTAGCATGTGGTGACTACCGTAGACAATTAAATCGTCCATATAAAGGAACGCTTGAGATGGATTTAGTCCTGAAAATGCTATTGTCATCATTCTTTGGAAAGGATTTGGTGCTATTTTTAATCCATAAGGTAATCGTGTGAAAAGATAAGAGCCGTTGCTCGTTGAAAATGACGTTATGTTTCTTGAATCATTGTTTAGTTCTATCTGATGGAATCCAGACATTAAATCTAAACATGAAAAATATTTAGCTCTTCCCAATTGATCTAGAATGTCGTCAATTCTAGGTAATGGGAATTTATCTGCTAATAGCTTCTTATTGATCTGGCGGTAATCAATCACTAAGCGCCACCTTTTTGTGTTTGAATCGGGTAGTGATTTTTTGGGGACTAAAAGCAAGGGGCTGTTGTACTCTGATACTGATGGATCTACAATGTTATCTTTAATTAATTTCTCAACTTGTTTTACAATTTCGACTTTTTGACTATGGGGGCTTCTGTTATTTTTAATGTAAACCGGTTCATCATCTTTCAATCTCAATTTTTGGTCATAGAAATTATTTGTTGTGATTGGTTCTGTTTCCAATCCGAATATAACTGTATATTTCGAACACAATTCTGTTAGAACGTCTTTGTATTGAGACGGGAAATTCTTTTTTAAATGATTTAATACTAGATCTTTTCTTTGTAGATCGTTTATTTGTGATATTTCATAATTATCAAGTGGTTCATATTGGACGTTGTTTAGTTTTAAAACTTATATTTTGTTCTTTGTATTTAATATGCGAACGAATGCTTTTTTGTATTGGAAATTGTATTTGCGATGAAAATACCTTTTTGAATTTCTTGATTTGGTATAAGAATCTCTTCGTCTTTTGTATTTAGTGTAATTTGTCTGATTACTTCGGACCGACATGGAATAACTACTTCGTTACTGTCTGTATTATTAATAATTGGAATATATATTGAAGATTGTGGGTTATTTGGACGCAATATGAGTTAGTCTCTTTCGGGGGTGAAATCAAGTAGACAATTGAATGTTTTAACGAAGTCTAGTCCAATAATTCCATTTCCTGGTATTGAAAAATCGTTTGGTACTAAGTATGTGGAAATTGTATGGTACAATGAAGTTTCCTGTTCTCAATTCGAGAAATGTTTGACCTAGTGATTTTGTTGAACCTTTACCTATTCCTGTTATTTGAGTAATATTGGTGTGATCGATATCTTGAAATATATTGGAATTTTCTTTTATAATGAAATTATATGTGATCCTGTATCTATTAGGAATGTATATGATTTTCCTGTGTGTTCATTTTTTATTTTGACAAAAATGTTTAAACTGAGATTGATAGTGTGAATTTTTGAGTTTACTGGTGTTGAATACTTAAGGGGGTCTGCTGGTTTTCCGACGTGCCTTGCGCATGTCTGACATTGATATTTCTGTTATTGTTATTATTTTGGTTTTGGTTGTTCTGATTGCCTCGATTTCCATTGCTGAAATTTCCTCGATTGGCATTGTTGTAATTTTGGTTAGAGCCTCTGTAATTTCCTGAGTAATTTCCTCGTCCTCTATTGTTACCTCTATAGTTATTGTTTTGGTAACCATTATTACTTTGGTAATTATTGTTGTTTTGGAAGTTACCTCTTCCTCGGTAATTACCTCTGAAGTTATTTCCTCTGTATCCTTGTCCTCTTTGGGTGTATAGTACGGAGCTTGCATTGCCCGTCATTTCCGTACTACAGTGTATGTGTTTGGTGACAGCTTCATTCATTGTCTTGAATGTACCTGCTTCCAAAATTGTTTTTAGCTTACCATGCTCACAGTTTTTGATCATGGTAGATATCGCTTCTTTTGTGCTGAAAGTGTCAGCATGTTCTGCTGGGAGTCCTTCATCTATATAAGACGATTCTAGCAATTTACGTAAGTTGTCAATTTCGTTAGTAAACTGTGTGGCTGTTTTTCCTTTTTGGGATACATTTGCCATCTTTGCTTTGACTACATCGGATGTTTCACCGACAACTGTAGCTTGTAACTTTCGAATAATTGCGTCAATTGTAGTTTCGTTTTGGACTTTATATAGAGTTGAGCCGACTATTTTTGATTTTATCACCTCTACAGCAAGTCTTTCATAAGGTCCTTTTGTAAGGTTTACCAACTTTACTGCTGTTAAAAATCTCTGTAGGTGTAATTTTTTTCCATCAAATTCTGGGATTGCTTGGGCGATTTCTCGTATATACGCCCTGTCGGCGACTGATGTGTCAGTCATTGTGAATGGTTTTTGTTCGATTACACTAGAAGATGATGTTGAAGTTGAATCTTCTTGATCAGAAAACTCTGGTAATGTTATTACAGCTGGAATTGTCAAATCGTGTAAATCTTTTTCGTCAAGTTCTGTTTCTGATTCGTCTTCTGAATCAATTATTTCTTGATCTATCGATTCTGGTTTCTCACCAGTTTCGATTGTTAGATCGGTATTTATGACGGTTGGTATTGAAATATCCAAATTATGTCTCGTTTTTACAGATATCAAGTTTGATCTGAATTTGATTAAGACTTTAGATACCTGAGACCAATTCTTGTTTGTTAGTTTATCTTTGTGGTCGTATATTAGTTTTCGAGCTTGGTTAAAGCAATCGACCAATATAGTTGCATGTTTTTTGACAGTAACCTCTTGTACGAGTCTGTTTTGGGATATGCATTTATAAGATTTTTCAAACTTTGATCTAATTTCATTTATGTTTTTAGCGATTTCCTGCCATTCCATAGTAAAGTTTTATGGGGAATAATTTCGTTCATTTTTTTTTTGCTATTTCGAATTTATCTTTTATTTTGTTGGCATATATGGATAATAAATCCTCATCTGAGCTGATCAGAGATATATTTTCAATCTGATTCTCGAATTGTTTGTGTATCCAATGAGGCAAATTTTTACTCACTAGTTGTTTGCCATATTGAATAAAGATAACTTTCTCAATGTTATCTACCATTGATTTTTCGAATTTTTTGTTTTTCTTTATCCAACCCATCATTTCAATGAGTTTGATATTAGTTTCTCCATTTTCCAGGAGGAATTCTATGAAGGGGATATACCTCTGTAGGTGTTTAAGGTCTTGTAAGTCCATTTTTTTGATTTTGTTGGTTATTTCTGTGACGATTGTCCTATTTCTTAATTCTGGGTATTTTCTATAAGTCGTTTGGATGACTGAATCGGTACTCTTTTTTTATTATTATTATTAGACCTTATCCAGGTCGTTTGCCGTACTCATGTATTTCTTCTTTAGGCACTTGTTGTGCATTTGGTAAATTTTAAGAAATACGCTTACGCACAGTAGTACGACAATGATAATGAGTAAAACAAAAATCAATTCTATGTCGGGCGACATTACCTCGACTTTGTTGATTACATTGGCGGTTGAATCCACCGTTTTTGTATCTATAAGCCCCATTGTGGGTGCTGTTTTTAATAACAAGAATGGTATATCCAGTTTGGGTTTTATATGACTGGTTTTATTTATTTTTCAATTTATTTTCAATTGGTTTTTATGCAAAAATTTTATTTGTTTTTCCATTTATTTGCCCTAATGGCCAGTTTCGTGTGTCTAAAACACTCGAGCCTAATACACCTCGTGGGTGGGGAGAAGAGTTTTTACCGTGTTAGACGGTGTACATTTCCTGCCTAATGTTTGTGCGGCTTTATGGGCCGTACTCTATCGAGCTGGTTAGAGCTCAGTTTTACAGTGGGGTTTTTTTTACAATGGTTATCTTATAGGATATTTTAATTTTATTGTTTAATATTAACTTTTTTTTTTTTTGACTCGGGCTTGGCCGGTGCTGGTCCGCACAGGCTTTTGTATATTGTTTTCGTCTGGCTGCTGCTGCTGTCCAGGGCCTATGAGCTCAGGCGGTGCCGGTGCCGGTGCTGGTCCGCACAGGCTTTTGTATATTGTTTTCGTCTGGCTGCTGCTGTTGTCCAGGGCCTATGAGCTCAGGCGGTGCCGGTGCTGGTCCTCGCACAGGTCAATTTTATTTGTCATCTTATGTCAGCAGCTGGCCGATGATTCTGTTGTGTGCTGTTCCTTTGCTCGATAGGAGCAGAATCTTGAAGAGCGATGGGCTCTGGTTGTTGTTGTCTAGACATAGACAAATCTTTAATTTTGGTTTCACTTTTGTACATACTAGTTTATGTTTGTTGCTGCCGCTGTTGTTGTTGTTGTCTATTGCAGATCATGTTGCTGCTGCTGTTGTTGTTTCTGATGATGTCATCAATTGTAGTTGAAATTGTTGCTATGCAATTGTTTGCATTGTTGTTGTCCAGGTTCAAGTCTTAATAGACCTCAGTCACGGTCGCCATGTAGAAAGGTTCTTCCCAATTGATCTCCTGTTGATGCCGCCCGGCTCCCAATAATAATAATGTATATAACTTTTACTGTTTCCTTTATTTCTTCTTTATACATTTGTATTCTGACATTTTCAGTCGGCACTTAAACTTGAACTCATTTAATAATGGATTTAATTCTAAGAGACACGCTGTCGGAGACGCCGGCAGCGGAGTCGCTTTCTTATGTATATATGTATTATTGAGTGAATGTTATGTGCACATAAGTGGATCATGTTAACTGCGCCGCCAGCTTTGTGCCGACGCAGCGGTTTTGGGTTAGTCGTCTTTGTGTGCATAAGCATTGCATAAACATTGCATTGATATATTGGGAACAGTGAGTACCCGCTATGTGTGCATACTACACGAGTATTAATACTGCTCTTCAGATCTTTGTAGACTGGGCAACCTCTGCAGTTTGCAGTGTGGTTACCTCCACAGTTACTGCATTTTTTGACAGATGGATCCTCCTTGTTAGCAGGGCATGAGGCAGTGTTGTGCAGCTCTCCGCATGCTACACAAACTGATCGCAGGGTGCAGTAGGCTTTTGTGTGCCCAAATTCTTGGCAATTGGTACATTGAACTGGATTTGTGCGTTTGTGCGTCTCCTCTACGGTTATTCTGCGGTGCAATAAGAAAGGTAGTTTGTGAATTGGGTGCACTTCATTATTTTTTGGAGCTGTTTCTTCCGGGCTTAGTTCAATTTTGAATAGTGGCTGTGGGTTTTTGTCCCTGTTTATTAAGTTTATAACGGACTTGACCTTGAATCCCTTTTCCTCCAAGGCAGAAGCGACTGCCGTTACAGGTACACTTGATTCAATGCCCTTGATTACTACCTGTAGGCCTTTGCTACTTTTTAGTTGGTAGGTGTAGTAGCTTTTTTTTCAGCTGTTAGGCATTTTTCGACTGCTCGATAATTTTCTTCGGTGTTGACTTGGAGCTTTGTTCCGCGTATATAGCCTTTGTTGACGGATGTTACATAAAAGTTGTTGTTGCCTATTAGCGATACAAGCTTTGTTACTAGGGCCGCACAGCTGCTATCCCTTATTTAAATGGGTGGAGGCTTTGGCTTAGGGGCATTTGGAGCTTTTTCTCCACTCTCAGCATCAGACTGTTGGCCAAGAATTTGGGACCTATTCCCAGTGAGGGGATCTTTGTCCACAGGTATATCGCTTGTTTTGTTTATCTTTGGAGTGTTGCAGCCCTTTTTTTGTTTTGCGGGCTTAATTTGCGTTTATTTATTTGTACATACCGATCGATGCCAGTCTGCACATACGAACAGGTAGAAGGTGTTGCACTTTGTTGTGTATGTATGGAGGTCGTGCTGAGTTGACATTTTTGAAAGTAGGTTAGTGGGGAACGCTGGTTTCTGGATACTTGCTGTTGTTGAGCTTGTCGATTGAGCGGTGGTCAGCGTTACCGTAGTGGTTGTTGAACTTGACGAAAAGCTAGTCGTTGGTGGCTTAGGGGGCGGTGTGGGGCATTGGGAGCTCCAAGTCGGAGTAGGGGTATGAGAGCTTACGGTCGCATTGCTGGTGGTGGTTGCGTCGGGGGACACAATCGAAAAATAAGCGTTGTTGCGTGTTATGGAGAGTCGTCGATCGTTTTGCTGTTGTAGCATTTGGGCATTGAGTTCTCTCTGACTCATGGTGTTGTTGGTATTTTTGCCAGTTGCATTTGTTGAATTATTACGCGTTGACATTTATCAAAATTTAATTTAGTTAAATATTAACTATTAGATATTTTTGGACAACATAAGCATGAGTGCTTATGAATGTCCATTAGCGTCTTTTATCGCGGGTCGAAATTGTTAATTTAAACAACCGAATTAAGCACTTTTACAACGATTTAAACCGGAGCGCGACAAAAACACGTCCGACCTGTTCGGCAGCTGAAGCTGATTCATTACTGATCAAGGATCAACTAAGAGTCCTCCGGTATTCAAGGAACCTACTAAGTGCCACTCAGCAACAAATCCTCCGGTGTGCAAACCAAGTTTCCGCTTTACAAAATTATACAGCCGCAGTCAACGAGTCCTTGAGCGTGCAAGCAAGTCCATACCTAGGCACCAGTTTACCGCGATCAGTGAAGATTCCTTTAGAGTGAAAGCAAATCCTGCGCTAGGACACAGAAGGGTCTCACCCACACAAGACCTAGGCTCAAGTCTATCGCAGTCCTTAAGGAGTTTTGTTAAAGTTGACCAATAGGGCACCACGAGTCTCACTCCTGCCCTTCACGTGTACACAAGGGAACACAACCTGTGATTAGATTTCCTTTGAGGCATTGGTACGACCCTGCAATGGGGCTAAGCACCAGTGCAGCTTTGACTGCCACCCATGGCACCTCCCATGTTTAACCGACCTACTATAGGAATCAGCCAAGAAACTACTCTAGAACCCCAGCCTATGCAAACGGAGCCTGAGACAATGCAAAATCCACGGAACATATCTCAGCCCTTATCACCCAGCCCAGTAACAAACCAGGAACTACAACCCCTAGATCCACCGATAGCGACGACCCAGGAGAAACGCTTGACCACAGCGCCGCACCCAACAACGAGACCCAACGGAACAACGACACAAGACACCGCAGCAATCGAAATCCCACCAGACTCTACAGAGGGTTCTTTGGATTGCCCCAAGACCAGCCAACCGAGGTTTCCGCCAGATAACGACCCAGCCGTAGGTGAAGCCATTCGCAATAATCCCTTCAGACGAATCCCAAGACCTGTAGAGTCGTAGGAGACACTGCCAATAAAGTCCAAACACAGACGCTTCACCAAAGCAAAACAAGACCCGAAAATACAGCACCAGCTTAGAAACTTGGAACCCCAATGGTCTACTCTGAACACACCCACGAAACCCGATTCCATAGTTTCTACTGGATGTGTCTCCACTGAAGAAACACTGGACCCGTAGGCGAGTGAGTTCCTTGAAGGTGGGCTGAAGTAATTTGAAGGTTCGGCGTATCCCCTATAGTCAGGGTTATATTGTAAAGTTAGTATTAGTAAACCTCAAGTCCTGTGCATATATCTACATTAAATAGCCACACCGAGAGCCTAGGTTACTTTGAACCCATGTTAGTCATAAGTATGTAATTTATTTCCATTTCATTTTATCCTGGCCCATATGGTCCAATTGGTCGTGGAGGCCATAGGAAATAGACGTCTCACACCACGATGAACCACACACCGAGCACCGCATCCAGGGTCCGTCAACAAGCTAGACAACTGCAACCGACCGCCGGTCACCAAAAGCATCGACCTGCATCCGGCGAGGTATAACCACGTGGTGGCTCTCACGTATAAGGATCAAGATGAATCAAGGGAAGTCAGAACCAGAATACCATCTCGTTGCGCTTCCAAAATAAAGGGGAAGGTGTGACGCACTAGAATTAGTACGTCAGCGTTTAGCATTAGTCGTAAGTAACCTATCGGCCAACCATGAAACATTCCTAAGTCGCAGGCGCAGTCACGAGCAAACCTGTTCCAGTTCACCGCACACCATTAACCCACCCGCTCTGGTCACTCAGTTCTGGGTTTCAGGGAAGCTGTCTCTCCTTTACTCGAAGCTACCCAAAAGCTAGACTCGAGAAGTGTCGGGGGTCGCCTCAACAAATTTATTGTTGTCCCAAATAACAAATCAAATATGTTGGTTTCAATGATATGGCACGCATAATTTCGTTTCTCACTTTGCTACTTTCTAATATACTTATGTCTATCTGGCCTCCATGTTCACCACAAGGCCCGGCTCCTCGTAGTAACACAACTTTCGCTGACTGTGAACCTCGTTGGATTCTGACTTGCCAACCTTTTCCCTTGCGTTCAGCAGTTGTTTCTACGATTTCCACAAGGAATATACTGGTTAGGCTTTCGCTCGACTTCAGGGGACACCCGTCCTTCCTCTTAAAAGTTCGCCGGCTTGCCGTAAGTCCAACCTCCTTTGTCTCCTGGCCACTTAGCACTATCACACTTATCTGCTATACCGCTTTCCTGCTTCTTTGACGACCTTCGAATTCTCTGGGTGACCGCTGGATGACACTGATATGCTCTTGACTCGTTACCTTCGTACTCGCACTCGCTTGAAGTCTCCGTTTTACACTGATTACCTCCTCGCTGTCAGCCACGGGTTTTATAGACCTTCCCGCTTCTGACCCATTAGTCCTTCTTCTGTTATAACCACTTATCGCTGCCGACCTGCTGCCTATTAACAAGCTATCGTTCGACGTTCCCGCATCATGGACTAACGGATCCTAGTTTCCGCCAATCATGTCCCATGTCGGTCTTGCTCTCCGTTGCGCTCTGCTTCTTTCTTCCACGTTTCTCCGTCTCGCTCACTCTCCCTGTGAGACTCCTGAATTCGCCACATTCTCTCCAATACCCTACACGGCCACTTGTGAGGTACCTTAGTACCTCACACTCCCCCCTTTCTTCGGAAAGAAAACAGCCCCCTTTTTTTACTCTTTTTAAGACTTCCCGCCGTTTCCGCTCACCTCATCGATAATACCGCCATCGATTTAGCTTGTATCGAGCCGTCTCCCTATCGGTTACTGACTTATTGATACCCCAGCTTTGCACTATCGATAGTTCGTTAGTGTTACTCTTTTTTCGCAATTTTTGTAACGATCCTCAGCTTGGTTTTGTTTAAGGCCTTTTTTTCCCATCTCTACCTCAGCACATGGATTTTAACTCAGGTAAGTGCACTCCTTTTTCTCAACTTCTCCCACTTTCTCCTTATTAATACTCTCCTTTCTCTTTCAGCTTCTGATGCGTTCTGCTCTGCCTCTGCCCTGTGTGCTGCTTCACTTGTACCCCTGTACCATATTTGCCTCATTATACCAAGCTCTCCCTGCATATTTCTCGCAACCCTTTTTTTTGTGTGTTTTTGTGCTCGACTCCCGTGTTCAATAACCCGTTCTGTGTGCGTGCCATACCCCCAAACCCACGAGTTTTATTTTATGATTTTTTTTCAGTGACAATTTATTTATTTTTTTTTTTTTGTTTGGTTACAACTTTACCTCCTCCCATACCTGTCCATTCCCGCCTCTAATTTTTACCCGATACCTGGTGGCTCCCACCCAAATAATGTGGGACCACCTATAGTGCTTGTGCCTGTGGTTCCTGGATAATAAACACAGCATCGCGTCCCGTGGCCATTCGTCGAGCTCCAGGCGCCTCCACCTTTCCCACTGGCCGGTTTCGGTTGGATGCTGCTGTTGTTAGTGCTGCCGCTGTTGCTGCGGCTGCCACGACCCTTGGCGTTTCAGGGTCGGCCTACCCCTCTTTCCGGTCCTGGGCAAGATGGTTGCCTGCCTGGCAGCCGCTGGTGGTTCTTTCACGACCGCCTAGGTAATGGCTGGGTGGTTTAGCTCGCCGACTGGCACAGCCCATGTCACCACCGTGGTGACCTGGTGGACTTTCCATCCGTCCACCACGGTTGTCTGCTGTACCTGGGTTTTTGTTGGCGGCTGCCACCCGCTAGCTTTCGGCGATGGGTCCTCCTCCGGCTCCGCTCTCTGCTCCTGGGCCTCTTGCTGCTTGCCCCTGGTCGCCTTTTCCTGTCACTGGAGCTCGCCTTCCTCCTCCGAATCGGCGACGAACACGACCTCCGGGTTGCACGTTGCCGGGGGTGGCTGCATAGGCACCCACTCGGGCCCTTCTTGGGAGCCCAGACCGGGCTCGTGATCCGAGCCAGAGTCTGAGCTCCAAAAGCTCATCCTCTCTCCCGTCCACTCCGGACTCATTGGCGACCGCTGCTCAGATATTATTGGCAACGCCATTAACGCGCCATGCTCCGCACGCCTAAGCCTGCAAAAGGCAATCGCCTCTTGCCGTTGGCCAGTCGCTTGGGTCTTCCTGCGCGTTTGTTGGTTGCTTGGCTGCTCATTTGATTTCTTTCTTCAGTTGAGGGCCGTTGTGCTTTATATAGGCCTTTTTCCAGGCTCGAGTTCCGTTATTCTACGCAAGTTATGATAGTCTGTCTTCGTATTCTGCTTCCTACTCTCCTTCCGGCTCTTTTTGCATCCTAACGGACATACTCTCTCCAACTGTCTCTCCTTCTCTCTTGCAATCTAAGTTTTCGCCGCGGTTTGCAGTTACTGAATCTGCTCTTCGCTGCTAATATGTTCTTTTTACTGCTGTTTTAGTTCACTCACATGGGCCGTCCGTGTCTGTTGGTTTCTTCTGTGTCTTAGTCGGCATATGACTGGCGATGTAGAATCCACTATTGTATATGGACCACCGTGGAGCTAGTTTTGATGCAAATCCCTCTACTGCGTTCGACAGCTATGTTCTTTTGCCCATACTACGTCTCCTACTACCGGTTTCCATGGTCTTCTTCGCAAGTTATAATATCTTGCCTGATCTCGCGAAGCCTTTTCTAGATTCCTTCTTACTATTTTCATTTGGTGTTGTTGGTACATTCCTGACCTGTGCCTATATTGATGTCGGTTTAGTCCCAAGATCCCCCAAGGATATAGTTAAGGTTCCAAATGATCACTTTTATTTAATTAATATAAATTATTACAAAGGTTGGAAAGCTGCCGGCAGGAGGTTTCTTAGAAGAGTTATTAATATCGATATGCTACTTGATATCGATAGGAAAATAGATATAGGCTATCTATATTTGAGATGGGAGACTGCCACATCCAATCCCCTTCCAATGCTTGCAACTAAGTTCCAAAGTGGAAGAACTTCTTAGGAGGATGGATTTCGCGTCCACTTCGAGTTGTCAAGACAGGTTGTTGATGATTGTCGGCCATTTGAGAATTGGTTGCAGGTAGAGCTTGTGTAGTATTGGTATTTTCGGCTTCGGTGTAGGCTGCTTTTATACGATCTATGGATACTGTGCTGTGTTCGCCATTTATGTTAATTACAAAGTTTTTGTCGTTGCGACTGATGACTGGAAATGGTCCATCATACGGTGCTTTAAGTGGTGACTTGACTGTGTCATTGTCCTGGGCGTTTTAATGTGGTTCCGTAAATCATTCCTGCGGGAGATGCGTTGAGATCTTCTTTAAGCGTCGCTAGTATACCAAGCAAAACAATGGGGAGGCTGTCAATCCAGTTGGTGCTGGTGTGACACTTAATTGCGCCCTGTGCATTCGTTCGACGATGCCGCTGGCTTGTGGATGATATGCTGTTGTACGAAGATGTTTTGATCCTGTCAATTGTCTGCCTTGATCGGTGGTGATGATGTGCGGCATGCCATAGTGTGCGATCCAACCATGTAGAAGTGCTTTAGCTACTGTTTCTGCTGTCATGCGCCTGGCCATCGCGAAAATCGGTCGATGCATATGAGACAGTATCTGTAATTATTTGATGGTGGTAGAGGTCCAATTAAATCAATATTAATGTGTTTGAAGCGTTTGTCTGGGACTTCAAATTTTTTTAGGGCAGCCTTGTTATGTCTGCCAATTTTGGATTTTTTACACCTGATACAATTTTTTACCATTCGAGCAATGTCCCTCTTCATGTCCTTCCAGATGAATCGTTCTGTGATGAGCTTTACTGTAGCTCGCTTGCCTGGGTGCGATAAATGGTGTATGGCGTTAAAGACTTGCTTGCGGTAGCTGTGTGTGATTTACGGACGGATGCGTTTTGATGAGATATTACAGTACACTGGCACCCTTAAGCTGAATTTCTTTGAGTTGTAAGGAAGAATTTTGTTAAGTCCTGTAACTCGGAGTCCGTTTGTTGATAAAGCGCCAGTTTGTCGAAATCGATTTGATCATCCGAAAAACTGCTTCTATCCTTGGCAGTGTATCCACGACAATGTTGTTTTTGACTGCAATATGCTGGATATCGGTCGTATATTCGCTAATATAGCTGAGTTGACGAGTTTGCTTAGGAGTGGTTTTTTCAGGACTCTGTTGAAATGCAAAGGTGAGCAGCTTGTGGTCGGTGAAGACCGTACAGTTGCGCCCTTCGATCATGTGTGAAAGATATTTTACCGATTGGAAAGTTGCTAATAATTCGCGGTCGTAAGTGCTTTGTTTCATTTGGGGCTCAGTCAACCGCTTGGAATAAAAACCGAGGGGCTTGAGCGTTTCGTTTGTCAGTTCGTTTAAAGCGGCTCCAACACAAATTGCTTGCGTCCACGTAAAGGATGATTTTAGCATTTGCTGATGGGTGCGCTAGTTTTGTGACGTGTGCTAAATCTGCTTTGCAATGCTCGAACATTTGGTTAGCTGAGGTATCCCAAATAATCGGGGTTTTATCCTTTTTCTTGTTGCCCTTAATTAGCTTTTGCAGCTGTCCTTGTATGAAGGCAAACAGCGCCTGTATATGTTTAGCATTTAAAGTCTGTGATGGCTTTAACTCGATCTTTCGTTGGAGTGATGCCTTCTTTGGTTATATGATAACCGAGAAAATCTATCAGCAATTGAGAAAAATTACATTTTGATGCCTTTATGCGTAACCGGTGTTGACGGAGTCTGTCAAAGACGATTTTTACATGCTCATAATGCTGTTCAGCGTCCTGCGATGCGATACAAATGTCATCAATGTAGACTATGACAAAGTCTAGGTCTCGGAATATTTGGTCCATGAAGCATTGGAATGTAAGTCAACTGCAGTGGAATCATTGCTGGCCTTTTGGTGACCTAGGAAAAATGAGAAAGGCAAAGCAGAAGATCTACGCTTGGAGTTCACAAAACTATAGAATTGTTTAGGATCTTGTGCGAATTGTATTTTGCACCGGACAAGATATTTGATATAGCACTCTGAGATAAAAAGTGTAAAGTTAGATTTTGCAATTGAATATTTAGAAAATTCAATTGCAGAACCAGTTCGATTATACTTTTTGAAACATCTAGACTTTATATTTTTCAAATTAGAATGTTTCGGACAATACCAAGGGGGATTTAGTTACTAGGAGGTACCAACGCTATTAGGAATGCATCTATCTAAAAGAGAATTAATAGATTCATAGAAAAAGGTAACAGCGAAATCGAATTCAACCGCATTGTACAAAGGAGACCAGTCAGTTGTACAAATAAGTTGATTAAGCAAAGTAAAGTTTCCTTTACGAAAACAGCGACGGGGTGTATTAGGAATAACGAAAGTTGAAAAGGCAGGTCCTGATACTGAAAGCGAGATTTCAAGTGTAGGATGATAGGAATCTACCGGAAGTGATAGAGGGGGAGATCTAGAGACTACAGCAATGTTGCTGTCAGTGATAAAAACAAGATCTAACAATTTATTTAAATTGTTTTGTACAGGATTTATTTGAAAAAAGAGAAATGTCAAGCAGACAATCTAAAAAATCATTTTGTACTGATGATATAAGATAAGACGACCCATTAAGATTTGACCATGTGATGTTAGGTAAGTTAAAATCACCTACAACAACCAATAAGTCAATGTCTTTTAATTGGGTAAAAACATCATTAATACAAGCTATATGGTGCACATAAACTTGACTATCGGAAGAAGGTGGGACATAAGAACAGGTAATAAATAACGAAAATGAAGGAAAAGTTACCTTAACGACAACAAATTCAACATCTACAGGCATGATCAGCTCAGTGGCTGGACTTAACTGCGATCAGTACAACTCCACCTCTGCGAGCCGGTCGATCATGTCGATAGATAAAATATTCATTTGACAAGATTTCACAATCAGAAATGGAAGGATTTAACCAAGTCTCTGAAAATGCAATTATGTCAAATTCAAATGATGCACTATATAAAACAAATGTAGAGAGCTTAGATAAAAGAACCCTAACATTTTGATAGGCAATAAGAGGACAGAAGGACGGAACTAGTTTTTTGGATCCCTATTAGACGCTACGTTTGAGGATCAACTGAAAGAGGGCAAGCTGACGGGCATTGACCTTATTGAATTTTTTTGCCTAAACTCATGCACAATCATATCTGGCAACCAAAAAGATTAGTCACATACAATTGGGAATGATTCAGACGGAACAATAATTTTAAACGAAGCTACATCCCGAGGCTGGGCGAAACTAAACTTCGAAATGGAAACCCTTGCTGATTTGTTAACAATATATGCTGCAATTGACTCGCATGAATTTTCCGGAGACAGCCTAGACACAAAAACTTGCTTACGCGGTGCTATAACAGTAAGAAGGGGTGAATGAGGAAGAACAGGAATACTGGCAGGAGGAACAGGAATGGAAATACTGGCAGGAGGTTCATGCGACTTTACTGGCGACTGAACGAATCTACGGTCTGTTGGTAAATTAGGAGAATTTTTAGCAGCCTGATTCGGAGAAGGTAAAGGAGATGTTTCAATCATATTTCCTGGTGAAACGCACAACGATAATGTTGGCGACCTATCAATACTATGAGGGGTAACAGGCAACGGAGAAAAAAGTTCATCCAAATTGCCAGAAACGGGAGGTGGAATATCCAAAAATTGAGGTTCCAACCGACGCGCTGGTGGTGAGTCGAACTTAAAATCACTAAGCATCTCGGCACTGGAGACAAACTCGCTTGCAAGATGTTTAGTTATCTTATGCAGATTATTGAATTTATTTCTAATGTCGTTGGACATAAGCCAGAAACTAAATTTTTCTTTAGCGCAATCAGGGCAAGCCCATCTTAGAGCACCGGAATCATCTTTAGGCGAGCAAATCTTGTCCAGATCACGTCCAGTAAGTCCAGCACATTTAATATGCATTATGTTGTCACAATACCAACAACTAACAAACTAGAGTTGGACCGAAGCACTTGCCTTATTATTATAGGCGCATGCCTTTTTGCAGCCCGACATTTTGCACCAAATTTACCAAAAGGCACTCACAGGGCCTATAAATAGATCACTCAGAGAGCGCAGCTATCAAGCTAAGATTTTTGAGTAACAGCACACACACACACAAGCCTGTGTAAAGAAGGGGGAACCGCCAAAAATGCAGATAGCAATAACAAAAACACAAACAAAATATATACACAGCATATACGCTACGAAATAAAATTTGTTTATTTAATTGTGTAAAGATGCACAATTAATAGGTAAAGCACAATGAACGATACAAAGCTTAGCTTGCAGAGGAATAGCACAAACACACACACAAGCCTGTGTAAAGGGGCAACCGGCAAAAATGCAGCAGGCAAAACCATAACACAAACAAAATACACAGCGCACAGGCAGCGATATTAAATTTTGTTTTATTTATTAAGTGAAGATGCACAACTCAAAAGCAAAGCACAAACCGATTGGGGGTTACACTAAAATAGGATTTTAGCTGAATTTGCGAATTTAAAGGCACGTTGAACGACACAAAGAATTTTTTAATGCGGAGCACAAAAAAAGCACGTCAATCAGTCACAAGAGTCTCTCTGAAAAAAAAAATTGTATGCTGTAGACGGTACCTCTTGCTGATAGTTTTGTCGTCGACACGTCGACAAGTAGTCCATATTCATGAAGGAAGTCAGCTCCTATGATTGGTTTTGTGACGAGCGACGATGAATTGCCAGTCCATTTTTCAACGCAGGCCGAAGTTTTTTTTGTTTTTGTTTTTTTGTTCCGTATGTTTTTATAGGTGTTCCGTTTGCTGCATATAGGTTGTCCAAGGGTTGAGCGTTTCGATCTGTAGGAGGTAATATAGAAAAGTCAGCACCTGTGTCAATTAGATATCTGATTTTCGTTGTGTTACCTGTTACAAATAATCGAAGCCTCTTGTTAGACCCCACACTGTCCGCCGTCGCTGACAGAGTGAACTTTAGTTTTCCGACTTGAGTTTTTTAAAGTCACAAGGCTCGATGCATGTTTTTGCCTTGTCGCCAAATTTATAGTGGTATTTGCAAAACGGGAAGCG
Organism: Lordiphosa collinella; assembly: GCA_018904265.1. Classification (NCBI taxonomy): domain Eukaryota; kingdom Metazoa; phylum Arthropoda; class Insecta; order Diptera; family Drosophilidae; genus Lordiphosa; species Lordiphosa collinella. The sequence goes on from JAEIFV010000271.1 coordinate 112,769, forward strand.
AGCGGGTGCGTGAGCGTGAACGACTTCTGTATGATGTGCCTGACTAGAGCTGCTGGATCTCTTTACGAAGTTCCTCAATTTCAGCCAGAAGTGGAGAGTTGTTGGTCTGCGTAACTGCGGAAACAGATGAGTAACTCTGCACTTCTACAATTTTGTCAGCCTGTAGTGCCATTCTGGACGAATCGCCGTCAACAATTGAGATGATTGCCCGAACATCATCTGGAAGACGTTCTAGCCAAAAAGATTTAAGTGCCTCGTCAAAGATTTTGTTACCTGCTAAATCTTTCATGCGTTTTAAAAGTTGCGACGGTTTAAGGTCGCCCAACTGTATTTCGCGGATGAGTTTGTTCAGCTTGCGTTGGTCCGAATCCGTATACTCTGCGATTAGAGCTGTTTTGATTGCCGCGTACTTGTCGAACAATGGTGGATTTCGGATGATGTCTGCAATGTGAGTGAGGTACTACGCTTCCAAGAATGAGATGACTTGATGGTACTTCGTGGTGTCCATGGTTATACCAGATACAACGAACTGTGATTTCATTTGAATGAAGTATAAGTCCGGCTGTTCTTTGCAAAACACTGGTTGTTTTATGCCTACTCGAAATATTACGTGCCCAGTACGCGTTTGAAGGTTAGGTTGAGCCTGTGGCGTGCTTTGGGACGTGTCGAGAATTCGAGAGATGTGGTCATATTGCGGTGTGTTGATCTGAGTCAATTGATTGACGTCGATGCCAGAAGATGATCCGCCTGGTTCTGTCATGGTGAATGTTCTCTTCGAGTGCCGTTTGGTTGTATGGTTGTGACTTGGATGTGTGTGTGTGTTGCCGCCAATGTGCGTGTACTTGCTGCCGACAGTTGTGAAAAAAATTTGTTGGCGTGCGTTGTTTATCCAAGTGTGGTGTTGCTTTTAACGTACGGAGGTCACCAATGTGTCGGTTTGGTCCCAAGATCCCCCAAGGATATAGTTAAGGTTCCAAATGATCACTTTTATTTAATTAATATAAATTATTACAAAGGTTGAAAAGCTGCCGGCACGAGGTTTCTAAGAAGAGTTATTGATATCGATATGCTACTTGATATCGATAGGAAAATAGATATAGGCTATCGATATTTAAGATGGGAGACTGCCACAGTGCCTTTGGCAATCGTGGCTCTCGTCCTTGTGTCACAAACGTTGGCATATATTCTGTTGATTCGGCTGTGCTAGAGTTTACAGCAAACATTATCTCTGGCCAATTCTCATCCCATGTTCTCTGATTTTCTCCTGAATACTAAGCTCTCATGGTTTTTACTGTCCTGTTCATCCATTCGGTTGGATTTTCCTGAGGTGTGTAAGGAGCGGTGAATTGATGTCTAATTCCTAACCTATCCACTAACATCCACTAACTATCTGTGTTAGCTTTTTCCCTGCAGCTGATTCGGTTTATAGCGAAGGCATATTTCGCACTTCCTTACATACGCTCTAACGTCCTGGCCAATAGTAGCGATCCGCAACCTTAGCAATCGTCCTGCGACTCCCAGCATTGACCTGCTGAACTCGTTCTCTCATAACCGGCGGAACACAAAGCTTCCATGACACTACATTCTCATTGCCTGCTCGGTGTGGTATGTGACTGTATAATCCTTCTGCGTTTGCCAAATAATCTGGAAATTTTTGTGGACTCGCTTTGACCTTTTGTACCATTTCTTCTGTCCATTTGCACTCTTTATTGGCTACGGTCCATCCCTTCTCCTTGTCCACCATTCTCCTACATGTCTCCTTTAATGGTTGCCTTGATAGAGCGTCCGCCACCACATTTAACTGGCCCTTTCTATATGCTATCACGAAATCATACTGCTGAAGCTCTAACGCCCATCTTGCAGTTCTTCCGAATGGATTCTCTATGCTGTTTAGCCATTTTAGTGCCATATGATCGGTAATAACTTTGAAATGGTATCCCTCAAGGTAAGGTCTCAGTCTTCGTATAGCCCACACTATGGCTAAACACTCTTTCACTGTTGCTGAGTAATTTCTTTCAGCCCCATTTAGCGTTCTACTGGAATATGAGATAACTTTTTTGCCTTGCTCGGTCTCCTGTGTCAAAATCGCCCCCAACCCATAATCACTGGCATCCGTCTGGATAATGAACTGCTTTGAGAAGTCTGCACATGTCAACACTGGATCGGATACTAATTTTGCTTTTACGTCCTCAAAAGCCTGTTGGCATTCTGGTGTCCATTCCCATGTCGCCTTCTTTTTTAATAACGCGTTGAGGGGCTGTACCAACGTTGCGAAGTCTGGGACGAATCGTCTGTACCAAGATGCTACCCCCAAGTATTGTCGGAGATCTATCGTGTTGGAAGGTGGATTTAATTCGGCTATTGCAGCCACCTTTTCTGAATCGGTTCCTTTTCCTTCGCTCGTTATTCTGTGTCCTAAGTATTGTAACTCTTTCTTAAAAAAATGACACTTATCTTTGATTATTTTGAGGTTTGCTATCAGTCAGCGAAATACTTTCTTTAATTTCTTCATATGCTCCTTCAACGTTCGGCCGATGACAATAATGTCGTCCTGATACGCAAAAACAAGCGGCATCATTTCTGGACCAATCACCTGATCCAGTGCACGCTGGAATGTCGCCGACGCCGAGTGCAATCCAAATGGCATGACCCGCCATTGGAATAACCCTTTTCCCTGAACGCCGTCATTGGGCGACTCTTTTCTTCTAATGGAATCTGCCAGTATCCGTCCTTTAGATCTAAGCTACTTATATAATTTATATTTATATTTATTTTTTTATTTGCCTCTCGTAATTGATATGGGATGTAGTTGATTTGTGGCATTGGATCAGTTGATTTTGAATTAACTGGTCTAAAGTCCACACATAGTCTCCATTTTCCCGTGTTTTTTTACCATTACCACTGGTTTGCTATATATACTATTCGATTTCTCTATGTATCCTGATGCCAGTAATTCATCTACTTTCTTATTAATCTGCATTTGCATTTTTGGATTTTTCGGGTAGTATCGCTGTTTTATTTGTTGATCATCTTTCCTGATAGTTTCTCAAATTTTTTCAGTTCTCTGTTTGGAAATTCTTCAAAGTCTTCTTTCCTAAATGTGTCTTCGGGTACCTCTACTGCAACTGATAGTTTTTCTTCCAGCCAGTCGTTTCTTCTATCTCTTACTGGGATATAAATTTCGAGACCCGCGCATTCTAATTTTGCTCCTACAGCCGTTATGAAATTCCATCCTAGGACCAAACTGTCTATTATTCCAGGCAGGATTAAAAACGTCATAGGTATCTTCTTATTACCGAACTGAATGTCTGCTTTATACTGTGTCTCAATTTGGCTGTTGTGACCATTCGCCAACCTGACTTGCCGTTTTGTTTGTGTTATTCTGCCTTCTATTGTCAGCTGTTTTGCTAATTCTTCGCTTATCAAACTGCTAGTGGCACCAGTATCGATTGTTGCTCTCACCTTCTGTGATCCGATCATCACCCTTGCTGACAACTGGGTCTCTTCTTCGTACAGTTCTCCTATTAATTTTGAGAGGCGGATTCGTCCGAACCCTGCTCGCCCTTCGGAGGCTGAGCTCGTTGCCCATTTCCCGTAATTTTGCAGCATTCCCAGCTTTTAAGTCCGATTCTTCCACACTGCCAACAGAAAGCGATCCTTTGGTTCCTACATTCCCGAGCCCATTTTGGTCGCATCTTCTACATGCTTGAGCCGGTTGTTGGACGTATTGTGGTGTGAATTTTTCTTGTGTGTTATATGTGATTTGTGGCTTGAGCATTTCTAGTCTTCCTGTTGGTGGCCTTGGATAATCATTACACCTTCTACAAGTTTCTATGTTATTCTGTCTTTGCCTCTGTGATATGTGCATATTGACCCTTCCCATGCTTTCTACCTGCTCTCGGTTAAATGTTTCCCGCTGCTTTTCTAATTCCTCGAATTCGTCAGCTAAAGTCATAAGTGGCTCTAGTGATTTGCATGTGTGCGGTCGTATGAACATTCTGAGACTTGGTGTGCTGTTTTCTGAAATTATTTCTAACTGCTTCTCTCGTGAGCACTGTAATGGTCACATCAGTATCAGCATCACTATCATATAATCTTTAAATGACTCTCCCCACCCTTGTTTCCTTCTTCTGACTTCTTCTGCCAATTTATTGAAGTATCCTCTGGGCAGAAAAAATGCTTGGAAACTCGAGACAAATACTTTCCAAGTTTCCATTGCTTGTCTTTTGCCTCATACCATTTCAAAGCCTTGTCGTTCAATAATTCCGGCATTGGTATCATGTCGATATTTAGTCCGTATGTGTTTGCTGACCAATGCACTTGTTCCAAGAATTCTAATGTTTTTGACATTCCATCGAACCGAAATGTTCATTCTCTGACCTGTTTTGCTACTTTCGGGTAATCTGGCATGGTATTTGGCGTTTCTCTAATTGTTCGATCTACATCTTGCCTAGTTTGGTTCCTTTGCCGATTGTTTCCCCCTGATGAGCCTTGAGCTATGGACGCTAAATTTGGTATTGACAGAGTTTCAATATTCAACGGTGTCGCTCCTTCCTCTAATTTCTTAGGAGTTGTCATTTGGTATTTCCAATTCAATTCCTCTATTTTCGGTCCCATTTCCGTGTCGTTTTCTTATTGGTCTACTAATTCCTTGAACTGTTTTCTCATTTCATCTAAATTTCAGGTTAGCTCGAACCCTAATACTTTTCCGCATTGTATAATCTCTTCCTTCTTGAGGTTAAGTACCCACGTTCTACCCATTGTAAGCACGATTTTCGACCCGAATAGTCTTTGATTGTTACTTAGGACTTTGGGCTCCAGCTGTAACGCGTCTCTCCTTTACTCGAAGCTACCCAAAAGCTAGACTCGAGAAGTGTCGGGGCTCGCCTCAACAAATTTATTGTTGTCCCAAATAACAAATCAAATATGTTGGTTTCAATGATATGGCACGTATAATTTCCATTTCTCACTTATGGGGTACTTAGCTACTTTCTAATATACTTATGTCTATCTGGTCTCCTTGTTCACCACAAGGCCCGGCTCCTCGTCGTAACACAACTTTCGCTGACTAGAAACCTCGTTGGATTCTGACTTGCCAACCATTTCCCTTGCGTTCAGCAGTTGTTTCTACGATTTCCACAAGGAATATACTGGTTAGGCTTTCGCTCTACTTCAGGGGACACCCGTCCTTCCTCTTAAAAGTTCGCGGCTTACCGTAAGTCCAACCTTCTTTGTCTCCTGGCCACTTAGCACTAACACACTTATCTGCTATACCGCTTTCCTGCTCCTTTGACGTCCTTCGAATCATCTGGGTGACCGCTGGATGACACTGATATGCTCTCTACCCATTACAATCGTCCTCTCTTGTCTGCCGCTTTCCAAAGTGCAATATCCATGCCCCCCGCCTTCTACAACATTCTGTCCCGTTCCTTTTCCTCTTGTTTTCAACCGATTCGTGCTCCCGCATCATGGACTAACGGATCCTAGTGTCCGCCAATCATGTCCCATGTCGGTCTTGCTCTCCGTTGCGCTCTGCTTCTCTCTTCCACGTTTCTCCGTCTCGCTCACTCTCCCTGTGAGACTCCCGAATTCGCCGCATTCTCTCTCATACCCTACACGGCCACTTGTGAGGTAACATAGTTCCTCACAAAGACACGATCGCAGTCACATTTTTGGCGTACGGGAATATGGTTTTGAGCGATAAAGCGAGAGGTTGTGTAAGCGGAATTTTAAGTCGAGGAAGAGAAGCGAAGTCGAAGCTGGCAAGGCGAACCCCGTGAAGCGCGCATCCAAGCAAGGAACTTAGGCGAATACAATGAAAGACACGCGGTGAGCTGGACACAAGTGCCATAAGCCCACACGGCAAATACGGGGCGGCGGCGGCTGCAGGTGTTACCCCGGCCCACAGGGAAAACGTGGTAAGCTGGGCGTAGGGTTTCTGATTAGGTGATCTTTACCTTTGAAAATAACTCTCGGTGCGACATTCCCATTGAAAACATGAATAGAATAAAACCCAGAATATAGAACAACTGAACCACCTGTCTGGTCTCCAAAGGGAAAGGGTGGAAAAGGTTGATGGGCCATCCCTCAGGTGAGCGTGGTTGTACTTCCCATAGACAGCAAATACAAAGTCTCCGTCTCCAAGTATGCTTGCCAGGTCGTCACCTGAAGCATATTCGGCACAGTTTCACTTGCATTGGTAGACATTTTTAGCCCTAAGCATAGTTCTCAGTCTTCGTCTCCCAGTATGCCAGCCAAGTCGTCACCTGAAGTATATTCGGCACAGTTTCACTTGCCTTGGCAGATCTTTTCAGAGTACATGGTCCAGGATTTATGCGTAAAGCAGATTACAACGTCTTCGTCTTCCAATATGATGGCTAGGTAGTCACCTGCAGTATATGTGGTTTAGTTTCACTTACCCTGGTAGAAATTCTCAGAGCACATAACCCAAGATTTCCTCATACGCGTGACCCTGGCAATTTCCACGCTTTTCAAGTCATGTAAATGGATCCCCTAGTCTAGGCCCTTGTCTTCTGAGGATTTCCATGCTCATATTTATTTCGAAAACTCTTATGGAGTTTCTTTTCTATATTTGCATTAACATTTAGAGTCAGTCCCATTAACATTTAGGCTTGAACCTCATCTCTATGCCCCTATGGCCCTGCACTTCCATAAATTAAGTTTGTAAGCGATCCTGGCTAGACTGAGATCGACCCCAGCCTAAGAAACACTTCCTTACAGATGTCTAAAATGTCTAACACAAACAGACCAATTTTCTTCTCGAAAGGTGTGGACCTGAACCATTTTTGATCAGGTTCAGGCAGGAAACAAATTTTATTTCATAGTACTAGTCATAGCCTTAATAACTTTTGAGTGATCTAACTTTATACTACTAATCTACCGACCAAATTTCAAGCTCATAGCTTAAATTACTTCTGAGATATGTCTCTGAGATAAGTCTATTAACAGCCTACAGACCAAATTTTAAGTTACACAGCTTAACTAGCTTCTGAAATATGGCTCTAAGCCAATTTTAAGTAAGAGTAAGAAAAAAGCGAATTATTTGGGGCTTCATCAATATTTTAAGTATTTTGATTCAGTTGCCATAGACAGCCTCGAAGTCCAGAAATAGCAGCAAAAAATTTGTTGCTTGCACCGGCCAATGCCGATGAAAAAAACCACATTAATATATACTTCTTCTTCTTCTTCTTTGGCCATCACAACCGTTTTACGGTCTCGGCCGCTGCCACTAATGCCCGCCACTCGCCACTGTCCCGAGCGACATTCCACCAGAATGACACTCCCAGTTTCGCAATTTCTCCCTGCACCTGGTCGCGCCATCTCCGCTTTGGTCGACCAGGCGGGGGAATGCCTCCCAACTCTATCGCATGCCGATTGTACACACGCTTTGCTGGAGCGTTATCATCCATACGGGTAACATGTCCTATCCAGCGCAGCCGCTGTTGTTTTATGCGCTTGACTAGGTCAGTGTCTCCATAGAGCTCATACAGTTCGCGATTCATTCGGATGCGAAATTCGCCGCCAACGTTTAAAGGTCCATAAATCCTCCGAAGAACTTTTCCCTCGAACACGCCAATTACCACCTCATCCTCTTTTGTCATTGTCCATGCTTCTGCGCCGTATAGCAGGACTGGGATGATAAGCGACTTGTATAGCGCAATTTTCGTTTTCCGAGAGAGGTCTCTGCTCTTGAACTCCTTATTGAGCCCGTAATAACATCGGTTTGCAAGAGTAATTCTTCTTCGGATTTCCAGACTGGTGTTGTTGTCGCTGGTTATCGTCGTTCCAAGGTAGACAAGTTCCTTAACAACCTTGAAGTTGTAGTCTCCCATTGCAACAGATTGTCCAAGCGTAGACTCACTGCGCGTTGATTGTAGGTACTTCGTCTTATCCTCATATACCGCTAAGCCCATCAGTTTTGACTGCTTCTCCATCTGCTTCTCCATCTCTGAGAACGCCTTTTTTACCACAGATTCGCTTTTGCCGATGATATCAATATCATCTCCATATGCAAGTAGCATGTTATCTCTGGTAAAGATGGTGCCCGTTCTGTTAGCATTTGGGCACTGGCGCAGTATGTACTCCATCAGCAGATTAAAGAAGTCGCACGATAAGGTATCACCCTGCCTAAAAACTCTTTTGGTATCGAAAGGCTCGGAGCGGTCTTTTCCTATTTTGACGGAGCTTTGTGTGCTTCTCAACGTCATCATGCAAAGTCGAACGTACTTTGCTGGAATACCAAAGGTAGACAGGGCTTCAAAGAACTTAGACCTTATCGGCGTGTCAAAGGCGGCTTTGTAGTCAACAAAAAGGTGGTGGGTGTCGATATTTCTCTCTCGGGTCTTCTCCAGGATTTGTCGCAATGTGAATATCTGGTCTGTGGTGGATTTGCCAGGTTTAAAGCCACACTGATAAGGTTCAATCAGTTCACTTATTCTCGGCTTTAGACGTTCACATAGGATGCATGATAGAACCTTATATGCGATGGGAAGGAGACTGATCCCGCGGAAATTGGCGCAAGCCGCAGGGTCTCCTTTTTTAAGTATTGGACAGAGTACACTTAGGTTCCAATCTTCGGGCATGCTTTCTTCGGACCATACTCTGCATAGGAGTTGGCGCATGCACCTTACCAGCTCCTCACCGCCAGCCTTGAACAATTCTGCAGGCAGCTCATCAGCGCCAGCAGATTTGTTATTTTTTAACCTTTTTATGGCTAACAAGACTTCATTATGGTCCGGCGGATCTATCTCTATGTTATCGATTGGTGGTGTCGCTACTTCCCCAGAGGCGGCATTGTATTCGTCATCACCTCCCAGCCAATTAGAGAAATAGTTTCTCCATTTGTCTAGTGCCACTTCCGGATTTCTGACCAGATTTCCGTGCTCGTCCTTCAATAGTGTGACTCTGGGCTTAAAACCTTCGGTTAGTTGCCTTATCTTTTGGTAGAATTTTCGAGTCTCACTCCTTCCGAACAGCACTTCGACTTCCTCCCTCATGCGCTTTTACTGCTCATTTTTCTTCCTTCTGAAAAGGCGCTTCTCCTCTCTCATTTTCTCCCGGTATCGCTCATTAACAGCCCGCGTTGCTCCCGACTGCAGAGTTCTCCTGTAGGCAGCGTCTTTCTCTGCAGTAGCGCGACGGCACTCATCATCGTACCATGACTGTTTTCGGGAGTTTTCGGCGAATCCGAGAATCTCCTTGGCAGCTGTACTCATAGAGTGTGAAATATGCTTCCACTGTTCGTCGACACCAGGAGGGCCAGGTGGGGTTTCCATTAATATATACTAACTTTTATGAAATATATTGTGAAAATGTGTAACATTTATTAATTATTGATCTCGCACGCCCGCAGATTCGTACCGCGTCTGCACCGGGTGCTTTGTTTTGGAGCCAATTAAAACTGTTGGAGCTCATTTGGAAGTTTTGAATGAACACTTCTGTGACTCGAACTATTGGGTGAAATCACATTAGATCTTAGAATCTCTCTTAGGTTTATCGATATACTCATATAGTTAACAAAACTTTCAGATTTCAGATACAAGATCTGTAATATATGGGACAACTGCCTCCTGGCTTCGTAATTGGACATTACCGATCTGCATTTCATTTACTACATTTTTTTATTGTTGCGATTTGAAATCCTCATTAAATTGTTCGTAAGCGGGAAAAGCGTGACCGTACCTTTAAAAATACCAATAACGCCTTATTTGACGTTCTTGGTATTTTTTGGCTATCTCAGCTCACTTAATTGTTTTTACGATCCACTTTCGCAATAAATGGCTTTTTTGTGGGCAGTTCGTTCCATTCGCTGAAGCATCGGCATAGGAGGACCCCGGATTCAGGCTGGAAGAAAGCATTGCTTGTGATAATCGGACCCCAATCATGAATATAAAGGATATTGATGAATATAAAGGAAAAGCGAGAAAATATGGTTGTCTGAAGTGCCAGGCGAACGTGCATCCCGCACCTTGCTTTCTAGATTACCACAACGGTATTGCCCCAGATCAGACGAAGATTGCTAAGGCTTAATAATCTGTAAACACCATGAATTCCGAATAAAGTTAACCAAAATTCGGATTTAAATAAACTTTTTATTCACTCCAAACGAAATTTTGGCATTTAGTACAAATTGTATTTTTAGTACACACCATGGACAGTCGGATATTCAAATAACCATTGTCACTAGATCAGGTGTGGAGGTCAGGTGTGTTGACATATCGCTGTAAATTTTCTCCATTGCTTAGATGACACCACAAGGTATCTGGTAAAAGTGCGCGTTTTTCACTTTTCCCCACTTTCTTATATTTAGCAACACTTCGTGTCAACATTTTCCTTACAATAAATAACCTAGTTTTTCACAAGCAAAAAACTACTGGTAAGCCACTGTACCATGCGTGACGGAGGAAACACTCGTCACCAAACATGAAGGTACTACAACTAAACCTTAAACCGCTCAGGACCTCTTTCACCAAACGGTCCTGGATGAAGCAATCGACTTAGCACTAATAAGAGAACCATACAAGCATATAGATGATGCCAAATTGGTGAAAAGCGAGCCAGGTAAAGCGGCGGTCCGGTGTTGCCGTAAGGGCTTACTACCAACGCATTCCCAAGAAGTGGGAAGAACAAGGCACTGCGCTTGCCCTAAAGTAGGCCGAATATATGTTCTAAGCTGCTACCTCCCCCTAAGACTGACTCTGGAAGAGTTTGGAATGGGCATGGCGAAATAATGGAAGAAACTCGGAAAGCATCCAATCATTGTGGCAGGAGATTTTAATGCATGGGCAATAGCATGGGAATGCCCATATAAAAATGCAAGAGAGCGCGCATTGCTAGAGTCCATATCTAGCCTAGATGTGGTACTGCTAAATTATGGAAGGGAAAAATACATTAAGTAGAGCCTAGAGCCTAGCCACGTCGAAGGCAGCCAAAGCATCCACTGGGGACAAGAAGCACCGCAGAAGACCACACCCCTACGTCGACCACACTCTTCCAAAAGGAGGGACCCGATGGCGAAAGGGGTAGAAATTCAAAGCGGCAAAGATCTGATGACTCATCCAGGGCCCCGGAAAACAAGCGTAGCAGACCAGCAGACATCTCAAAACCTGAGCTTACGAAAGCCATTATCGACCGAAGCAACCCGGAAGGGAAGCTCTCAGCCGAAAATTGGATCATCCTGGAGGGAGTCATCATGCAGGCCATCCACGATGCCATGACACGAGGCGAAGATTCATTTCTAGCTGAGTTTGAGGGCGTCAAGTGGTATAAGGGCTCTAAGGTAGTGGCTTGTGTCAACGAGGAGTCCTTGAGATTTCTCACCGACACAATTCACTGCCTTGGTGAACTATAGCCTGGCGCAAAGATCGACGTCGTACCACCGGACCATGATCCTGCACGTTCTGTCATGAAGGTATGGATCCCACCTCCAATCCTGGAGGACCGAACCATACTAAACATGATTAAAGGTCAGAACAAGGAGTACGGAACCGACGATTGGACCATCCTGAGGGCTGGCGCGCGACAAAGGAAACGGCAAGGATCTCTGGATCAGCATTGGTCGGGAGTCCAAGAGCCTCATCCTGAAGAAGCAAGGCCAGATGAAGCTTGGACTAGGCTGCCTCCGGGCAATACTTCTGAGCTAGGATGATAGGTCAACAGAACAATCTAAGGGTGGTGCAGATTAATCTACATCACTCCATGGTACCTTTTGTTGACCCACTACGATTCATGGAGGAGGAGAGGGTTGATGTAGCACTCGTCCAGGAACCCTGGATCCTAGGTGAAAGGGTACGTGGGCTGAGTGCTCGCGGATACCATCTCCTCTTTTCCAGAAACGTGGGTAAGCCGAGAACATGTATCGTGGCAAGAACCGAGCTTAACGTGCTTTTCTCTTCTCGTTACAGCGACAAGGACCTCACGGTGGTGACGATCGAGGGGAGGAACGGAAGAAATCTATACCTTACCTCGGCCTATCTCCCATACGAGGAAAAGGATCCCCCTTCGGAAAGCATCAGAGCCTTCATTCGGCACGCGCAGAACGAGGGCATCGAAACTGTCCTAGGGTGCGATGCGAATGCCCACCACTCCATATGGGGTAGTACGGGCATTAACGAACGAGGAGAGGCACTGCTGGACTACATTTTAAGCACAAACCTTATTCTGTGTAACAGGAGAGAACACCCCACTTTCCGGAATAAGGATCGGGCTCAGGTTATAGACATAACCGTAGCGCTAAGCAGAGGCTCTCTGATCGTCGACAACTAGCATGTATCCATCAAGTGCTCCTTTTCGGACCACTACAGGATACGGTTCGATGTCAACTGGTGCAGAGAGAAGCCGACTCCCTATAGGAACCCTAAACGGACAAACTGGGAAAAATTCGCAAGAACAGTCAGTCAAACACTCCCACATCCTCCGGACGCAGAGTTGTTGCAGCCTGGCGCACTTGAAGAATGCACCCAGACTATATCAGACGTGCTAAGCAGGGCGTTTCTTAAATCCTGCCCGGTTAGTCGACCCCCAAAGCCCAACCACAAAGTGTGGTGGACATCGGAGCTCGGCCAGACTAGGAAGGAAACGAGCAAGCTCTTCAATAAAGCAAAATCGACCAACAAGCAAGAAGACTGGCACGCCTACCGACTGGGTTTTTCTAAATTCAAAGGGGCGTGTCGGAAGGCAAGAAGAGACTCGTGGGCAAAATTTTGCGAGGATATTGCCAGCACCAGTGAAGCGTCCAGACTTCGACGTGTGCTCTCTAAAGATCCATCCAACCCGGAGTTACTATGTAATCCGGACGGAACGTACGCAAAAAACAGCCAAGAGTCTCTGGAACTGCTGGTGAATACGCATTTTCCAGGTTTCCTAGATGCTGAACCAGAGGTCGGGTCAACTGAGCTACAAATCAGCGAGGCACCTGGGGAAATAGACACGACGATGATTGACGAAATCATCACTGAGGAAAAGATATTCTGGGCTATCAAGTCATTCCAACCCTTTAAATCACCAGGACCGGATGACATCCGACCAGTCATGTTGCAAGTATCGATTTTGAATATACTGCCATGGCTGACCAAGATTTTCAAGGGATTTCTCCTCACGGGTTACATCCCAGAAAGCAGGCGAGAGGTGAGAGTGGTCTTCATCCCCAAGGCAGGGAAGATAAACCACAACTCTACGAAGGACTACAGACCCATCAGTCTATCATCGTTTCTTCTGAAAACGATGGAAAGACTCCTGGATCTCCACCTGAGAAGCAAGCTCACACCACGAATGTTCAGCGGTGCGCAGCACGCCTACCTTAAGGGTAGATCTGTCGACACCGCACTTCATGAAGTGGTAGGGAGCATTGAGGAATCGCTGAATCAGAAGGAGTTTGCTTTGGCGGCCTTCCTCGACATCGAGGGAGCTTTCAACAACGTCAGGACCGAGTCGATTACGGCTGCTCTTGCTAATATCGGCGGCTCACACCCGATGATTACTCACTGGCTAAGGAACATGCTTAGCAGCCGAGTGATCAACTCCACTCTCTGTGCAGGCAACGTAAGAAGAAGAACAACGAGAGGCACTCCGCAGGGGGGAGTCATATCCCCGCTTCTTTGGAACCTGGTTCTCAACGAACTTCTTCTTACCTTGAAGTTTAACGGATGTAGGGTGACAGCATATGCAGATGACCTGGTTCTAATGGTAACGGGTAAATTCTTACCCACAATCAGTGAGCTATTGGAATCTGCTCTTGCTAGCACCCTAAGATGGGCACAGCAGAACGGGGACTGCAACCGTATATCATTCATTGGTTATACACAGCAGTCATCAGACCTATCCTTACCTATGGAGCGCTGGTATGGTGGAAGGCGGCCAACACCAAATCCCACCTAAACAACCTCCATAAGGTACAAAGAGCAGCTTGCCTGGGCATTACACGATCCCTGCGATCCACACCCCAGGCGGCCCTGGATGTAATCCTGAACCTGGAACCAGTAAACACTTTCCTGAAGTGTGAAGCTTCTTAAAGCATCTACTTCAGGCCACAGCAGTATCCTACAGGAAGTAGGAATAAGTGCAGAGGCAAAGGGAAGTGACTACTGCATACCAGTTCAGAAATGGAACGACAACTTTGGAACACGGTTCCCAGAGAGAGAAGAATGAAAGCAAGACACTACCATCAGGGAAAGCAAGCTATCCATATATACAGACGGTTCAAAAACGGAAGAAGGCACAGGAGCAGGCATCTTCTCCGAAGAACTTGCAACACAGCTCTCATTCCGTCTACTAAACTGGTGTAGCGTTTTCCAGGCAGAGATTTATGCTATCTGGCAGGCGGCTAAATTGATATACACCTTGGATGAAACTCCAAGGAACATTTCAATCTTGGTCGACAGCCAGGCGGCTTTTCCTCCTAGTCCGCAGCACGGCGACAGCACTGAACCAAATCCAACAGCACTCTATCACCCTCGTCTGGGTACCTGGTCTCGCAGGCATACCGGGCAACGAGGGAGCAGACGAGTGCGCTAGGAACGGCACAGCGCTGCCAGCGACGCAAGCGGTTACAAACATTCAAAGACCCCTGCAGGACATCATGACGGAATTGAAGTGGAGGGCCAGAAATACCACCCCTTTACTAGGCATCACAGTGGGCCAAAAGGCCTCTGGGTGAATCTCGGCCTTTGCCGAGCAGCCTACTGAACCTAACCTAACCTAACCTAGAGTACCTAAGCTGCGCGCAGCCGAACACAGCTGAACACGTGGCCGAGGTGATGTAACGAGCTTGCGATGCGTCCATGCAAAAAAGAAACCCCAGGTGCAGCCTATTGGTGGTCTGAAGAAATTGCCTGAGAGCTAGAAGAGTGGCACAGAGAGACTCCTTTGCTGAAAAGGAAGCACTCCATAAATCTGCCCGTCAGCAGCTTAAAAAGGCCATAGAGGCTAGCAAGCAACAATGTTTTCGACAGCTTATCGAAGATGTAGACGGGAACCCTTGGGGTCCTTTTATAAGCTTGTCATGAAAAAGATGAAGAAGAGTTGTATGCCCCATACTAGGCCAAAGAATAGTAGATCAGCTGTTCCCAGAACAAACGACGATTGCCTGGCAGCGCGAAAACGACCCAAAAGACCACACCATTATGGCCATCACCGAAGTTCAGCTCCTGGAGGCGGCACAGAAGCTAAGAAACGAGAAGTAACCGCGACCCGATGGCATCCCAAACAAGGTACTTAAAATGGCTATACTGGAACACACCACGGTATTCAGCCAGCTGTATACAAGGTTCCTGCAGAAATAAAATTTCCCTGATCAGTGGAAAAAAAAAGCGGCTGGATCTCCTACCCAAGCCAGGAAAGACGACTGGCGACCCGACAGCGTACAGGCAACTATGCATACTGGATACGGCCGGAAAAGGATTTAGAAAGGCAAGTCAACTATTTATGCCATCCATCAGGTCGCTTTGATCGCCGAGAAGGCATTTGAGGGCACAAGACGGCGTCGAGGGACAAAAGAGCACTGCAATGTAGTAACTCCGAAAGTACAAATCGCCTTTTCTGCGATAAAATGGCGCAATATTGTAGGAGCACTCCGTCGCTTCAAATTGCAAATTCATATCACGAAAAGTTACTTTTCCATCAGAGTGCTGCAGTGTGACACCGAGTCCGGACCAAAACAAAAAAGGATCACAGGAGGAGTCCCTCAAGGCTCTGTAAAAGTAAAAGTAAAATCGGCTTGTCAAGATGACAACAGCCCCGAGGGGCCAAAGCAGAGCCTCTCTCAATCTCTTGGCTTGTGCGCTTCTAATTTTAGCACAAGAGAAAGGGACCTACAGTTTAACGCCGAATCCGAACGGCAGTTTTTGAGAGGCTTTTCATGGCTAATTACTGCAATGCTGGCGCCAACAGCAAGAGGTGTGGCCGGGTGTAAAGTTTAATTCAAAGAAAAAAACTTTTCATTAGATGTTCCGAGGCGGGATCGAACCCACAACCTCATGCTCAGCAGTCGCGCACACTAACCGCTGAGCCACTCAAGGTTCTGTACTGGGTCCCTTTTGTGGAACGTGGCATACGACGACTTCCTCGGAATACAGCTGCCCAATGGCTGCACCTCCGAGGGATTCGCAGATGAGTGGTGGCTAAGCACATAACATAAGTCCAAATAGCAGATATCGAGACTATCAGGATAGTGTATAAGTGGATGACCCAATCTGAAATCAGACTCGCTGAGAAAAAGACGGAAGCCGTGCTCATCAGCAGCAGGAAGGCAGTTGAAATAACCAGCATATTAGTAGGAACTGCAACAATTCATTCCAGTCCTTACATTTAATAGCTGGGTGTGATGATAGACAGGCGGCTCACGTACATGCTCTAAACAAGCAAAAAGACCGCTTCTGCAAGCGTAGCGTTAGCTCGCATCATGGCTAACACCCACGGACCCACACAGAGTACGAGAAGGCTTCTTGCAAATGTGGTCACATCGATTCTGCTATATGCAGTGTGGGCAGGTGACATGCAAACACACTCCTATAGAGCAGGAGCAGAATTAGCTAATCGACTAAGCGTGCTGAGAGTGACTTCTGCATATAGCACGGAATCCCATGAGGCAGTTGGCCTACTGGCCAAGGATATGAATACTAC
The DNA here is from genome assembly GCA_018904265.1 of Lordiphosa collinella. Lineage (NCBI taxonomy): Eukaryota > Metazoa > Arthropoda > Insecta > Diptera > Drosophilidae > Lordiphosa > Lordiphosa collinella. The sequence continues at coordinate 129,407 of JAEIFV010000271.1, forward strand.
AACTGGGGGGCACAACGAGCAGCGACAATCGAACTGTGGCAGGAAAGGCGAAACCAAAGATCAAACGGACGTTGAACGCTATGCCTTATCCCGACATAGCCATATGGCTAAACTGACGACATGGACACTTAAATTTCTACCTGAGGCAACTGCTGACAGGACAGGGGTGCTTTAAACATCTCTGGAGGTTCAAGCACGAGGAGGATCCGACCTATACAGACTGTCAGGGTTTACCAAAAACTGCGTCGCGACGTATGTGAGTGCGATTCAATACATAGGAGAGAGTCCTGGATGAGCCTTAGGGCATTCCTCCCGGCGAAGTAATACCGAAAGGCAGTCCCGCCGGGAAACGGATTAGGTGGCGGTAGTTCAGTGCTGTGAGAGTCCCACACTTCGATCGCATCTCCGCGATCGAGTCGGCTTTCAACGCTTCTATCGTTCTACACTTTGACACGATGCTCACAAGACCCGTGCTGGCATTTTTAAAGTGTCAACACTTTCTTGGGCTTAGACGTGTGCGCGATCGGTCCGCCTATTTCGACTTAATAATTTAAAGAAAACCAGTGATAGTGACACTACGAACTTGCCAGTGGGCGTTGTTTTACTTTCTTTATGCTAATTCCCGGTCAAGTTGGGATTCTCCTCCATTAACACATTTTCCAGCTGGAGCACGTGGGGCTTCCTTCAGGAACACCAAGATCATTGTCGAGTGCTTGGCCGATAAGCTGATCAATGCTGCAAAGTGTTTCTCCAACTAGTACGATATTAATTCGAAAAAAAGAAGAACAAAACATAACAATTCTACTGACATGCTTACAAAAAATTTAAAATTCCTCAAATTTAAAAAATCCGTAGCTTAACTGGGGGTCGTTAACACTCAAGACTTAAAACATAAAAAAATACAATCAGTAAAACTCTGCTTGTAACAGGACCTAGAGAGCCGCCATCACCTACTACAAACGTTGTTTTAATTTTCCTTATTGATGCAGCAATTTTGCATACTTTTTCTTAAAAGGCCAGTTAAATTTTTTGCATATTTAAAGCTTGTTATACCCTTTGTCTTGGCATTTTTATTTTGTTTAATATTCACTAGTCAAGTTTTGGCACTCGAATAATAGCTCGTCTAAATATCTGGTTTGCAAAAAAATTTACTACAGTGTTCGCTTAGTAGCTCGTGTGTGAGAAACTTACGTTTTACCTTTTTACGAGAGCTAGTGAATACGAGAGCTAGTGAACACCCCAATTGATTTTTGAAAAAGTTATGTTTAAAAAACTAAACAATGATCACAACACCGCAAAAAAATTTTTGCAGACTTTTCCAGATACACTGACAAAGGGAACTTGGATTCGGAGAGCGACTTCAACAGCAGCAGCAATATGACTCATGCGTCGGGCTCGCAGCCTAAACAACGACGTCTGGACAAAGTAGACAAGTTTCTCGACGTCGAGGAGCGTAATTTAACTGTCATGTAGCGAATGATGGAGGTGATAGTGAACTTCCACCCTCGTGTGATGGCTTACTTCGAGAAGAAATAGGGAAGGGAGGGAGAAATAAAATAATTAGAAATTGTAGAATAATAACATTGTGTTACAAAAAAAAATCTAAACATTTTTTCACGGGACCCAGTACATATTAACGGGCAGGTCGAGTATAGCATTTCCTCATACTCGGTTTCTTCCCAACACCCCCAAAATATAAAGTTATAGCCCATAAACCGCTTTTGGCATTTTTTTACTCATTTAAATTGAAAAAACTCACTCATGGAGTGTCTGATTGTTTATAGCCTTGAAAATTCGGATAGCGACGAAAGGAATTTAAAAAATGATAATCAATGGTTTGACAGATTTAGCTTAATGGCTAAGAAATGCGGGATACAGATCTGGCATTTTCTCCTTTTCTTTTGGAAATTTCTACTTTGGCCCCCACTGGTTTCACTATTTTATTCTATGCCATTTTTTTTTTGTAAATTTCATTGCATAAGCCCATTTAATTCTAAGTTGAACAAATGTTGTCCCAATGAATTTGATTACCGTTTGACGAAGTCATTCCCGTTTTTCTGAGTACACATCGACAATCCAGTATTTTTTTTTTTTTGTGTTTTAACATAAATGCCTCTAAAAGTATAATATGATTTGTTGTGCAAATGTTTGGCGGCAAATTTAAATAATTCCTGGCAAATACCTACAAAGTAAATTTACATTTACGTAACTACCCTAATTCCTGATTAAAGAAAACCAAACACAATCGTAAATAATATACAAAAACTTGCTTAAGATACACTTAAACTTAGAGTTAAAATCCCTACTTCTAAGCATAATCAAAAACAAACCCCAAACATGTAACAAAATAAAACTTAGAAATAACCCCAAAAATTTAAGTTACTTAAAAAAAAAAACAGTAAATTGTTAAATTTAGTTAAGGTGACTAAATAAATAAATTAAAAAACGTGTATATTGCACAACTTTTGGACCAAGACTAGCATTCTCCGAAAAATATTACCCAAGTATTAGTTTAGCGAATGTAATAGCATGAAATGGTCCGCGAAATTCTCAATATTATTATTAGTGTCAAATTTAAAATGTGGTTTAAACGGTCCAAAATGTTGCGGATTTGCAAATTATTCATTTAAGCCTAGATTTTTGTGAAGATTTAATATATGACAATTGTAGACAGGTAAATGTAAAATGGTTTGACACAGCCCCAAAGGGCCAAATCCGAGCTCCTCTCAATCTCTTGGCTTGTGCGCTTCGCACAAGAAAAAGGGACCTACTGTTTAAAGCCGAATCCGAACGGCAGTTTGAGAAGCTTTTGCATGGCTAATTAGTACAAAGCTGGCGCCAACAGCAGAGAGGGGTGACCGGGTATAAAGTTTATTCAAAGAAAAAAATTTTCATTAGATGTTCCGAGGTGGGATCGAACCCACGGCTCTTGCACAAAAATAAACTCTTATGCATCTCTATCTCCTATTTAACCGTATTTCATAAATACTCTTACGACGATTTTGCAAATTTCGCGGTTTTTTTGTCAATTTTCCGCACATTTGATTAACTGAGAAACCTCCCCGACCAAGCACACATCCATTATCCAAAGATTCATGGCAATCGGATGATCGGAATAATTTTGCGAATTTAGCAGTTTTTGGACTATTTCCCGGCCATTAATTCAACTTAGAAACATTCACAGGCAAGCGTCCTACTATTGCACAATGTTTCTTCGCAATCGGACGAACGGTATGAATTTGCGAATTTGCAGTTTTTGGGACCATTTCACACCTTTGGTACAGGGTATAAAAATAGTCACAATTGCTTAATGCTATTGGATTTTCTAAACTTATATTTCTTGCATAAAATTTTTGGAAGAATGATAATCCTGGTCCAAATATTGTGCAACATTTACTTTGTAGGTATTTCTTAAGAACTATTTAAATTTGCCGCCAAACAAATCATTTTATACTTTTAGGGGCATTCATGTTAAAACACATACTAATATGTAAGCACAATCAAAATAAAATACTGGATTGTCGATGTGTACTCAGAAAAACGGGAATGACTTCGTCAAACGGTAACCAAATTCATTGGGACAACATTTGTTCAACTTAGAATTATATGGGCTTATACAATAAAACTTAAGAACAAACTGCATAAAATAATATAGTGAATACAGTGGGGGCCATAGTAGAAATTTCCAAAAAAAAAAAGGAGAAAATGCCCGATCTGTAACCCGCATTTCTTAGCCGTCAAGCTAAATCCGTCAAACCATTGATTATCATACTTTAGATTTCTCTCGTCGCTATCGGAATTTCCAGAGCTATAAACAATCAGACAGTCCATGCGCGAGTTATTTCAATTTAAATGAGTAAAAAATGTTAAAATCGGTTTTTGAGCCATAACTTCAGATTTTGGAGGGTGTTAGGAAGAATCCAAGTATGAGGAAATGCTATACTCGACCTGCTCTACAGCTTTCGGTGGGTCATTTCAAAAGTATATTTTTGCTGTAACTGGGTGTAATTAATATAAGATGAAAAAAAGCAGATTAAGATAAGATAGGCTTTGGACCTTTAGGCTGATGTTTAAGGCCGAATACATTTTATTAAAATTAAGTTAAGATATGAAGCTAAGTGCAAAATTAAAAGAAAAAAATGAGAAAAAACTCTGAAAATAACATTCTACAAATTGAATTGATTTGTTATGAATAATTTATTCAGTTGTATTCTATGCAAAATATGCCGCAAGTGTATCGGCACTTTCCGAGTAATTTCCAAGCCACATTTGATGATCAGGCTGTTGGTGGTGCTGGAATATTTCGGAATCGCGATGCCAATCTTAAGAATCTTATATCTTCTAGCTAAGAGTTGGGCACCAAAATTTAATGAAAGTGAGCCTAACAAAAAAATAAGAAAAATAAAACAATTTAATTCTATAATTCTTAGCTCGGTTCTTTAAGTGGCTAAGTGCATCGGCCACCGCTGTGCTTAATCACATTAAAAACAAACAACAATAAACCACGGAAATTAAACAAAAAGACAATATTTCCATTGCATGTGTGTATGTGTGAGTGGGTGTAAGTGCAGGCTCAACCCAAATCCGAAAAAAGAAAAAGAGAGAGACTTGTGGATCATGATCTCGCTCTAGCTACGACGAGCACAAAGCATAAACAAAACAATCACTCAATCCAACACTTTCACTCAACTTAACAAAAATAACGGAAACTGAACTCCACACAACAAAAAACACTCACTAATTTGTAAACACAAAAAAACATCAAATCAAACAAACTAAAAATGAGTGCACTACCTGGAGGCAAGCGGGTGAAGGACAACGCTGGGGCTGGCCTAAAGCGGGACCGTCCATCTGATGCCTCTGCCGACGCTCCATCGGCTATCTTTCTTCAGCTCCTAAACAGTCGGTTTGAGGAGCAGGCCGAACTAATTAAATCCACTGTGGGCGAGGCTGAGAAGTGCATGCTGGAGATGTTTCAGACGCACCTTAATGGGTTGTCAACTGAAATGAAGCATCTCAGTGACCGTGTGGTTCAGCTGGAACAGGAGGTTGGTGAGCTGCGAAGTCTGAAGGAGCAGTTGGACTTACTAAGGGCGAATTTGGCGGCGCAGAAGAACGCAAGTAACGCAAGCCTGTGTGATTTGCGCATGCATGGTGTTCCCTTTGAGGAGGGCGAGAGGTTAATCAACATCTACAACACGCTATGTTTCTCCATTAACCTTATTCCGGCGCCGAGGGTCAGGGATATTTTCAGGGCCAGAAAAACGCAAAACTCCACTGTTGACCCGGTCATTATTATGAAAATGGAAACCACACGCGACAAAATTGCACTTTTACTGAATATGAACTCTGACGTGCCGATCTATGTTAATGGGCAATTATCAAACGAGAGCTTTTTAATCTTTAAAGAGGCAATGCGCCTCAAAAAGCACAAGGCGCTCTCAGCAGTGTTCACTCGTCGCGGCCTTGTGCATATCAGGCAAGCTGGAAGAGAAGATGTGCGCTGCATCGAGTGCATGGAAGATCTCTTAGTGATAAGAGAGAGAAATCAACTGCCTCCTCCAGTTACTGAGATGATTGCCGTTTCGGATGAACCTGACGCACCTCCTAACATTTCAAACGGACCAACTAATGACTTTCGCGACTAAGCTTTGTGTCTATGTACCCAAATACCCTCGTCGTATTGATAATATGTTTATCATTTTAATTAGTTCTTTTATATTCGTCTCTATTTTAATAGGTAAATTTGTCTCTTTATATGTGAGCACTCTTGAGTTCAAAGATACTGTTATCAAAAAAGCAGAAGAGCGTGGGGATGATTTCGGAGAATTGGTGAAAAGTCGTATAATTTTACAGTATGATTTGATCGCTGCTGAAGCGAAGTACCATGCTGCTTGTTTTACAAACTTTTCAAATAAATCATCATCATCATCGCCTCTTGAGAAACCTCGTCAAGATAATCAAGTTACGGAAGCTATGTTAGAGATTTTCAATTACAACGAAAATAATAATAGAGGTGTTCATTAAATGTTGTATCATTGTATATGTGCAACTTTGCAGCAGAGCTATCGTGAACACCCAATTGCACGATTTAAGTGTTGTAAGTCTTGTAAATTAACGCAATCAGCTGTTCGCTATCGTTATCGCTGAGTTTGTTATTGTGAGGGTAGTTTGAGTTCCTGCTAAAAATATAAATTTAAAAATGCCATTTAAAAGCTTGAAAGCATCACTTCTGGAATGGAGAGCATCCCAAGCAATTCACGAAATTGATGCAAATGAAGGTATATAGGTTGGAATGCATTATGTGGTAACTTAAGTACATTAGGTAAGATTTATTGCAGGTGTAGCTGACCATGTTGTGGCCGCTTCTGAATTTGACGAAATTATGGATGATTTTGTTGATGATGCAATTTGCATTTATGCGACCCGCAGAGGCGACATAGCAAATGTGCCAAAGTCCGTTAGTTGGCGGGATGTTTTGATTTAGCACATAAAGCACTAAATTACACCAAAAAATACCAGAAAATTTTGCAACACTTGTCACGCTTTTATTGTTTTCCAACACTAATATTGATTTGCACTTGCAACGATTTTTGTAGTCATTGGTCGGGGTCTAGCATAAAGTGCAAACTTGACTCAGTACAAATTGTTGTTGGAGCGGCTTGCACAATGTGCAATGATACAACACTAAATGAACACCCCAAATGATTCTCAATTCACACTAAAAGAGCTCAAAAATGTGTTGACAGGGTATGTGCCAGATGATAAAACTATCATTACAAGACTGAAGTACTTAGCCGATATCGTAATTACAAAGAAAGTTGGAGCTTTCACAATCATTTCTTTCCGTGATGCACAAGGTAATATTCTTTCAGAAGCTCAATACGAAAGTAAAAACATAGATCCTGAATCAGAAAGGCTAAGAATTGTAGAAGCTGCAGCAGCAATTATTAGAGAAGAAATCCGAATGGGCAAGCTTGTCATAATGCTCTACCATATCAGAGCGACATTAACGAAGATGGAACCTATGACCCCGAAATCATGGAAGAACTTGAGACAAACGTCGTTGAACGATAATGAAGACCAGTTTGAAATTTACCAGCAGCAGGAAGATAACGATGAAGAGAAAGAAGATGATTAAAATTATAAATTGTACTTTTTGTAACCTTTATTCCATTTTTTACTTTTAATAAAAATATGTTAAATGTATTGAATAAATATTTTTTAATAAAAAGATTAATTCATAATTTATTTGTTTTTTTTCCTCATGTAAGAAGCTATTCATATTAATTAGGTTAAAATTCAAATATAATTCCTACATTTTCATTAACAATTCTGCAATTACATGGGCAGGTAAGTGATGTTAAATAAATTAATACTGAATAAAAAAGTGAATAGATTAGGAAAAAAATGATAAAATATAATAAAATATAATAGTAAAATGTAATAATTAATAAAAATTGACAAATATTTATAATAATTGATTTATCGATAGTTCATAGTTCATCAACTAATATGGCGCGTTTTCGACCGGAGGCAGCGGTTGACCTGAAGTGATTCTGTGACCGCGCGCTCTCCGCCCCGTATCTCGAAAACGGCTCACCGCATGAAAGAATGTTTTAAACAAAATTTGTAGAGAATTTTGTATTCTACAATATTGATAATAAATACAAATATCAAAAAACCCATAGGAAATGAGATATTTACAAAAACAGCGCAAAAAATCGATTTTTGTGACCTTTGACTTTGAAATTTAATAGTTGCGTACACCCTACCATATGTAGGTTTTGAGACAACTTTTAGGGTGTCAATATACAAGTATTTACTGATTTACAGCTAGGTATCTCGAATTCCGAGGTGAACTTACTATAATGACTGGACTATAATATCTAGTCTGACCTTGAATTATACTGACATAGTATTAACTGGAGATCAAAACAGCAACGTTTTAGCAGAAAAGCATCTGGTGCAGGATATGGAATCTCTTGGCTTAAAAATAGTTAACAGCTCAATACCTACACATTTTACAAAAAACTGCAATACTCTACTGGATATATTTTTCGTCACAGACTCCTCAAAGATTTTACACTATGATCAGATATCAGCTCCAATATTTTCCAAACATGATTTGATCTTTTTAAGCTATGATATTGATTTAGCGTATAGTAATGTTCAGATTATCTACAGAGACTTCAAGTCTATTGATAATGATACTCTCCAAAGGGAGTTCTATAATTGCGATTGGACTCAAATATACAGCCATCCAACTGCGGACTTGCAGCTACAAGTACTTAACACGAATATTCAAAGCCTTTATGGTAAGTGTGTGCAAGTCAAAACTAAAAATATTAGATCTTCTCTAAAGAATTGTTTTAACAACTATGTTAAACATCATATAGACCAACGGAATGTTGCCTACTGTAGGTGGAAGCGTTATAGAACAGATGAGCTCTACTCAGTTTTTAAAAATTTGAGAGCAAATGTTATTAAAATTATCGCCACTGCCAAACGAGACTATTACAATAATAGGTTTAATAGTGCAAATCGAGCAAACAAACTTGGAATGAACTAAAAAGTTTAGGAATAGGTAAACTCAAACCAAAACTAAAGACGGAACTGGACGTAAACCATATTAATAATAAATTCACCCAAATATCAGTACCTGAAGCTAAGCAAAACATGTACCTTAATATAGAACCGAATTCCTACTGTGATAATAGCTTTAGTTTTATGTGTGTTAGTTCGTGTGATGTACTTGAATGTATTCTGAAGATTAAATCAAATGCTGTGGGCCTTGATGATATCAATCCTAAATTTATCAAACTACTTCTTCCCCTTATACTTGACCATATCACATATGTTATTAACAATGCCTTAACCACGTCCACCTTTCCAAATATGTGGAAGTTTGCAAAAATATTACCGATACCAAAATCATCTAATGAATATAGACCAATATCGATTTTCCCATATTTATCGAAAGTTTGCGAGCACTTAATGGCAAATCAAATTCGGCAATTCCTAACAATAAGCTCCAAGCTAAATGATAACCAGTCTGGTTTTAGGAAAAACAGAAGCTGCACGACAGCAATTCTAAAAATATCGGAGGATATAAGAAGCCGTTTGGATGATGGTCAAGTAACGTTTCTATGTCTGCTTGACTACAGTAAAAAGTTCGACACTGTAAATCATCAAATACTTCCAACTTGGGTATCCACTTCAACAAAACATTATCATGGAATGACCACATCAATAGAGCAACTGGAAGGTTGTATGGATTACTTAGGCAGCTGTCTTTATCCCAAAAGTTTCTTCCAATTCAAATTCAAATGACAGTGGCTAGGATGTGTCTAATTCCTACTCTAATTTATGGCGTTGAGATTTTTGGGCATTGTGATGCAGCTAGTATGCATAAATTGAAAGTCGCTTTTAATTCTATAGCTCGTTTTTCGCTAATAAAATATTTGACCTTTGCCTTATCGAATGGATGAAGTTTAGGGCCCTAATCTTATTACACAACATTATCATTCGCAGAGAACCAATTTACCTATATGAGAAGCTTAACTTTGCCATATCCTCGAGAACAAATAACTTAATATGCCCCAAAATAAAACTATCGAGTTCTGAGAAACAGTTTTTCGTATATGCTGCTCGCTATTGGAATTCACTGCCAAATGCTGTTAAGTCCATAAAAAGCGCTACGCAATTTAAAATTAAACTTAAAGAACATCTACAGAGACAAAATAATTAATAATAACTTTATTTTACTCTTCTTTTTTATTTTTTATATTTAATTTAATTTAATTAATTACTTGATTATCAATTTTAAATGTATAATTATAACCTTATTTCTTGTGTGATTTATGTTTACGGAGACGATATTTATTTTTTTATTAGTCGAAACATTGTTAGTCTTAAGTTAGTATAAGCTTAACAACTGAAAGGATTGAAAAACATTTTCGTGACTAGTGCAATAATTTAAAAGAAATATTCTTGATGCACTGGGTTAAAAACTAAAATAAAAAGTAAATCTAAACTAAAAACGGAGCAGTTGTGCATGTTCAGAAGTTATGCAAGATACAACAGCATGCGATAACCTAAGGTGTCTTCTCAATGCTGTTGTCTAATCCTTTTTCGATCCGACGGAAGTGGGCGTTTAGATGACCAAACGTATACTCCACAACTCGCCTGACCTTAAACAAGTTAAAATTAAAAGAGCGATACTCTGGAGTTGCCTTTACGGAATATGGATAAGGCTTCATGACATTCCTTGCAAATCTAAGTGCTGAATTGCCAAGCACTTGGTATAGTTGGTATAGTTTTGCAGCAAATCGCTTTCAACCAGACCCGAGGCCTCACCTCAATGTGGCAGCCATCTATGATAACGCCTTACAAATATTACAATAAATGCATTTCGCTGAATCTATTAAAGTTTTCCATACCAATAGCTCCGAGGCATTGCGGAAACCCAAGAAATTTAAATCCTCTCACGCAGTCGGTCACCTGAGTGAGGAAATTGGCTGGCAGATAGTCACCGGCTAACTGGCCAATCACTTCACGGCAAAAGTCATGCAATATTGTGCACACAATGGTTTTGGACATTCCGAAGAGCCTTCCTATAATTTGATACTTCGTGGAAGATTCCAAAATATACAATACTATTGCAATTCGTTTCTCCAATGGAATACCATCTCGGAATGAAGTGTCTTGTTTCCGGAGACCATGAAGCCGCTCCACTAAAATTGAGAACGCGCTCTTCTCTACCCTAAAACTTTCCCTAAAGAAGTCATCTGAGTAGCGGGGAATGTCCTCCTCCCAAAATGAGCCATATCGTGCCTATTAAACTTTTGGATAGTAAATATTTGAATTATTATTTAATTGCTAAGAATTGAGAAAAACAATTGACTACTTACAAATGTCCATACGCTTCGACGGTATCCTTCCATTTGCCAAGACCATAATTTGCAATAACATTGCCTAGTCTTCGCTAAAGCTAATAATAGAGAACAATCATCTAAATCCCGGGTGTGGCTCAGCGGCTAGTGTGCGCGACCGCTGTGCATAAGGCGTGGGTTCGATTCCGCCTCGGAACATCCAATCAAAAGTTTTTTCTTTGAATTAGCTTACACACCCGGTTAACCTCACTGCTGTTGGGGTCAGCTTTGTAGTAATTAGCTGTAATATGCACACATATAGAGTACACACTGTACTCAATACTTTATATAAAATACACACTGCAACACTTTGTTACAATGTCTAAGACCCAAGCACATTTCAAGTGCAGAGTAATATGATCCTCGTTGGGCACATAACACATTAACGCAGCGTCAGCATAACTGAAGATAGCCAGTGGCGCTGGCATATATGTGCATATACCATCCTCTCTTATATATATAATATATATGTGACGCAACCGCGTCGCTGTCGACTCAGTCGACAGCTTAATATAAAATCTGAACAAATATGTAAATTAGAATGAAATAAGAATTGAAGCGGCTCACAACGTGAAGCCCAATGACAAAAAGGTTGCACACATCAAATATGTGTGTCCAATCATTAATAAAACCAAAATCAACTTAAACATCATATTGTATCTTATTGGGACGGGACCAGGACCTACGCTCAACATTACATGGCGACCGTGGACAGCGATGGACCTGAACACCTAATCAAAAAAAAAAAAAAAATTTTTCATCGATGGACCTGAAGAACCGATATATTAAACCAACAGCAGCAGCAACAAAAAAGCAGCAACAAAAAGAAACAATTACAACAAATTGGAGCGCATCATCAAAAAAGTACGTAGCACAGTGAAAAACAAATAATAATCACTTGTCTATGTCTAGACACCAACAACAAGAGCATATCGCCCTGGAAGACTCTGCTCCTGTCGAGCAAAAGGACGCCCCAACCCTACAAGAGGCTCTGGAGGCATGTCCCAACGATGGACCACGCCCACTCACAATAGCTGAGTACAGGGCACGCAACCAGCAAAAGAAGAAACCAAAAAAAAGAAGAGAGGCGGCAAAGAGCACAGGCTTCTGGAGGAACGACGACTAATAATTAACATGATTAAAGCAGCAAAAACCCAAAACGACAAGAAGATCTACCAAACCAAACTGGAGGAAATCAAGCGGACTCTGAAGAACTGGAGGTGTCCCAAATAAACTTTGCAGACGAGCGAAGAAACGCAAATAAGGCTGCAGTAATGCGGATGCCCTATTTTGCCTTTAATTTTTAAATAACCTATAACAAGCGAATGAGTTCAATCTCTGCTTGGAAACACTAACCATTTTCATGCTAGGCTTTATACTAAAAACATATGGCTGGTATAGTTTTATATAGAGCACAAACATTGTAAACCAGTCATATGCCACTATCTAAACAAAAAAAAAAAAACATAAATTCTTCCAATTCTAAAAAAAAAAAAAATTTTCATAGGCGAATATATATTGACAGAGTTTTCAAAAATCAAAGAAAAAAAAATATTAACAATTTGAAACAAAAAAAAAAAGAAAGAAAAAATTTTTTTCCCTTCCCAAATAAAACAAACAAATTAAAGATTTTTTTTTTCAAAAAAAAAAAAAAAAAAAAATGTCTTATTAAATTTTGATATTTTATCACCTTATTAATCATGGGTTGGTTCGGTTCAGACGACACCCAGGCCAAAGACAACACAGCCAACGTTGTCAATAACGTAAAAATAATTGATCACACAGATGATATACAATCTCTGTGGATTTTGCTACTAATTTTGACAATAGCCAGCGTAGGTCAATTTTTACTTACGATTTATGTAAAGCATAACAAAATTATAAAGAGGAGATACCTTAGTAGAGCAAACGATCTAGATAGGGTTTAAAATAAAAAAAAAAAAAATAAGAAGAATGATTTTCCATACAATTATATTATGGAATGGCAATGTATTGCTAATCAAATAAATGACATTAGAACTAGGTTCGACAAATCTTATAAATGTTTAAACCAAAACAGAACCGTACAAGAAATAACGGTTAATAAACATGCAAATATATTAGTAGATTGCTTCAACCAAACCCGTCAACTAATATACGACCATCGGGATAAATTAACAAATAACCATTGGTCACAAGTGTCAAAAGTTTTAATAAAACTCAGATTAAATTTAGTATCTATCAAGACAAAGTTTAATCTAAATATACAAATTCCATCAGTTTTAAATACACCATCAAGTATAGAAATCAATGAAAAAGAAGAACTTCCTCAGATTGAAGAAACTGACGAAGACAAAGATGAAATATACATGGAATTAGAAGAAAACTGCATACATGATTTAACAATTCCAGCAGTACTAACATTACCTGAGTTGTCGGATCAAGATTCTGATTCGAATTCCAGTGTTATAGAACAAAAGCCCGCAACAATGACAGACACGTCAGCGGCCGACCGGGCATATATAAGGGAAATTGCCCAAGCAATCCCAGAATTTGATGGAAAGAAAATCCATTTGCAAAGATTTTTGACAGCAATTAAATTGGTTAACCTTACGAAGGGACCATATGAACAACTCGCAGTTGAAGTCATAAAATCTAAAATTATTGGCTCAACTCTTTATAAAATTCAAAATGATACCACAATTGATGCAATTATCCAAAAATTACAAGCAACAATTGTAGGAGAAACATCGGACGTTGTAAAAGCAAAAATGGCAAATGTATCCCAAAAAGGAAAGACTGCCACACAATTTACAAATGACATCGAAAATTTAAGAAAATTACTTGAATCGTCATATATCGATGAAGGACTAAGTGCAGAACATGCTGATACATTTAGTACTAAAGAAGCTATAAAGACTATGATCACAAACTGCGAACATGGTAAGCTTAAAACAATTCTGGAAGCAGGCACTTTCAAAACAATGAATGAAGCCATATCGAAATACATACATTGCAGTACAGAAATGACAGGCAATGCAAACTCAATACTGTACTCCCAAAGAGGACATAACTACCGAGGTAATAATTTCAGAGGTAATTACCGAGGCAGAAACCGTGGTTACTATTCCAGAAATAACTACAACCAAAACTATAACCAAAACCATAGCCAAAACAACAGTAATGGCAGAGGTAGAGGTCAATACAGAGGAAACAACCGCCAAAACGGAGGTTACAATAATAATAATCGAAACGATAACCAACCAAATAACCGACAAAACAATAATGTCAGACATGCACAAAGCACGTCGGAAAACCAGCAAGCTCCCTTAAGCACTCAAAACCAATAAACGCAAAAGTTCACGCGATCAATCTCAGTTTAAATATTTTTATAAATATAAAAAATGAACACACAGGAAAAATATACACATTTTTAATAGATACAGGATCAGATATTTCAATAATAAAAGAAAATTCCGATATATTCAAAGATATCGACTACACTAATTTTACACAAATAACAGGAATAGGACAAGGTTCAACAAAATCACTTGGTCAAACATTTCTCGAATTGAGAACAGGTAACTTCATTATACCATATAACTTTCATATAGTACCAACTGATTTTCCAATACCAGGAAATGGAATTATTGGATTAGACTTCGTAAAAACTTTCAATTGTTTACTCGACTTTACTCCAGATAACGATTCATTAATACTAAGACCAAATAACCTACAATTATCAATACAAATACCAATTGTCCATAATACAGACAGCAACGAAATCGTTATTCCTTGTCGATCTGAAGTAATAAGAAAAATTACACTAAATGCAAAAGACGAAGAGATACTAATACCAAATCAAGAAATTCAAAAAGGTATTTTTATTGCAAATACAATCTCCAATACAAAGAATGCTTTCGTTCGCATATTAAATACAACGAACAAAACTCAAGTACTAAAATTAGACAAACTTCAATATGAATCACTTCAAAACTATGAAATATCACAGATAAATGATCCACAAAGAAAAGAATTTGTTTTGTCTCAGTTAAAGAAGAACTTCCCGTCTCAATACAAAGACGTTTTGACAGAATTGTGTTCAAAATATACAGACATATTCGGATTGGAAACAGAACCAATCACAACAAATAACTTCTATGACCAAAAATTGAGATTGAAAGATGATGAACCGGTTTATATAAAAAATTACAGAAACCCCCATAGTCAAAAAGACGAAATTGTAAGGCAAGTTGAGAAATTAATAAAAGATAACATCGTAGAACCATCAGTCTCCGAATACAACAGCCCATTGCTTTTAGTTCCAAAAAAATCATTAAATGATTCAAACACAAAAAGATGGCGTTTAGTGGTTGATTATCGCCAGATCAATAAGAAGCTATTAGCAGATAAATTCCCATTACCAAGAATAGACGATATTCTAGACCAATTGGGAAGAGCTAAATATTTTTCATGTTTAGATTTAATGTCCGGATTCCATCAGATCGAATTAAACAAAGATTCAAGAAACATTACTTCATTTTCAACTAGCAACGGATCTTATCGTTTCACACGATTACCATACGGATTAAAAATAGCACCAAATTCCTTTCAAAGAATGATGACAATAGCATTCTCAGGATTAAATCCATCTCAAGCGTTCCTTTATATGGACGACTTAATTGTCATCGGTTGCTCAGAAAATCACATGCTAAAAAATTTAATTGATGTATTTGACTTGTGTAGAAAACATAATTTAAAACTACATCCCGAAAAATGTACATTCTTCATGCATGAAGTTACATTTCTAGGCCATAAATGCACTAGTCAAGGAATTTTACCTGATGACAAAAAGTATGAAGTCATAAAAAATTACCCAGTTCCTACTGACGCAGACAGTGCTAGAAGATTTATTGCATTTTGTAATTATTATCGTAGATTTATTAAAAACTTCGCGGATTATTCCCGCCATATTACACACCTATGTAAGAAAAATGTTAAGTTTGAATGGACACCCCAATGCCAAGAAGCATTTGATTATTTAAAAGAAAAATTAATGTCTCCGACATTACTACAATATCCAGATTTTTCCAAAGAATTTTGTATAATTACGGATGCAAGTAAACAAGCTTGTGGAGCTGTATTAACTCAAGAAAGCAACGGATTACAACTCCCAGTTGCATATGCTTCACGATCATTTACCAAAGGTGAATCTAATAAAAACACCACAGAACAAGAATTAACCGCAATACATTGGGCAATAAATTATTTCAGACCATATATATATGGAAAACACTTTGTAGTTAAAACAGATCATAGACCCCTTACATTTCTATTTTCAATGACAAATCCAAGCTCAAAATTAACAAGAATGAGACTTGACTTGGAAGAATACCAATTTACGGTTGAGTATCTTAAGGGAAAAGACAATCATGTTGCAGATGCGTTATCAAGAATAACCATCGATCAACTTAAAGAAATTACAAACCAAATCCTAAAAGTCACTACAAGAAGCGAAAGTAGACAGAAAAAATCCTGCGCAGGAATAGATTCGGAAATGCGCAAGCAACCGATCACTTCGAAGCCCAAAATATATAACGTCATTCGAAATGAAGATGTTAAAAAGGTAGTGACCTTGCAAGTAAATTTATTAAAATGTTCTTTCAAACATGGAAAAAAAGTAATTGCAAGAATTAATGTTGATGACCTATATACTAATGGAGTTTTTGATTTAGATCAATTTTTCCAAAGGCTTGAAAAAGATGCCGGTATACATGGAATTACTCAACTAAAAATGGCACCGTGTGAAGAAATCTTTGATCACGTATCAATTGATTCTTTTAAAAATATGGGCAATAAAATACTAACAAATCTTAGAGTAGCGCTACTCCAGCCGGTGACCACAATAAAAAATGAAAATAAAAAACAAATCGAAGAAATAATGTCTACATACCATGATAGTCCAATTCAAGGAGGACATACAGGAATAACAAAAACGACGTCGAAAATAAAACGTTATTTCTATTGGAAAAACATGTCACGAGATATAAAATCATACGTGAGAAAATGTCCAAAATGTCAAAAAAGTAAAATTACTACTCATACTAAAACACCTTTGACAATATCTGAAAGTCCATTAATGGCATTTGATAGAGTAATAGTGGACACGATCGGTCCATTACCAAAATCAGAACAAGGAAACGAATATGCTATCACTTTAATTTGTGACTTAACAAAATACCTTGTTGCCATACCCATACCTGACAAAAGTGCTCACACAGTAGCAAAAGCAATATTTGAATCTTTTATTCTAAAGTACGGTCCGATGAAGACGTTCATTACGGACATGGGAACAGAATATAAGAATTCAATTATCAAAGATTTATGTAAATACCTTGGTATTCAAAACATAACATCAACAGCATACCATCACCAGACTTTAGGAACTGTGGAAAGAAGCCATAGAACATTCAACGAATACATTCGTTCTTATATATCTGTTGACAAATCTGATTGGGATGTTTGGTTAATATACTTTGTATATTGTTTTAACACAACACCATCCACAACACATGATTACTGTCCATATGAATTAGTATTTAGCAGGAAACCAAGCATAAATAAATCATTTAACAGCACAGACAATCATATTAACCCATTATATAATTTAGATGACTATGCGAAAGAGTCAAAGTATAGATTAGAATTAGCATATAAGCGAGCTAGAATTATACTAGAAGAAAATAAGAGGAAAAACAAAGAATTATATGATTCGAAAGTAAAAGATATAAATTTATCAATAGGAGATAAAGTTTTATTAAAAAACGAGGCAGGTCATAAATTAGATTTCCAGTATACTGGACCATATAAAGTAGAAAAGATAGAAGATAGAGACAATATAATCATTTCAGATAATAAGAATAAAAAGCAAATAGTTCATAAAGATAGGCTAAAAATTTTTATTTCATAAATTCGATTTTTATAAATTTACATGAACTAATTAAATAACAAGTTAAGATGAACTAATTAAATAACAAGTAAATAAAATATCAATTTAATAAAACATACATTTAATTCAATATCAAATTAATAAAAAAAAATATATATATAATTTGTTTATTTTATTCATTTATCAAATTACTATATAAAGTCTTAAATACAAAAAATTTTTATATTACACTTTTTATATCACTTTTCACTTTAATTGCACATTTTCTTATACATAATTATACAAATATATATTCGCACCATGAAAAAAAAAAAAAAAATGTAGTAATAATAATCTTATCAAAATAACTTCATCCTATTACGTTATTTTTCAAAAGGAGGGAGATGTAATATGCACACATATAGAGTACACACTGTACTCAATACTTTATATAAAATACACACTGCAACACTTTGTTACAATGTCTAAGACCCAAGCACATTTCAAGTGCAGAGTAATATGATCCTCGTTGGGCACATAACACATTAACGCAGCGTCAGCATAACTGAAGATAGCCAGTGGCGCTGGCATATATGTGCATATACCATCCTCTCTTATATATATAATATATATGTGACGCAACCGCGTCGCTGTCGACTCAGTCGACAGCTTAATATAAAATCTGAACAAATATGTAAATTAGAATGAAATAAGAATTGAAGCGGCTCACAACGTGAAGCCCAATGACAAAAAGGTTGCACACATCAAATATGTCTGTCCAATCATTAATAAAACCAAAATCAACTTAAACATCATATTGTATCTTATTGGGACGGGACCAGGACCTACGCTCAACATTACATAGCCATGCAAAAGCATCTCAAACTGCAGTTCGGATTCGGCGTTAAACTGTAGGTCCCTTTCTCTTGTGCGAAAATTAGAAGTGCCCAAGCCAAGAGATTGAAATGGTTTCGGCTTTGGCTCTTTGGGCTGTGTCAAGCCAATTTACATTTACAATCATCAAAGTCCATTTTATTTGCAGCAACTTAAGTTTTTACTATCAGGCATGTTTTCAATTCCGCTACATTTTAAAAAGTAAACCGAACGCGGTTTGGTTTGATTTCTTCTTCTTCTTCTTTGGCCATCACAACTGTTGTTTTATGCGCTGGACTAGGTCAGTGTCCCCATAGAGCTCATACAGTTCGCGATTCATTCGGATGCGAAATTCGCCGCCAACGTTTAGAGGTCCATAAATCCTCCGAAGAACTTTTCTCTCAAACACGCCAATTACCGCCTCATCCTCTTTTGTCATTGGCCATGCTTCTGCGCCGTATAGCAGGACTGGGATGATAAGCGACTTGTATAGCGCGATTTTCGTTTTCCGAGAGAGGTCTCTGCTCTTAAACTCCTTATTGAGCGCGTAATAACATCGGTTTGCAAGAGTAATTCTTCTTCGGATTTCCAGACTGGTGTTGTTGTCGCTGGTTATCGTCGTTCCGAGGTAGACAAATTCCTTAACAACCTGGAAGTTGTAGTCAGATTGTCCAAGCGTAGACTCCCTGCGCGTTAATTGTAGGTACTTCGTCTTATCCTCACTTACCGCTAAGCCCATAAGTTTTGACTGCTTCTCAATATCTGAGAACGCCTGTTTTACCACAGATTCGCTTTTGCCGATGATATCAATATCATCGGCATATGCAAGTAGTGTGGGAGACAAATGACCTGGTGGCAACAGAATAAACACACACTTCCACTCTATTTCGGCGCTCGATCAGGACTGAGTCGGCTTGGGTTTATTCGTAATAGCTAGCGCTTATCGATAACAGTGTGACCTAATACTTATCGGCTAAAATGTATATCGATAAAGCAGACTTATATTCTAATAGATATTCTCCGACGGCACTCCTTCAATTATCTGCTCCATCAACTCATCTGCATCCACTTTGATCGTTTTGGCCAGCATCAGTTTCTCCTCGAAATAAATAGCAAATTTCTCCTGCTGCTGCCATTTGCGTTGCTCGAACTGGCGTCTCATGTCTGACTTGGAAATTGTACCACCAAAAGCCATGACCAGCTGATCACAGATTTTCCCAAAAGGTTCCAGCATGTGCCTCGGGTTGGCCTGCAGCCATCGTTGTGCGTTTCCCTTTAATTTAGTTATCAGCAACATGCGCATGCTAACAACATCCAAATCATACGCTTGAGCCACAACCTTGATATGCTGAATCCAGCCCTGCGCGCAACACTCGCCACAAAAATCCATCGTCGCCTCTTTTGCCAATGCAAACTCAGTCGATGACGCCCAGTTTTTCCCGCCTTGCCATTCTGCTTGTTCTTCGTCTACTTGCTGCGCTGCTTCCTCTCTGCCGCTACCGCCGCCGCTACCGCCGCCGCGGTCGCCGTCGCCACTGCTTGCTATACCGTTTGCCACTGCTTGCTGTTGTTGCATTTGCGCGCCGGCCGCGCTGGCTTGGGCTTCTTGCAGTAAAATTTTGTTCGCCTTTGCTTCTGTCCGTAACTGTTCAATTATCTGCAGCAGTTCACTTTGCTGTAGAATGTTCTCGGCTTCTGCTTGTTGTTGTTCTTGCCTGGCGTCATCTTGAGCACTGATCGATTGTTGTTGTTGCTCACCCTCTGTATGCATGTTGATCTGGTCATTTGCCCACTGGGCATCAGGATTCATTTGATTTGGTTGAGAGTCGTCCCCGTTGCTGGGCTCCAGTTCGGCATTAGCATCTGGGCAGCAGCCGCGCTGCTCTGGTGAAATTTTGTTCAGGCGCGCCACTAGCGAAAGCCCCAGTAGCTCCAACCACTTTTTCAGCTGAGTGACTTTAAAATTGTCAATGTTCAAGTCCTCCATTTTGTGAATTCGATCCCACTTCTGAATTTGTAGGAGACAAATGACCAGGTGGCAACAGAATAAACACACACTTCCACTCTATTTCGGCGCTCGATCAGGACTGAGTCGGCTTGGGTTTATTCGCAATAGCTAGCGCTTATCGATAACAGTGCGACCTACTACTTATCGGCTAAAATGTATATCGATAAAGCAAAGACTTATATTCTAATAGATATCACAATGCAATAATTACATATAGTAGATTAAAGTAACTCACAGCCAGAGTGGCCTTGACTATTGTAGCCCTTCCTACTACAGTAGCATGTTATCTCTGGTAAAGATGGTGCCCGTTCTGTTAGCATTTGGGCACTGGCGCAGTATGTACTCCATCAGCAGATTAAAGAAGTCGCACGATAAGGTATCACCCTGCCTAAAACCTCTTTTGGTATTGAAAGGCTCGGAGCGGTCTTTACCTATTTTGACGGAGCTTTTTGTGCTTCTCAACGTCATCATGCAAAGTCGAACGTACTTTGCTGGAATACCAAAGGTAGACAGGGCTTTAAAGAACTTTGACCTTATCGGCGTATCAAAGGCGGCTTTGTAATCAACAAAAAGGTGGTGGGTGTCGATATTTCTCTCTTGGGTCTTCTCCAGGATTTGTCGCAATGTGAATATCTGGTCCGTGGTGGATTTGCCAGGTCTAAAGCCACACTGATAAGGTTCAATCAGTTCACTTATTCTCGGCTTTAGACGTTCACATAGGATGCATGATAGAACCTTATATGCGATGGGAAGGAGACTGATCCCGCGGTAATTGGCGCAAACCGCAGGGTCTCCTTTTTTAAATATTGAACAGAGTACACTTAGGTTCCAATCTTCGGGCATGCTTTCTTTGGACCATACTCTGCATAGGAGTTGGTGCATGCAGGCAGCTCATCAGCGCCAGCAGATTTGTTATTTTTAGCCTTTTTATGGCTAACAAGACTTCATTATGGTCCGGCGGATCTATCTCTATGTTATCGATTGGTGGTGTCGCTACTTCCCCAGAGGCGGCATTGTGTTCGTCATCACCTCCCAGCAGGTTAGAGAAATAGTTTCTCCATTTGTCTAGTGCCACTTCCGGATTTCTGACCAGATTTCCGTGCTCGTCCTTCAATTGTGTGACTCTGGGCTTAAAACCTTCGGTTAGTTGCCTAATCTTTTGGTAGAATTTTGAAGTCCCACTCCTTCCAAGCAGCACTTCGACTTCCTCCCTCATGCGCTTTTCCTGCTCATTTTTCTTCCTTCTGAAAAGGCGCTTCTCCTCTCTCCTTTTCTCCCGGTATCGCTCATTAACAGCCCGCGTTGCTCCCGACTGCAAAGTTCTCCTGTAGGCAGCGTCTTTCTGTGCAGTAGCCCGGCGGCAATCATCATCGTACCATGACTGTTGTCGGGAGTTTTCGGCGAGTCCGAGAATCTCCTTGGCAGCTGTACTCATAGAGTGTGAAATATGATTCCACGGTTCGTCAACATCAGGAGTTCCAGGTGGGGTTTCCCTGAGCAGCTGGGTGCGTTTTGCTGAGTAGGCATCGGATGTCCGTTGTGATTGCAGCTTCTCAACGTTTAACTTTCGGCGTGTATTAGACTGTGCGGCATGTGCCACACTGAGCCGTGTGCGTACCTTGGCTGCAACAAGGTAGTGATCCGAGTCAATATTGGCTCCTCGGCGCGCACGTACGTCAAGAACACTCGAAGGGTGCCGTCCGTCTATCACAAAGTGATCAATCTGGTTTCGTGTTGATTGATCAGGGGACGTCCAGGTCGCCTTGTGGTCGTTGCGGTGTTCAAATCTGGTGCTACTAATGACCATGTTCCGGCCCGACCATGTTCCGGCCCGAGGCATTGTGTTAGTTTTCATTGGCGGATGGAAATAGACGCCTATCGGGTGCCAAGCCCGATGCGACGCCCCCTGTTTGTCCCAAGGAGAGGTGCGCCGCTCACGTTAGCCAGCAGCTTTGCGGATGCATTGCTCTGTTACCAGGGATTATCACGGAGAGGTGTGAGTCGACTTGGGACGCAGTAAGCCAGGATCGCGCTGGGTTTTCCATGTTAAACCGATCAGCAACTTTACCTCACTACATACGCCCCCATAACCACAGGAGGGGTCCTGCCTTCCGCAGAAACCTTCCTGCCTTCCGAAGAAGGTTTGATTTTGCTGTTCTCAATTCCGAATCAATTTTACAAACCACGGGCCAAGCGAAATCCGCAATCGTTGGAAAATGGAACATGCGGAACCGAGAGAGGCTGACTTTCACGTTTCGGTTTGGCAAGCGCCGCCATTTTCTTGAGACAACAAAATATTATTTTTAATTCAATTAAAGACTTAAATGCAATTCAAAGAACGTAAGTTCTTTGAAGGTGTCGTCACGGCGGCCACGATTCCGGGTCTCCGGAGCGTCCGAAATGAAAAAAAAACGGGGTTATAATCAGTATAGATGTAATTCTCGGCTGAACCTCATACTTAATTTTGTGATTTTTTTTCACAAAATGGCGGCCATTCAAAAAAAATTTCAATTTTGGGTTTTTTTTTTGTAGTTTAGTGTAAAAAAAAATAGTAAAAAATTTTTTAAAATTATGGTCGAGGTTCAGCCGAGAATGGTGACAATTCTGCGTCGATTCCACTTTGTTTCATGAAAATCGGTTCAGTTGAACTGGAGATATCATGGCCGCCAGTTCGAAAAACGTGGTTTCGAGATAAACGCGTTTAAAGTTTAAAGTAATTTTTTTGGAAAAAAAAAAAATCAAAACTGTTTAAATGCAGTTTTAAAGAGCTGACAATTCTCCGTCGAATTCACTTTGTTTCATCAAAATCGGTCCGGTAGAACCGGAGAAAACCTAACGCATAGGTCAAAATACGAGGGTTTAAAAAAAAGTTGCTCAATGAGAAGACCCCCTTAAGTTTGCAGTTGCTTGGGAATTTAGGTCACATTGGGTCACTAAAAGGACTATATCTCCTAAACTAATTCGAGTTTCGAAAATCCTTTTGGGGGGATATTTTTGAATATCCAAGCTATAAATAAATGCAAAAAAAAAAAGTAAAAAAAAAAGTTGCTCAATGAGAAGACCCCCTTAAATTTATGGAAAATATGGAATAACTTTTTTTCTATTTCATGAATCTACTTAATTTTTTTTTGTTATGTAGATTGATCTTTAAATTTATAGAAAATAGATAATTGTGACACTGAAACAAGAATTTGGATTGTCATCCGCTATCTCGCCTTGGAGTCCGAAGTTTCGGCGATCCTCCGACCAGATGGACCATATTGGGACTTGTTAACAATTTTGCCGAGCTTGGGACAGTCGAAGACCTTACCATCGAAACCCTACAGTTCGAACGGAGGAAACAATCGTTGCGGTAGCTGCAACCATACAAAACAATCCAAGAGTTTCGACAGGGAACTTGTCTGCTCAAATGGGTATTAGCAGGCAGTCATTGCAGTCAATTATGCACAATGACTTGAACTTATTCCCATATAAAATTCAAATGGCCAACAAACTGAACGCAGCAGACTTGCCGAATCGCTGGGAATTTTGCCAGAAGATGCTTCAAATGGTGGTAGAGGACGAAAACATGTCGAACTGTCTTTTTATGTCTGACGAAGTCCTTTTTGACTTAAACGGCAACATAAAAAAACAAAATTGCCGAATATGAAGTGCTTCCAACCCACAGATACTCCATGAAACTGCATCCACTTCGTGTGACAGAGTGGTGTGAAGTTTCATCACGCTGCATTGTCGGGCCCTTCTTCTTCGAAGAAAACGGCCACACCGTTACTGTTACTGGAGACCGTTACTTGAGCATGTTGAGAGAGTTTTTCTATCCAGAATTACGCCGAAAGAGAATTCCTTTCAAGTCTGTGTGGTTTCAGCAAGATGGTGCAACTCCTCACATAGTCCAGCCTGTTATTACAGAATTGCGACGAAAATGCCCAATAAGCTGATATCCAGAAACTCCACATTCCGTAGGCCCCCCTGGTCGCCCGACCTTAGTGCACCTGACTTTTTCTTGTGGGGTTATGCAAACAGGAAGTCTACAAAACCGACAAAATTGAATGAACTAAAGCAATCCATTCGAGCAACAATTGCGGCTATTCCTGTGTCAACTCTCCAAGCAGTAATGAACAACTTTTTGATAAGATGCCGCACATGCATCAACGAGCAGGGGGTATTTAAATTCAATTATTTTTAGATCTAATTAAGCTATATTTAATAAAATTAAATGAGCTTTAACATGAATAAAAGAAAAATGAATTCCATACACTGAAACAAAAGTTATTTGACTTTCTTAATGTAGCAATAATATTCATCAGCCACCCTGTATTTATAATTATTTTAATAGATCAGTGGTGTCCAAAGTGCCAAAAGCCTATCCCATGGGATAGGAACTCATAATTCTGCCGGCGTCGCAGCCGAGAGAGGGATAATACGTGTGTTTAATAATTAGCACGGTCGGCGGCCCTCTCACGACGCGTGCTTTCGGCTTATTGTTCTCTCACGGGGCATTCGTTCGTTTTTCTCTGCTACGCGCACAAGCGAAAAGCTTGATAGTGTGAGTTTGGGCACCACTGTTATAGATGTAAAGATTGGTCAAAATAATCGAATAATAACTTTAATTATTCCAATTAATTGATGCATAAGCTTGTTGATGGTGATGTCAATTCGTTTCTCCTTTCGCCTACCTTCTTTCTTATTTTGCACCTGTATTTTTAACAAGTAGACAATTGCTTTTCTTGAAACAAACAAAATTGAAACCGATTAATTTTCAAACCAGGCCTGTAAACTAGCTTTAGTAGACGTCGTTCGATAGATATGGTATCAGCTAACAGTAATACTCAGAATATGCAACTTACCTGCCCACACCTTCGAAATATTAGTCAAAAATGTCTATGGAATCAATAAACTTTGTATTGGATCTTTTCTTGGCAATACAAATTTTTAA
Organism: Lordiphosa collinella; assembly: GCA_018904265.1. Classification (NCBI taxonomy): domain Eukaryota; kingdom Metazoa; phylum Arthropoda; class Insecta; order Diptera; family Drosophilidae; genus Lordiphosa; species Lordiphosa collinella. The sequence goes on from JAEIFV010000271.1 coordinate 155,065, forward strand.
CATATCAAAATTTTTTTCATCTTTACGGACTAAAAAAAAAAAGGAAAACAAAAGTCTTATAGGTAATAAAGTTTTTCTGAAAGGGTGTCGGCAACATCTCGCTGAATACTTTGTCCAACCAAGTAAGCCATTTTATGAGCATACTGAAAATAAAATTAGAGACAAAACAAATTTTAACTATTGAGTCAGCTAAGTCGTATAATATTGTTATTAATTTACATAAGCAGCGGTCTTTATGGAGCTCATAAAAAGGTAATATACATGGGGCAACGGACCGCAAAAAACTTAATAAGGTCGGAATTCATAAGAAATATAAAGTATTTTCTCTTCCCCAAAGAAAAATCATAAGTACAATAAATATAGCGTTCCGGACTATAAGTATAATTCCGATAACGCCATACCCGTAATCCTTTCTCAAAAAATCTCTGCAATCAAGGGCCCATGTTTTAAATTTTGGTCAACTTTGAACCGGAATACAACAACAATCGCAGCAACAACAACATGAAAACAAACAACAACAGCTCTCCCGACAGATGGATCTACCTTCGAAGCCGAACCAGGAATCCACACTCAGGTCAAGGACTGCCAATCCACGGGAAACGTGCAACAAAGTATGTACGCATCCCTTATTTTCCTCTTTCCTCCCCATTTTTGTTTTTTTTTTTCTCATAGTGAGCAGACAAATCCGGCTTGTCTGCTCAGAACCCTCCTTCTACGCGCCGGTGACATCAAGTCGAACCAACGACCCAAGACATGGTCGTACCCGATCTGCAAAGGCAAGATCACTAGCAGAGGGTACTCATTTGAGTGCCCTGACTACTTGCAGTGGCTGCACCTAAGGTGCTCCTGCCTTGCAAAACCACTGGACTACTGCAGGCCTTTCCATGGCCCTTGCTGCTCCAACCCAGCAACCACAGCAGTAGGTGTAAACACTGCCACACAGATTATGCCCACACCTACACCGTCGTAGAGCACTTACGTGAACCAACAACAAGCTCCGTCAGCAACAGCACCGGTCGCGTCATCGCCATACACAAGGCAGAGAGCTGCGCGTATAGGCACAAAATGCAACGGCCGCCAATACCAGGGTACACGCAGACTGCACCTCCCACCCAAAATCCACCCATTACAATAGCCGCCCAGCAACCACACCAACTTTCTATGGTCAACTATGCCGCTCCTGTCTGGTCTCCATCATTAAGCGACACGCAGTGGCATAACCTTCAGTTAGCCAAAAATGGAGCACTAAGGGTAGCCTCAGACTGCCACACCATGTCGCACCCAGACCACCTCCACCAAGAAACAGATGTGCTCCCGGTCGGAGACCACAAGAAACTGCTCACTCAACAGTTCCTCATCAGCTGCTTCTGCGAGTCACACCCGAACCATTTTTGCACCACCTTTAGCATGTCCAGGCGACCGCAAACTGTCAGGTTCGACTTGAGAACCGAGCTTACCCCTGCTCTGCAACACCTGGGAGAAGGACGCCCCACACAAGCGACTTGCGCGGAAGCGAAAAGCAGGCACACACCACCATAGTTGCCAACGCCATCTCCTCCTACCAAGACAATGTAGTCCTTAGAGGAAGAACTTCTACTCTCCTTTCTATTCTTTCTACGTACAATTTTCCCAGCCGCTACAACAACAACAACTGTCACAGATAGCCCACGTCCACCAGTCTGTAAACTGCAGACATCTGCAGTTGACCCAGCCCCCTATGGACACATGGAAGTGCAGGGAACTGCAACCCAAGCCGGTGGCTCGTCAATAGACCTGGTCAATGTCTACATCCACCCCGTTGAAGCATGCACTTTTGGCTATCCACTCAGTCTCGCACATTTGCTAACCCTTCGCAGTGTGATGCAGAGTTTGTGGCCTCTAAGAACACAAACTTCTCCAAGGCAGATTGGTGCGCCCACACAGCGCTCGCCGAAAATCTTTTCGAGCAAACACAGAGCCCCACCGATGTCACCTCAGGAGAAATCATTTTCTGGAAAACCCTGATTTCTGCGGATAAGGGCCATAACCCGGCTGTAAGAATTGCCAAAATTCGTCCCGGTTTCCCATCTGAAGCCGCGAAAAAGGCTCGAGCGCGTGGTGCTATTAGAGCTGTAAATCCAGCAGACCCCGCATAGAACAGGCAAACGAGGAGATCGCCAGATTAGTCAATGAGCACAGGAGAAAAAATGTCAGGCACACCTAGATGAGTGTGAAATGGGTACAGCTAAAATCAGAACACACAGTCGAGAACCGTCAAGAAACTGTCACGAATTTTATTGCTCCACGTCTAAGCACCCGCAAACACAGAACAACTGCTAATAAAATTCTTAGCTCGGTTCTTCAAGTGGCTAAGTGCATCGGCCACCGTTGTGCTTAATCGTATTAAAAACAAACAACAATAAACCACGAAAATTAAACAAAAAGACAATATTTCCATTGCATGTAAGTGCGCGCTCAAACCAAATCCGAAACAAGAAAAAGAGAGAGGCTTGTGGATCTTGATCTCGCTCTAGCTACGACGAGCACAAAGCATACACAAAACAATCACTCAATCCAACACTTTCACTCAACTTTCACTCAAAAATAACGGCAACTGAATTCCACACAACAAAAAACACTCACTAATTTGTAAACACAAAAGAATATCAAATCAAACAAATTAAAAATGAGTGCACTACCTGGAGGCAAGCGGGTGAAGGACAACGCTGGGGCTGGCCTAAAGCGGGACCGTCCATCTGATGCCTCTGCCGACGCTCCATCGGCTATCTTTCTTCAGCTCCTAAACAGTCGGTTTGAGGAGCAGGCCGAACTAATTAAATCCACTGTGGGCGAGGCTGAGAAGCGCATGCTGGAGATGATTCAGACGCACCTTAATGGGTTGTCAAGTGAAATGAAGCATCTCAGTGACCGTGTGGTTCAGCTGGAACAGGAGGTTGGTGAGCTGCGAAGTCTGAAGGAGCAGGTGGACTTACTAAGGGCGAATTTGGCGGCGCAAAAGAACGCAAGTAACGCAAGCCTGTGTGATTTGCGCTTGCATGGTGTTCCCTTTGAGGAAGACGAGAGGTTAATGCCGGCGCCGAGGGTCAGGGATATCTTCAGGGCCAGAAAATCGCAAAACTCCACTGTTGACCCGGTCATTATTATGAAAATTAAAGCCACACGCGACAAAATTGCACTTTTACGAGCGATTGGTGCGTATCGAAGAGAAATAAACGTCCAACTAACTTTGCGACTACTGAATATGATTTCTGACGTGCCGATCTATATTAATGAGCAATTATCAAAAGAGAGCTTTTTAATCTTTAAAGAGTCAATGCGCCTCAAAAAGCAAAAGGCAGTTACTGAGGTGATTGCCGTTTCGGATGAACCTGACGCACCTCCTAACATTTCAAACAGACCAACTAATGACTTTCGCTACTAAGCTTTGTGTCTATGTACCCAAATACCCTCATCGTATTGATAATATGTTTATTATTTTAATTAGTTCTTTTGTATTCGTCTCTATTTTAATAGGTAAATTTGTCTCTTTATATGTTAAGCGTGCGCTTTTTACCCGACACTTTTTATTTAAATGTCTCAAAATTTAGGTAGTACAATTGCGAGCAGCATGATTAGGGTTTTAAACAACCATGAAAAAGGTCTAACTGTTGCACATATAAATGCCCAAAGCCTTGTCAATAAGATGGACGAGTTTCGATTCCTATTTGTTAATTCGAATGTTGATGTGATTTGTGGTTCAGAATCATGGTTTGCATCTGACTTCTGTGACACATCATTTTCTTGTGAGGGATATGAACTGTATCGTGGTGACCGTTTAGGACATGCAGGAGGTGTAGCAGTGTATGTAAATATAAAACTGACATGTAGGATTCTACTAAAACACCCCAATGACAGTGAAATAGAATATATATTTTTAGAAATTACAAATAATTAAACAGTCATGAAAACCCTTATTGGCTGTATTTATAGATCACACCGAAATGTTGACTGTTCCCAGTTAATTGAAATAATATCTAGTCTGACCTTGAATTATACTGACATAGTATTAACTGGAGATCAAAACAGCAACGTTTTAGCAGAAAAGCATATGGTGCAGGATATGGAATCTCTTGGCCCAAACATAGTTAACAACTCAATACCTACACATTTTACAAAAAACTGCAATACTCTAATGGATATATTTTTCGTCACAGACTCCTTAAAGATTTTACACTATGATCAGATATCAGCTCCCATATTTTCCAAACATGATTTTATCTTTTTAACTTATGATATTGACTGGGCTTATAGTGATGTTCAGATTATCTACAGAGACTTTCAAGTCTATTGATAATAATTCTCTCCAACGGGAGTTCTATAATTGCGATTGGACTCAAATATACAGCCATCAAACTGCGGACATGCAGCTACAAGTACTTAACATGAATATCCAAAGCCTTTATGGTAAGTGTGTGCAAGTCAAAACTAAAATTATTAGATCTTCTCTAAAGCCTTGGTTTAACAACTATGTTAAACATCATATAGACCAACGGAATGCTGCCTACTGAAGGTGGGAGCGTTATAGAACAGATGAGCTCTACTCAGTTTTTAAAAATATGAGAGCAAATGTTATTAAAATTATCGCCACTGCCAAACGAGACTATTACAATAATAGGTTCAATAGTGCAATATCGAGCAAACAAACTTAAAATGAACTAAAAAATTTAGGAATAGGTAAACTTAAACCAAAACTAAAGACGGAACTGGACGTAAACCATATTAATAATAAATTCACCCAAATATCAGTACCTGAAGCTACGCAAAACATGTACCTTAATATAGAACCGAATTCCTACTGTGATAATAGCTTTAGTTTTATGTGTGTTAGTTCGTGTGATGTACTTGAATGTATTCTGAAGATTAAATCAAATGCTGTGGGCCTTGATGATATCAATCCTAAATTTATCAAACTACTTCTTCCCCTTATACTTGACCATATCACATATGTTATTAACAATGCCTTAACCACGTCCACCTTTCCAAATATGTGGAAGTTTGCAAAAATATTACCGATACCAAAATCATCTAATGAATATAGACCAATATCGATTTTCCCATATTTATCGAAAGTTTGCGAGCACTTAATGGCAAATCAAATTCGGCAATTCCTAACAATAAGCTCCAAGCTAAATGATAACCAGTCTGGTTTTAGGAAAAACAGAAGCTGCACGACAGCAATTCTAAAAATATCGGAGGATATAAGAAGCCGTTTGGATGATGGTCAAGTAACGTTTCTATGTCTGCTTGACTACAGTAAAAAGTTCGACACTGTAAATCATCAAATACTTCCAACTTGGGTATCCACTTCAACAAAACATTATCATGGAATGACCACATCAATAGAGCAACTGGAAGGTTGTATGGATTACTTAGGCAGCTGTCTTTATCCCAAAAGTTTCTTCCAATTCAAATTCAAATGACAGTGGCTAGGATGTGTCTAATTCCTACTCTAATTTATGGCGTTGAGATTTTTGGGCATTGTGATGCAGCTAGTATGCATAAATTGAAAGTCGCTTTTAATTCTATAGCTCGTTATATATTCCAAAAAAGTAGGAATGAGCATATAACATTTTTCGCTAATAAAATATTTGACCTTTGCCTTATCGAATGGATGAAGTTTAGGGCCCTAATCTTATTACACAACATTATCATTCGCAGAGAACCAATTTACTTATATGAGAAGCTTAACATTGCCCATATCCTCGAGAACAAATAACTTAATATGCCCCAAAATAAATTTTCGTATATGCTGCTCGCCATTGGAATTCACTGCCAAAAGCTGTTAAGTCCATAAAAAGCGCTGCGCAATTTAAAATTAAACAACATTTTCAGAGATAAAATAATTAATAATAACTTCATTTTACTTTCTTTTTTTTTTACCTTTAATCATTTTTTTTTATTTTTATTTTTATAATTAACTAGCTGAATACCCGGCGTCGCCCGGGTTCTTAAGAGGGCGAATATATTCAATCTAGTGCAGGCTGCATGTCGGTATAAACATTTTGGACCGTTCGATCTTTTTCTCTATATAAACGGCTTAATGATAATCTAAAATCAAGAATAGTTTGCAAATTTCGTGACATTTTTGACCGTTTGGTTAACACTTCCTATTTACCCGTCTACAATTGCTGTCTTTCAAATCTTCACTTCGCATTGTAATATAAGCACTAAGCGCTTTCATAAATACTCATAAGGTTATTTTGCAAATTTCGCGATTTTTGGACCTTAGAAACCTTCGCGGGCAAGCGTGGCCCAAAGTTTTATGGCAATCAGATGAACGGTAAAGTTTTTGAAATTTCGCGGTTCTATGACCATTTCTTCAATTTAGATACCTTCGCGTGCAAGCGTACAACCATTCCTCAAAGCTTTATCAAAATCGAACATTTTGCAAACTTCGCGGTTCTTGGACCATTTTCCGCCCATATCTTCTACTTAGAAACCTTTCCAGCAAGCGTCGAACCACTATCCAAAGATTTACCGAAACCGCGAATTTTTTAATTTTCGCGGTTTTTGGACAATTTTCTGCAAGTTTCTTCAACTTAGAAATCCTCCCGAGCAAGCTTTCAATTCATTCCCAAAAGTTTGACTGCAATCGGCTGAACGGTATAATTTTGCGAATTCCGCGATTATTTGACCTTAGGAACCTTCGCGGCCAAGCTTCTAACCATTGACCAAAATTTCATCGCAATCGGATGAATGGTATAGTTTTTGAATTATCGCGGTTCTTGGACTATTTCCCACCCATTTCTTCAAATCAGAATCCTTCACACGCAGCGTCCAATCATTCTCCAAAGTTTTATAACATACGAACATTTTGCAAATTTCGCGGTTTCTTCTACTTGGAAACCTTCCTGGGCAAGCGTCGATCAATTCCCAAAGTTTTAGCGAAAACGTAAATTTTGCAATTTTCGCGGTTTTTGGACAATTTATTGCAAATTTCTTCAACTTAGAAACCTTCCGGTTTAACAACTGTAAGGATTGAAAAACATTTTCATGACTGGTGCAATAATTAAAAAAAAAATATTCTTGATGCACTGGGATAAAAACTAAAATAAAACTAAAACTAAGCCTCACATTTGCCCCTAAGCGACGAGACCTTGTCGCTGTAGGTTTCCTCGGTGTGCCCAAACTCACAGCTGAGAGTTGTGCCACGAGTTTTAATAGGCAGTTCGTCAACCATCCAAAGGATGTTAGCATGCCACACAGAGCCGTCCTCCGCCGGATCCGAAAACTCGCCCGAGACCCAGAAGCACCCGACTTTACCGCAGAGTAGCTGTCAAACGCCATCAAACTCGCCAAAACCTCCAAGGCTGTGGGTCCTGACGGTATCGCCACAGTTATGCTAAGGAAGCTCAGCCCGAGAGGTGTGGATTACCTCATCTACTTATTCAATCTGGAAACAGGCAAGATCCTGCCTGTCTCCAAGCCGGGTAAACCATCAGAGTTGGGAACCTCTGTAGTATACTGTACCAAACATTCATTTAGAACACACACTGTACCCAGTGTCTTTGATTTCCCTATAACTCGAAACCCGTTAATCCGATCTTTACCATTACTTTGACGGATCTATAGGTAATCTTGATTTCAAAATATGACCAGAAGGTTCAAACCTTCTATCTATGAAACTGACGGAGATGTGACGTTTTTTCTAAATTGCGGTGGCGGAAGAGGGTGTGGCAAAAATTGAAAATAAAATTGATCTGCCTGCAAGTAGAAGAAGTTTTTGTCCCATACACGTCCAACCACTATCTCTTAACATCTCTGAGATCTGTGCGATCATACGGACAGACAGACAGACGGGCATAGCTATATCGTCTCGGCTGTTAATGCTGATCAAGAATATATATACTTTTAGGGTTGGAAATGCTTCCTTCTGGCTGTTACATTCTTATGCACAAACTTATTATAAACAATAAAAAATTAATAAAATAGACGATTGAGCGTCTACTGAACATAGCCCGCCTAGAGGCGGTCTTTGGAATTAGAGGTTTAAGAACTGATGTGGTTTTGGTGTCATCTAGGATATTTGGGATCTTCCTATAAACGGCTATTTTTTTCAAAGTTTCAAAGTCAAAATTTCGAAAACCCACCTTTTTACCCCTTTCATTGGTCCTAACTCCGTTATTTATTGATCGATCCAAAATATCCAACATGACTCCATAATGCTGGAAATTAGGAGCAATAAAAACAATTTGTAAATCGTTCAACAGTTAGGCCCCCGCACACAGAAAGCGGAGCTACGAATTACGAATTTTTCATACAAAATTCTCCGCTCCGCTGTGTGTTTGATTTCCCAAAGCGGATGTGCTACGCTCCGCTTAGCTCTCTGTGTGCGGCAGGCCAAACTCTTCTTATCGTGTGAAACGTTTTCGAAAAAGTGGATTCGAGACATTTGAGTTTAAAGTTTCGACAACTGTTTTCAATAAAAAAAAATATTTTCAATGTATTTCAAACGTGGACTTTGACCCTGAGAAATTTGGGTCAAAGATCGTAAGGACGTGGTAAAAAAGAAAAATCGTAGGAAAACGTAAGGAAATGAACAAGGTTGATTTTGCAAATTTTTCATATTTTTAGTTAAAAAACGAATGTTTTTTACCCTTTTTTTTGTGTTTTTTTATTGTTTTTTTTATTTTTGTGAAAACAACATTTGATTTAAAAAAAAAAATTGAAAACAATTTTTTTCGAATAACGACAATACGACCTACCAGGATTCTTTGGAAGGCAGGAACTCTCCTGTGGTTATGGAGGCGTATGTAGTGAGGTAAAGTTTCTGACCGGTTTAACATGGTAAACCCAGCGCGATCCTGGCTTACTGCGTCTCAAAGCGACTCACACCTCCCCGTAGTAACCCCTGGTAACAGAGCGATGCAACCGCAAAGCTGCTGGCAATCCTTTCCCTGGGACAAATAGGGGGCGTTACTTTGGGCTTGGCACTCGATTAGCGTCTAATTCATCTGCCAATGAAAACTAAAAAAATGCCTCGGACACGGACCACCATCGATGACGACCCACGCAAACGTTTTAATGACCACGATTTGAGGATATGAACCTGGAATGTTCGCACCCTCAATAGGGTGGGTGCTGATAAACAGTTAGTAAAAGTCCTTGAAGATTATTCATCAGACGTTACCGCACTCCAGGAAATGCGATGGACTGGACAAGGGAACACGTCGTGAAAAACATCATCAACCAATGCCCCTTGGGAGATCTACTATAGCGGACATGCTACAAAGCACGAGTTTGGGTGCGGCTTTGCAGTCTGCGGAAGACTGCGTCACTCTGTCATCAGCTTCACACCTATTAACAAGCGACTAGCCGTACTCAGACTTAAGCCTGGTACGGAGAACGCCAAACAGTTTGTGCGCACGAAAATGCCATTTATTACGAAAGTGGATCGTAAAACAAAATAGTGTGCTAAGACAGCCAAAAAATACCAAGAATAAGGCGTTATTGGTAATTTTTAAAGGTACGGTCACACTTCCCCGGCTTACAAACAATTTAATGAGGATTTCAAGTCGCAACAATAAAAAAATTAGTTTATGAAATGTAGAGCAGTAAGGTCCAATGGCGAAGCCAGGAGGCAGTTGTCCCCCTATATTACAGATTTTGCATCTGAAAACTCAAGTTTTCATTTATGCCGCACAAATTGCCTTGGATGAGGAAGGCAGAGCATACAAGAAGCAGACGCTAGCGTCTCAGTTGGCATATTTGAAAGATTTGCTAACGATATGAGTATATCGACATACCTAAGAGAGATTGTAAGATCTAATGTGATTTCACCAATAGTTCGAGTCACAGAAGTGTTCATTCAAAACTTCAAAATGAACGCCAACAGTTTTAATTGGCTCCAAAACAAAGCACCCGGTGCAGATCACTAATAAATGTTACTTATTTTCATTATTTATTTGTTTATATTTCATAAACGTTAGTACATATATATTAATGTGGTTTCTCTTCATCGACATTGGCCGTTGGAAGCAACAAATTTGTTGCTGCTCTTTTTGAATTTCTAGACTGGCTATGGCAACTGAATTTAAATACTCAAAATATTGATGAGGCCCCAAATAATTAGCTGAAAGCTAATGAAAGCGCTTCAATCAAATTTTTATTTTTTTAGACATATTTTTGCTCTACCGACCGTCAAAATAAATAAATTTAATTAGTTTGGGCGCCCAAACAAAACTCGAACATCTGTTCAATAAAATCCACATGTGCAAAGTAGTTGGCAACGCGAAGACGTCAATGTGGATTTTACAACCCCCTGTTTGCTTGTCAGCATACTAGTCGCAAAACGTTTAACGTCAAAAATTTTGCGAGCGGTTTTACAGTGTCATTTTTATATGAAGATTTTTGTTTGCGAGCGCTTTTTTGCGATCTCCGTACCAGGCTTTAAGGCAAAATTTTTTAATATTAGCCTTATCTGTGCTCACGCCCCAACAGAAGACAAGGACGCCGCGACGAAAGACGAATTCTATTAGTGCCTGGAACGTACATACCAGCGCTGCCCTGATCACGACATCAAGATCGTGATAGGCGACTTTAAGGCACAAATCGGGAGAGAAGCCGTTTTTAGTTCGACAATCGGCCGATTTAGCCTGCACGATTCAACCTCCAAAAATGGAGAGAGGCTAAGAGATTTTGCTGCGGGCAGGAAAATAGTCGTTAGTAGCACAAGATTTAGACACCGCGACAACCACATGGCTATCACATGGACCCCTGATAATAAAACTAAGAACCAGATTGTTCACATTGTGATAGACGGAAGCATTCAACGAGTGTTCTAGACGTACGTGCTTCCCTAGGAGCCAATAGAGACTCGTATCACTACCTTGTTGCAGCCAAAATACGCACACGGCTCAGTGTGGCACAAGCCGCACGCTCTAGTACACGTCGAAAGCTGAACGTCGAGAAGCTGCAATCACAACGGACCTCCGAAGCCTACACAGCAAAACTCACCCATTTGCTTAACGAAATTTCACCTTTCCCTTCAGGTATAAGTGAACAGTGGAAACATATTTCACACTTCATGAGTACGGCTGCCAAGGAGACTCTCGGATATGCCGATCACTCCCGAAAACACTCATGGTACGACGATGAGTGCCGCCGCGCTACTGCAGAGAAGGACGCTGCCTACAGGAGAACTCTGCAGTCGGGAGCAAAGCGAGCTGTCAAGGAGCGATATAGGAAGAAAAGGAGAGAGGAGAAGCACTTTTCCAGAAGGAAGAAGAATGAGCAGGAAAGGCGTATGCGTGAGGAAGTCGAAAGCCTGTTCCGCATGAGTGAGGCTCGAAAATTCTACCAAAAAGTTCGGCGACTAGCTGAAGGTTTTAAGCCCGGAGCCGGAAATCTTGTCACAGATCCAGAAGAGGTACTAGACAAATGGAGAAACTATTTCTCCAACCTGCTGGGAGGCGATGACGAACACAATGTCACCACTGGAAGTAGTTGAACCACCAATCGATGATATAGAAATAGACCCACCGGACCATGTATGGTTAGCCATACAAAGGCTAAAAAATAACAAATCAGCTGGAGCCGAAGAGCTGCCCGCTGAGTTGTTCAAGGCTGGCGGCGAGGAGCTGGTAAGGTGCATATGGACGTTGACGTACAATGCACAGTACGTTCAAGTGGCTCTTACGACACCAAGCCGAAGCCTGTTACGCGAGAACCCCAGGCAAAATAGCAGCCCACCTCCCGCCCAACCGACCGAGAGGCGCAGCCGCCAACGTGCGAAACGAAAACCGGATCGAAAAGTACAAAATAATGTTAAGTACGGGACAAATGAGTTAAAATAGAGATTTTTAAAGCAGGAAGAGAAAGTTCCGAATTGATTAAGCGGTAGAGTTTGTTGTAATCAGCACAGAAGACACGAAACGGATCATGCAAGGCATAGTTAGTAGTACTATGTTTCAGAGATAAGGGGACAAAGTTACGGAACAGTCTACAAGGAACATTAAGATTAATTTGGCTAACCATGTATAACCATCTATGTATGAAGATTACACCAAGCATAACTCTACGGTTAAGTAAGGAAGGAAGATTAAGTAAAAGTAGTCAACTAGAGTAAGATGGTAAACGGACCTCAGGATTCCAGTTCAAGCCCCGAAGGGCAAACAATAAGAATTGCTTTTGCACAGATTCTATTCTATCTTGATGGGTCGAATATTGCGGAGACCACACACATGAACCATACTCAAGTGTAGGACGGACAAGAGAAGTGTAAAGAATCTTGGTAGTGTAGGGATCGTCAAATTCTTTCGACCACCGCTTGATAAACCCAAGAACACTTCTGACCTTATTAACAGTAGCAGTTACATGAGAGTTAAATTTAAGTTGATGGTCAAGAATAACCCCAAGATCATTTTCTTCAATTTTTCTGCAATGCCACATTATCAAGCGTGTAAGTGACTAATTGTGGTAAGCTTCTGTAAAATGTCATAACCTTACACTTCAAACTGTTAAGGTTTAGAAGATTATCTTGACACCAAGAGTGAAATGCATCCAAGTCTGCTTGCAAATTATAGCGGGAAACCAAATCATTATAAGTTAATTAAATTTTCACTTCATCGGCGTACATAAGCACCCGAGAGTGAGCCAAGACTGAAGGAAGATCATTGATAAAAATAGTAAAAAGCAATGGGGAATTCCAGAAGTAACCTGGATGCACCTAGAATATGAATTACGAAATAGAACTTTTTGGGTTCTACTACTTAGGTAAGCAGAAATCCAACTAAGGAGGTTAGTTGGTAAACCTATTAAACTCAGTTTGTGAAGCAGCAAGGAGTGATTAACAGAATCAAAAACCTTACTAAAATCAGTATAAATGACGTCAGTCAGCTTATTACCTATGAACCCTTTGATCACGGAAGATGTGAATTCTAAAAGGTTCGTGGTAGTAGATAAACGCGTCACAAATCCATGTTGGAAGGGTGAGATAATTGAACTACATAAATGTTGCAGTTGAGATGTTATAATTCTCTCAAAAGCCTTAGGAATTGCAGACAACTTGGAAATACCCCTATAATTTTCAACATCTGACTTATTACCTTTTTTATGGAGTGGAATAATAAAAGATTCCTTCCATAACAAAGGGAAAAGCGGAGGAATCCAAAGACAATTCAAACAATTTATGAATAGGCTCACAAAGTGCATCCGCACAGAACCTAAGTACACAGCCAGGCACTCCATCAGGGCCCGGTGCGTACACAGGTTTCACAGAGTTAAGGTCGCAAAGGAGCGAGCTTTCAGCTTTCAACCCATAAGGGTATGATTGATTCGCACACTACCTAGAAGACGAGTAGGTTGACTTAAAAAACTCCGCAAACAGATCTGCTATTGCTTGATCTGTGTTTGCTTTAGCATTACTATACATAACCGAGGAGGGCAGGGTGGATGACTAGCGTTTAGAGTTAACATAAGAATAAAATTGCCTATGATTTCGCGAAAATTGAAGTCTGCAACGGTCAGGCAGGGTGACACCTTATCGTATAACTTCTTTAATCTGCTGATGGAGTATATACTGCGCCAGTGCCCAAATGCTAACAGATCGGGCACCATCTTTTATAAAGATGTAATACTACTTGCATATGCCGATGACATTGACATTATCTGCAAATCCGAACGGGCGGTAAACAAAGCGATTTCAGAGATTGAGAAGCAGTCAAAACTCATGGGCTTAGCGGTAAATGAGGAAAAGACGAAGTTTCTAGTCTCAGCGCGCAGTGAGCCTACGCGTCTTGGACAATCTGTTACAATGGGAGAGTACAACTTTAACGTTGTAAAGGACTTTGTCTACCTCGGAACGATGATTACCAGCGACAACAACATCAGTCTGGAGATCCGAAGAAGAATAACTCTTGCAAACCTATGTTACTACGGTCTTAGTAAGGAGTTCAAGAGCAGAGCCCTCTCTCGAAAAACGAAAATCGCGCTATACAAGTCGCTTATTTTCCCAGTCCTGCTATACGGCGCAGAAGCATGGACATTAACAACAGTGGATGAGGAGGCGATTGGCGTGTTCGAGAGAAAAGTCCTTCGGAGGATTTATGGACCTCTAAACGTTGGCGGCGAATTTCGCATCCGAATGAATCGCGAACTGTATGAGCTCTATGGGGACACTGAGCTAGTCAAGCGCATAAAACAACAGCGGCTGCGCTGGCTTGGACATGTTACTCGTATGGATGAAGAAGCTCCAGTAAAAAAAGTGTACAGGCGGAAGGCGAACGAATTAGGGAAAGCAGGAGGTGGAGGACGACCGAAACTTAGTTGGGAAAAACATGTGCTGAAAGACATTAAGGCGCTTAAACTGACCAACTGGTGCCAGCTCGCACAAGACAGAGGCGAGTGGCGGGCATTAATAGCAGCGGCCGAGACCGTCAAACGGTTGTGATAGAAATATCGGGACAAATAAGAAGAAGAAGCTATGATACATATGCAGTTACAAGTGAAAAGTTAAAAGCCACTGGATTTTTGGTGCGTCTGTCAATCTCGCGTACAGGATGCTTTTATTAGAGTCAATACGCGCCGAGTGCATTTAACTTTGACCATAAAAAATTGAATTGGTGGTGGTGCCAAGAGTGGGCAGTCGGGTTTGCCTAGTGACATTGATTTTTATAAGGCTAAAGCTGGAACGGTCGTGCGCCAGCTTAATGCCTTATTCGCGTTCGTAACATCTGCCGAAATTTCGAATCTCGCTGAAGCTAAGCTGCAACTGCGCTTGGAATGTTTCGAGCGCTTGTATACCGAATTTGATGCCGCTCAATCCAGCCTGGAGAGTCAATGGATAATTTTGGCCAACTGTATGTGAAGGTCAAGTCACATTATTCCCGGAAGCTGTTGGCTGCGCGCCGCACAACAAATGAGCATTCTACAACAGTTCGCCATTTTACTGAAGAAATTGGTTCATCACTTGGATGCGTTATGAACAGACCTCGGCTGCCGGATCTTTATCTTCCTCGATCTGCTGGCCCACCTCAGGGCGATTTTCGAGCTGCAAGGGGTCAAAAAGGGTTCAGAGAGCCTGATCAACCGTAGCTGATCTCTCGACCTTTGCACATTCAAGCTTCTGGGACTGGATCATCTTCTCTGGAGTCTAACTGCGCTATGGATTTCGTCGCGCAATCTCAAGACACAAGCTATCATGCTTCGTTTTCGGCAGTTGCCACCCAACCCAATATGGATTTGCAACCAATTTACCGCTTGCTCATCCGCAGTTTGTCGAACGTTGTCGAATAGACTTGCGCTTTGATGCAGGGCTATTGTTCGATCTGATGGGTGTAGGCCAAATTCGACTGGCCAAGAATCTACCAATGCTCCAGAGATCCAAACTTGGTCGGATAACTTCTGGTGGCAGTTTACATGCTCAAGCCAAGCATTCGGCTCTCGAAGCATTTCCTCCTTCACCCGAGTCTCGTCCTCTCTATTTCCTTACAGAAAACCCTGACGATCTCGACATGCTGACTCCCAATCACTTTCTCAATGGGTCAGCAACTTTTACATTTTGCAAGCCGGATTTGACTCATCTTCGTATAAACCTGCTGAGCGGTTGGAAGCGCCTCTGCCAAATGAATCAACTGTTCTGGCGTAAATGGAGTGTGGCGTATCGTTCGCCGCGTCAGGAGATCGGGAAGTGGCGGTCAACTGCTCCAAATCTTCGTCCAAGCGCTATCGTGCTCCTGAAGGAAGAGTACGTGCCGCCGCTACATTGCCCCTGAGAAGGATGGAGCCATTCGGGTCTCACTCATTCGCACCGCCAATGGTCAATTCGAAAGCGCAGTAGTGAAGCTGTCTGCTCTGCCCCTTTTGGATTTCTCTGTTGAAAGCCTTCGCCTTCCAACGGGGGGTGTATGTTCAGGCCAGAACCCCTGCGCTGTGCCGCCCATGTAAAGTTTCTATAACTTTGCCAACCTATTATTAATGTCAATCAAATCAATGGCCATCTGCCACCAAATTATGTTTGTTTGCTTTGATACTCGCTCTTGTTATACATATTTCTCCCTCGCCTGTTCTATATTTAGACATTGTAGCTCTCTCAAGCTCACTCGCAGCAGCGCAGTCGTCAGCGACGCTTTGGTCGCATTAGAACTTTTGTAAAGAGCAGGCTAGTCACTTGCACATGAGAACTCAAATAAAGAAGACTTGTTAAATTATTTGCGCGCCGTGTTAATTTCATTTGGTTGGTTTTAACTTGGCCAATTGCAAACCAGGCGACAGCGCTGCTGCGAGTGAGCTTGAGAGAGCAACTGCGCAGCTGCAATGTAAAACAAGTAAGGGAGCTGTAGTCAAGTCCCCGACTACAATATACCCTGTTCCCTTGACTTCTTGTGTTTTCATACACATACACACACTCACACATACATCAAGAGTAAAACAACACCCCAAATAGAAGGAGAGAGTTGCGATCCGTTCGCAAGAAGGAGTAGAATGGCAGTATCGCCAATTAAAGAAACGCCAATTAAAGAAATGGCAATTGAAGAAACGCAAGCCGACCCGCCGGAGTCAAGTGCTATACAGCAAAGCTGCGCTGCGTGACCTGGGACGCGAAATTGCGAAGTTAGTGGAGATGCTTGAAGATGGCAAACGAAGATCCATCCACCAGCCCATGAGGGACTCCATTGAGAGTATCAGGGCGCTTTATGAGCTATCTGCCATCCAGCTGCATGACGAAGGAGCCAAGGCTGTGATTAGAACCCACCAATCATCACATACATCGCCGCTGTTCGGAACCAACTTTGAACCCAAGAGAAAGCAGGGCTTAGGAGCACGAACGCCTCAAACCAAGCGATTTCGTGGACCAGCCGGCACCGATGCCGCCGCTAGCGCACAGGATTCGGAGGATTCCGCAAAGAACGCGGATACGCACGAGACACCAATAGCGGGCACAGATGGAGAAGAGTGGCATAAGGTCACTTCCAAAAAAACCCTCGAAACAAGGGCAAGCGAAAAATAAGGGAGAAGACTCGACCTGATGCCATTGTTATCTCTGCGAAGGGTGAAACGAGCTATGCAGAGATACTCCGAAAGGTAAAGGCGGATGAAAAGCTAAGTGGGTTAGGCCTAGCAGTAGAGAGAATCAGAAGAAACCAGAAAGGTGAATTTCTGCTGCAGCTGAATAAGTCTGGCGAAAATTCCTTAGCATTCAAGCGCTTGGTGGGCGAATCGCTGGGTGAAAACGCAGAGGTTCGAACACTAACACATCGTGTCACGATCGAATGCAGGGACTTGGACGAAGTCACCAACAGAGAGGACATCTGCGCAGCGTTCAAAACGCAGCTTCTGCTAGAGGACGTATCGTCAGAGGACATCTCACTACGCAAGGCGTACGTACAAATGCAGACAGCTACTTCAAAACGCAGCTTCTGCTAGAGGACGTATCGTCAGAGGACATCTCACTACGCAAGGCGTACGGACAAATGCAGACAGCTACTTTAAAAGTGTCAGCGGAGAACGCACGGAAGGCCCTAGCAATAGAATTCCTTAAAGTAGGATGGGTGAGATGCAGACTTCGGGAGAGGATAAACGTCACCAAGTGTTTCAGATGCCTTGAGTTTGGCCATCTGGCAAGGCAGTGCAAAATTGAGGTTGACGGTCAAACCTGTGCCGACGATGCGGTGGAAAGGATCACTTCGGAAAAAATGAGAACTCGAAACATCGCTGGAAGCGGTAGGTGCCCTCAGTTTAGGAGTGCACTAGCCAAGCGATCATGAAGTTCTTACAGCAAAACCTTAACCACTGTGAAGCAGCTCAGACTCTAGTTGTCATTATATGCGAGCCATATAAAGCAATTGCTGGAAGCGGATGGACTGCAAGCAAATGCGGCAGAGCAGCCATATGGTCCCAAAAAACTCCACCTAAGGAAGTCAACGCAGATCACCTAGGGTTCGTAAGGGCCAAGATAAGCGGCGTCACCATTTATAGTTGCTATGCGCCACCGAGCTGGCAATTGGACCAATTTAAAAAAATGCTGGAGGATATAAAGGAGGACGCACGTGGAAGAGCCACTCTAATCATTGCGGGTGACTTCAATGCTTGGGCGGTGGAGTGGGGCAGCAAGGCAACGAATGCCAGAGGGAAATGCTTTCTGGAATCGCATTCCTCGCTAGATGTGACCTTAGCGAACGATGGGAAGGAGCTCACTTACTGGAAGACTGGCAGAGGTTCCATTATAGACTTAGCCTTGCTTAGTAGCTCACTATGCAGGAAAACTATATGGAAGGTCAGTGAGGAGTTCACGTTCAGCGATCACCAAGCGATTCTCTTTGAAATTCGAGATAGAAGACGCCGAGCAAAACCGAAGACAACAGGCCCGAAATGGAAGGATCGATTCCTTGACGAAGAGACCCTAGTTGACTTCATAAGTCATGCCGACTGGTCATGCGAGACTGCGCTCGCAAAGAGCATGGCACCACCCAGACTTTGAGGAGAAACTCACAATCTTCAAAAGAGCTAGGAACATGCTGAAGTAAAGCAAAAAAAGAAGAAAGGCCAGGGGCTTCCAACAAATATGCGAGGAGGCAGACATTGACCCATGGGGTACGGCCTACAAGATAGCCACCAAAAAAATACAGAGCGCAGTAACTCCACGTGTAACGTGCCCTACTGAGCTCGGAAGAATAGTCGAGGCGCTGTTTCCCCAGCACCCACCACTCGAACAGGAGTATCCCATAGATGCCACGGACCTAGAGCAGGAAGTGTCTGTTGAAGAGGTGATGGCTGCATGTAAGCGCATTGGTGACAAAAAGGCTCCAGGGCCGGACGGCGTACCCAATAAGGCACTAAAGCTCGCGATCGCAACCAGACCAGACGTATTTGCTGAGAAGTTTGGAAGATGTGTGCTGAAGGGAGCTTTTCCAAAGAGGTGGAAGCAGCAACGGCTTATCCTACTGCCAAAAGGAGGTAAGCCAGCCGATGACCCGTCAGGATACAGACCGATCTGTCTCCTAGACACAATGGGGAAGATTCTCGAAAGGATCGTATATACTCGACTTTTGGCAGTAGTCGATGAAAAAAAGGCCCTATCTGAATCCCAATATGGATTCCGTAAGGCACGGTCTACGGTGGACGCAGTTGTTGGAATTAAACTTCCACCTAACTCAGTTTTTCACTGGCCATGGAAGATATAGACACGCCGGAATGTCCGTCCTGCCCAAACAAGAACGAAAATCCACATCACGTGTTGTACCTCTGTATAAGGTACAGGACCAGGCAAGAGTTTGTACCACCCATCGAGGACCTTGTCAGCTACATGTTAGAGTCAGATTCCAACTGGAGAACCATTGGCGAGCTCATTATAGGTATCCAGAGCGAACTGAGAAGATGCGAACGAGATCGACGCACAACGGAGAGTGACTAAAATAGGCAACCCATCCCCGCGAAGTTATACTTAACGGTGATTCCGCGGGGAATGCGGTGTGCTGTTGTGAGGGGGTGTATTTAGTACGTAGGCGCCAACGTTGTTGGTGAATCGTGCATACTGTTGGTACGGGCCAGCAGTATCTTTTGAAGATTTACATCCCCCCATGGCGAATCCATGGAAAAAAAAACACTCACACATACACACACACTCTAACATACGCACACACACGCAAGCGCAAACGCGGTAACTGACAATGCAATGCCCCCTCTCTCCCACAAGCAAAATTGATTCGTATATAACTTTGCTGTTTTGTGTCCGATCTTATTGATCTTTTCAGAATAGATAGATATTGGGCCTTCATACGAACAGCGGACGTACAGTTGGACATGGCTAAATCGACTCGGCTGTTGATGCTGATCAAGAATATATATACTTTTAGGGTCGCAAATGCTTCCTTCTACCTGTTACATACTTTTGCACAACTTCATGATCCCCCTTTTCCCGTTTTCAATGGGAACAGGGTATAAAAATAAAGAAAAGGCGAGGGAGAAATATGTATAACAATAGCGAGTATCAAAGCAAACAAACATAATTTGGTGGCAGATGGCCATTGATTTGATTGACATTAATTATAGGTTGGCAAAGTCTAAGAACTTTACATGGGCGGCAAAGCGCAGGGGTTCTGGCCCCAACACGTATTTCAGTATTTTTATTCAATCCAAGAAACCAAATATTTTTTACCTTAATGGGTTACATACAGTTAAAGTTTTTTGAAAATGGATTTTTAAAAAATTTTGTTTTTCTTTAATGTACATGTATTTAAGTACACACGCAGAAAATTTCAAGTCAGTCCGGCAATTATTTTCGAAGATTCACGCATTTTTGTAAACACGCTTTAAGTTAATTTACAGTGCAGTTTTTAAAACTTTTTTAAACTCGTTTTTCTCGAAACAATGTTTTCAAAGTCGGCGTGCACAATTTCTCTAAAACTGCTGAACCGATTGGTCTCAGATTTTCAAACATGCTTCTAAAATGAATGGTTAAGAAATTAGTCGAAGATTTTTCCTCACCGATAATTATTTTTTTAACCAATTTAAGACAAAAAATTTTTAAAAATTAAAATTAAAATTTTTGCGGAAAATCGATGTTTTTTTAGAAGCTGCCATTTTCTCAAAACATTGTATTTTGCCTTTTCCTTCGAATAATTTCTAGATTTAACAATTCATTTACGAAATCCGGTTGGTTTTTTAATTTTCGTTATCAAGTCCAGAGATATCGTGTACGCCGCAAAGCACAATTTTTGAGTGGAGCTCCAGGAGATCAGCTATAGCTTCTTTCTTAATTAGAATTTTTACGAATAAAAAAAGTTAAAATACAGGTAAAAATCACATTAATTTGTATACAAAATTTGGCTTTAATAAGTTAAAAGGTCTTCTCAGGAAAAATGTTCGAAAACTGGTTTTTTTCAAGGTAATTAACTGTATGTAACCCCTTAAAACAAAATCAGCTTGCAAAGAGACATATTGCGGAATAGAATAATCATCAAAAGATATTAATAAATAAAAGCATACATGATTCTTTACCATGTTTATCTTTTGATTAAGACGAAATGGAATCTTAAGTTAAAAAACTAAAAAAAAATTTGAAAAAGTGACATATATAAAATCGGTAAACGATTTTATTGCTTCTTTTGCAGCCCTGATTAATAATTGTATAATTGTAATTGTACACTTACAGTTCTCCGTCAATCAGCTCCTGATCAACTTTTTGATTGAATTTGCTTTTGACAATTTAAGAAATACACGGCTAGCCTATAAAGCAAAACGATTATCGGTTGCTAATCGTTTGTTTTGCATCCTTCGTACCTTTCAATGTTTTTTTTCTGATTTAAGAGCATTTGACGTGCCTGACCCATCTAAAATCCCTACGACCGTCGTGGCGTTGCCACGTAGTTCTCAATGAGTGGATTGTAGGGACTGCTCTCCGAGCTGGGCGTACCCAGTTTTAAACGAGATCGTAAGTTAAAGTCGGTCCTCCCCGACTTCGATATACCCGTTGCTTAGAGAAATTAATGTTGTATTGCCTTCCCTTATGTTAGTTAACAGAGCATTAACGAGAACATTTCAACATTATGTAAACAAAAAGCGCATGTGGCGCCAAAAAGTATGCAACATTTTTATAACTTTGCCATTTATACTCCGATCTTTATGAAACGTTCAGAGATTGTCGATATTGGGCACATACATTACACTGCAAAATATGAGCTTGATATGTTAAAAATTGTAGAAGTTATTCAACATTTTTAATGGTGGGGCAGGAGGGCGCGTGGCCAAAATTTGAAATGAACTTGATCTGCGTATAGACAACAGGAGTCTACATACAAAATTTGGTGGCACTAGCTCTTCTAGTCTCCGAGATCTAGGTGTTCATTCAGACAGACGGACATGCCTATATCGACTCGGCTGTTGATGCTGATCAAGAATATATATATTTTAAGGAGATGCTTCCTTCTGCCTGATACATACATTTGCACGACTTTAGTATACCCTTTTTACTCTACAACGGGTATAAAAAGGTAGGTACAGAGAAGTTCTGCCTGATCAGAATTTTATACCAAATTGACATTTTTGAAATATTAGGCATTTTAGGTTACACTCTCAAAATATTACAAATTAGTAAGAACATTGAATTAGGGACATGATTTCAATGCACATGAAAAGTGAATAATAAATTTGACCTGAAGTTTGGAACGTATAGAAATTACTATTTTGGACGAAGTTAGCTTTACTTTTTTGTTATAATTAATTTTGAAAAAATAGATTAATATAGAACTTACCATGCAACAAGCCGGAATCCGTACAGTGCCAGGCCAGTTATAGTAGAGGAAACACAATTTATAACTCAATCTTTGAATTATATCTGGACCATATATATTATCGTCCCGTAAAACAACAAAATGAGTGGGACTAACTGTTCCCTGTCGGACCATTTGTGAAACCAAAAAGAAATCGTACATATTGTTTCTGGTTATATGTTTATCAACCAATGTGCCGGGCAATGGATTGTCGAGATTGTTGCCATGTCCCTGAAAATGTTAAATGTTTATTAATATAAAATACAAATAATTATAAGTAAGGGTAGATGATCGCTGCCCTTATTTATAACTAAGAACTAAAACTGTCAAACTATAGACGGAAATTACTTATTTCTTGAGTAATTAATTTCTTTACACTAGATTAGCGAAATCGCCCACTTTGCGGTGGTTTGCAACAAGTAACAAGAAAGAAAGTCGGTTAAGCCCGACTATAGTATACTCTGTACCTGTGAAGTGCGGCCTATCGCCGTTGCGACCGGTGCTACCTATAATTGTTTGATTTCCTTATAACTCGACTATCACTCAGCTGGTTTTTACCATTTCTTTGGCGGATCGATAAATAATACTGATTACTGAATATGTCCAGAAGGTACGAACCTTCTATCTAGTAAACTGTGCGAGATATGAAGTTTTTTCCCAATTGCGTGGCAAAAATTAAAAATAAACTGAATCTGCCTGCAAGTATAAATAGTTTTTGTCCAATAGACGTCAAACCTGTTTCTCTTACCATCTCTGAGATCTGCGTTCATGCGGACAGACAGACAGACAGACAGACTGACAGACAGACATGGCTATATCGACTCGGCTGTTGATGCTGATCAAGAATATATAAGTTAGTCCTTTGCAGGTTAGAACAATAAAAAAATTTTTTTTATTTTTGATCTAGAACAAGGGATCCAAGCTGTGGAAGAATACAAAGCGAAGGAGCTCGCACGAAGAAACTTAACTGAGAAGCTAATTAGATTTTAAAAAAATAACAGGACAAATAAGAAACACGAACTAATTTTAAAAAATTGCAACAGACACGGAGAAATTTCTAAAATCACACGACGAAGAGATTATTATTACGCAAGCGGATAAAGGAAACAAAACAGTAGCAGGTAAAGGAAGTAAAACAGTAGTAATGCTTTCGGACAGGACCACAAACAAAACAATGAAAAAGGATCCGACACCACAGCTTGTTAGGAAGAATAATTTGATAATCAACGATTTAACCAAAAATGTTACATTGACAACAAATTAAAACAAAATCTACACTGCTCTAGTGGCAATGCTCCCGAATTTATGAACTACCAAAAATCCATAAAATCCACTTAGACCCATAGCCGCATCAACTACTGTCCCCTGCTACAAAGTTGCAAAACACATAGGACACATTTTAAACAAGAAAGGGAGATGTAGTCGAGTGCCCCGACTTCAAAATACCCTGTTCCCTTGATTTCGTCTTTTCCTTCACATATACACACTCCAACATACACACAAACTCATGCGCGCATGCGGCCGCGCGCGTTAACTGACAATGCAAGACCCCTCTCTCTTTCACAAGCAAAATTGATTCGTATATAACTTCGGTGTTTTTTGTCCGATCTTATTGATCTTTTCAGAATAGATAAATATTGGGCCTTACATGATATATATAAAATCTCGAGGTCTAACTTAAAAGTTGTGGGGGGAGGGGAGGAATTTTCCAAATCTGAAACAAACTAAATTGGAATCTGATATACACCCCTCATAACCCTCTTAAGGGGGGAGGGAGGACGACTCCGAAAAAAACGTTTCAAGCAAAACTCCCATGGAATTTGACAAAAGGGCAGACGAAGCAATTGAATAAATAAAAAAAATCTCACTACCGAGGACGTAATGCTGACCTATCCAGATTGCAGTAAAGAATTTAAATTGACCACCAATGATTCAGACTACCCAATAGGGTCGGTTCTACGAGGTCGGTCCCAGAAATACACGACCTAACTATAAAAACACAAAAATTTCTCATTTTTTTTTTATTTTTCAACATAGGATCCTTTTAGGTCGATACACTTTTCCTAGCGATTTTCAATAGCTTCGATACCTTTTTTAAAATAAGAACTGTGAAGCTCTTCAACATAGGCATTAACCTCGAACTTTTTCCTCCGAGCCTTTTTTTCAAGTTTGGAAAAAAGAAATAAGCTAAGTCTAGCGAATAAGGGACGTGAGGTAGCAATTCAAATTTTACTTCATTAATTTTAGCCATTGCAACGGCAGAGGTATGAACCGGCGCATTGTCATGATGGAACAGCAAACGCGGCACCCATCTTGCGCATAACATTTTCATGTCCAATTTTTCGGTCAATATGCGATGTACAACACTTTTTGAAATGCCTACACATTCAGCTAACTCACGAACTTTCAATCGCCGGTCACTCAATACACATTTTTTAATTTTGGCCACCATTTCTAAAGTGGTCATCTCATTTGGACAGCTCAAACGACCTCGCTTAAACTCAGCCACCCAATATTTTATTGTAGAATTACGTAAGGTAGAATCCAGCTCCTTTTTAATATTGGTTAGACTAAGACCTTTTATATGAAAGTAATGTATCACATAACGAAGACTAATTTTGTCCATGTTTGCAAATCAATAACAAGCGTTCTCTATTAAAATCGAACAAAAAAAACTGTGCAAGTTAAAGGCACCAAACTTCAAATTTAAGCTTTTAATAGTCGGTACTTCCCCTTTTTAATATTTTTTGTGAACATTTTCCAATACTACTGTGCTAGGTCGGCCATTTCTGGGACGGCTCTCGTAGCTCAGGACGATAGACCGATCATCGCAAGACCCCCCTCTCTCCTACAATCAAAATTGATTCAAATATAACTTCGCTTTTTTTTGTCCGATCTTATTGATCTTTTTCGGAATAGATTGATATTGGGCCTTACATGATATTTATATAGTCTCGAGGGTCAAAATTAAAAATTGTGACTCTGATAGTTTTTGCGCTTAAAGGGGGGAGGGGGAGGAATTTTCCAAATCTGAAACAAACTCGATTTGAGTCTGGTATACACGCAAAAATTATAGTTTCTGAGATCAACGCGATCATACGGACAGACGGACGGGCAGACGGACATGGCTAAATAGACTCGGTTGTTAATGCTGATCAAGAATATATATACTTTATAGGATCGCAAATGCTTCCTTCTACCTGTTACATACTTTTGCACAACTTCATGATCCCCCTTTTCCCATTTTTAATGGGAACAGGGTATAAAAACATAACATCCGAAAATTACAATATTCTCAATTCTATCCAGTTAAAAGACAGACTGATAGATCTAAACATTGAATCAGACGAAATATTGGTATCTTTTGACGTGAGCTCACTATTTACCAATATCCCAACATCACTAGCCTTAAACAATATTGTGGAAAGATAGACTGAATTAGCACCGCTAACTGACATACCCAAACGACGCTTGCTGGAATTCAGCCTAATAGACAACAACTACTTCACATACAATGACACTCTACAACCAAATATTTGGAATGCCAATGGGGAACCCATTGTCCCCAACAATAGCAAACATGGTTTTGGATAAGGTACTAGACAATGCAATTGCAGAACTGAACTCGATGGACATTAAAATGAAACACCTATCAAAATATGTAGACGACATATGGTGTGTTGTGAAGTCGGAGGACACGGAAAAAAATTTAGAAGTATTTATACAAACAGCACAGAAGAATCCAAACCACCCACCTAACCAGAAAATCAACACTGCAAGAAACCTTATTAGAACGGCGTACCTGATAAGTAATGAACGTCAAACTAAAGAAAATTTTAATGAGCAACAATTACCCAGAACCCCTTATAAACAGACTCATTAATGAGACAACGGACAAATTATTTAACAATAATAAAAACTCCGCGGAGAATAGACAAGAGCCAAAGAAATATGTAAGCGTCCCTTACATTCAAAATCTAACAAATTCAAAATCACTCATAGAAATATTGCCAAAACAAATGACAGACCAGCTGATCTTCGCCTACAAGTCCCACAACAACTCGAGGCTCTTGTTTACAAATACAAAACACCGAATAAGCAAGGAAGACAAATGCGACGTTGTATACGAAATTAAATGTGATGACAAGACGGGGAAAAAATGCAATGCTATTTACATAGGCACGACTAAACGCTCTCTAAGCACTCGGATAATCGAGCACAAAAGAGATACTCAAAAGCAGAGAACAACAACAGCTCTCTCTTAACAAATTACAACAACAGGCCACACAGCTGACTTCGTGAACGTGAGAATACTGGACGCGGAAAAGAGATGGAAGACGAGAATGACGCTAGACAGTTTACGGATACAGGAGCGAGCAGAACAGACCTTAAATTTCAAAGAGGACTTAGAACAGACAAACTTCGTCTATGCAGCAGCTCTGTCGAAACGGAGAGCGGGAGCCAAACATAAACAAAAATTAAATTAAACAAAAAGAACAAACGCACATAATTTAAAGTATGACAATGATGAAGACAACAACAACAAATATGCAATAAAATGACGACAACCTATTAGGTATTTAGAAAATGATAATGTTTATTTGTAACAAATATCTATATATATAAAACTGTTCAACCTGACTGACTGGTGACCATCGCACAGGACAAAGCATAAGAGATAGAAAGCTGAATTTTTTTACAGTATTTTTATCTTATGCTGAAAATGAGTACTAAGAAACGGTTTTGGAAAATTCTGTCGGGAAATGTGGAAAATTTAAAGAAAACTGCTGTATGGAACTTTTTTGATTTTCATCCAATCAGGTTCAAATTTGTTTTCAGAGATCTATATAAAAATTTAACTATGACTGCATACTAATTTTCCCCCCCTACACCATACTAATTTTCAGGAAAATTCACCCCCCTTGGTGGAAATTGGGTGGTAAAAGTTGTATGGGTTGAATTTTAGTTCCCAGCGATTAGCTCCAAACTCATTTTCCAAGTTACTCATAAAAAACTATGATCAACGTGACTTTCAACTTTTGGAAAGTCTTGGGGTAGTCGGGAAATGAGAGGAAAACTGTTGTATGCAAATTTTTGTTTATCATCCGATCGGGCTCAAATTTATTCTCAAAGATCTATATGAAAACATAACAATGACTGCATACCCGTCTTTTGGAAAATTTACCCCTCTTGGCGGAAATTGGTGGGTAAAGGTTGAGTGGGTTGAAGATATCTGGATTATAAAGGTGGCCATGACCTGATTGAGATAATTATAAAAATATTCAGTTTTTCATTGTACTTGGTTGTGTGCGGGGCTTCTTCGGAAGGCAGGAAGGTTTTTGCGGAAGGCAGGAACCCTCCTGTGGTAATGGGGGCGTATGTAGTGAGGTAAAGTTGCTGACCGACTTAACATAGAAAACCCAGCGCGATCCTGGCTTACTGCGTCCCAAGTCGACTCACACCTCCCCGTGGTAACCCCTGGTAACAGAGCAATGCATCCGCAAAGCTGCTGGCTAACGTGAGCGGCGATCCTCTCCCTGGGACAAACAGGAGGCGTCGCATCGGGCTGGGTACCCGATAGGCGTCTATTTCCATCCGCCAATGAAAACTAACACAATGCCTCGGATACGGACCGCACCCCCCCCCCCCAGACGACGACCCACGCAAACGTTTTAAGGACCACGATTTGAGGATATGCCTGGAATGTTCGCACCCTCAATAGAGAGCGCGCGGATTCCAACTTGGTGGATGTCCTCGAGGAACATTCATCGGACATTACCGCACTTCAGGAAATTAGATGGACTGCACAGGGGTGTAGGAAGATAACATCTGAAACCAACGCCCCATGGGAGATCTACTACAGTGGACATGATTCGAAGCACGAGTTTGGTTGCGGCTTTGCAGTCAACAAAAGACTGTGCCGCTCTGTCATCAGCTTTACACCAGTTGACAAGCGACTTGCCGCACTCAGACTTAAAGCAAAATATTTTAATATTAGTCTTATCTGTGCGCACGCTCCGACAGAAGGAAAGGACGATTCGGAAAAAGACGAGTTCTATGAGCGCCTAGAAGACCTATATGAGCGCTGCCCCGATCACGACATAAAGATCGTGCTAGGCGACTTCAACGCAAAAATCGGGAGAGAAGAAGCTCATCGCCCGATTATCGGCCGACTTAGCCTACACGATTTATCCAACGATAATGGAGAGAGGCTAATAGACTTCGCTTCGGGCCGGAACATGGTCATCAGTAGCACCAGATTTGAACACCGCAACGACCACAAGGCGACCTGGATGTCCCCTGACCTATCAACACGAAACCAGATTGATCAGTTTGTGATAGACGGACGGCACTCTTCGAGTGTTCTAGACGTACGTGCGCGCCGAGGAGCCAATATTGACTCGGATCACTACCTTGTTGCAGCCAAAGTACGCACACGGCTCAGTGTGGCACATGCCGCACAGTCTAACACACGCCGAAAGCTGAACGTTGAGAAGCTGCAATCACAACGGACATCCGAAGCCTGCTCAGCAAACTCACCCAGCTGCTCAGGGAAACCCCACCTGGAACTCCTGATGTTGACGAACAGTGGAAGCATATTTCACACTCTATGAGTACAGCTGCCAAGGAGATTCTCGGATTCGCCGAAAACTCCCGAAAACAGTCATGGTACGATGATGATTGCCGCCGCGCTACTGCAGAGAAAGACGCTGCCTACAGGAGAACTCTGCAGTCGGGAGCAACGCGGGCAGTTAATGAGCGATACCAGGAGAAAAGGAGAGAGGAGAAGCGCCTTTTCAGAAGGAAGAAAAATGAGCAGGAAAAGCGCATGAGGGAGGAAGTCTAAGTGCTGTTCGGAAGGAGTGAGACTCGAAAATTCTACCAAAAGATAAGGCAACTAACCGAAGGTTTTAAGCCCAGAGTCACACTATTGAAGGGACGAGCACGGAAATCTGGTCAGAAATCCGGAAGTGGCACTAGACAAATGGAGAAACTATTTCTCCAACATGCTGGGAGGTGATGACGAACACAATGCCGCCTCTGGGGAAGTAGCGACACCACCAATCGATAACATAGAGATAGATCCGCCGGACCATAATGAAGTCTTGTTAGCCATAAAAAGGCTAAAAAATAACAAATCTGCTGGCGCTGATGAGCTGCCTGCTGAATTGTTCAAGGCTGGCGGTGAGGAGCTGGTAAGCTGCATGCACCAACTCCTATGCAGAGTATGGTCCGAAGAAAGCATGCCCGAAGTTTGGAACCTAAGTGTACTCTGTCCAATATTTAAAAAGGGAGACCCTGTGGTTTGCGCCAATTACCGCGGGATCAGTCTCCTTCTCATCGCATATAAGGTTCTATCATGCATAATATGTGAACGTCTAAAGCCGAGAATAAGTGAACTGATTGAACCTTATCAGTGTGGCTTTAGAACTGGCAAATCCACCACGGACCAGATATTCACATTGCGACAAATCCTGGAGAAGACCCAAGAGAGAAATATCGACACCCACCACCTTTTTGTTGATTACAAAGCCGCCTTTGACACGCCGATAAGGTCAAAGTTCTTTGAAGCCCTGTCTACCTTTGGTATTCCAGCAAAGTACGTTCGACTTTGCATGATGACGTTGAGAAGCACACAAAGCTCCGTCAAAATAGGAAAAGACCGCTCCGAGCCTTTCGATACCAAAAGAGGTTTTAGGCAGGGTGATACCTTATCGTGCGACTTCTTTAATCTGCTGATGGAGTACATACTGCGCCAGTGCCCAAATGCTAACAGAACGGGCACCATCTTTACCAGTGATAACATGCTACTTGCATATGCCGATGATATTGATATCATCGGCAAAAGCGAATCTGTGGTAAAACAGGCGTTCTCAGAGATTGAGAAGCAGTCAAAACTTATGGGCTTAGCGGTAAATGAGGATAAGACGAAGTACCTGCAATCAACGCGCAGGGAGTCTACGCTTGGACAATCTGTTGCAATGGGAGACTACAACTTCAAGGTTGTTAAGGAATTTGTCTTCCTCGGAACGACGATAACCAGCGACAACAACACCAGTCTGGAAATCCGAAGAAGAATTACTCTTGCAAACCGATGTTATTACGGGCTCAATAAGGAATTCAAGAGCAGAGACCTCTCTCGGAAAACGAAAATCGCGCTATACAAGTCGCTTATCATCCCAGTCCTGCTATACGGCGCAGAAGCATGGACAATGACAAAAGAGGATGAGGCGGCCATTGGCGTGTTCGAGAGAAAAGTTCTTCGGAGGATTTATGGACCTCTAAACGTTGGCGATGAATTTCGCATCCGAATGAATCGCGAACTGTATGAGCTCTATGGGGACACTGACCTAGTCAAGCGCATAAAACAACAGCGTTTGCGCTGGATAGGACATGTTACCCGTATGGATGATAACGCTCCAGCAAAGTGTGTGTACAATCGGCATGCGATAGAGTTGGCAGGCATTCCCCCGCCTGGCCGACCAAAGCGGAGATGGCGTGACCAGGTGCAGGGAGACATTGCGAACCTGGGAGTGTCCTTCTGGTGGAATGTCGCTCGGAACAGAGGCGATTGGCGGGCATTAGTGGCAGCGGCCGAGACCGTAAAACGGTTGTGATGGCCAAAGAAGAAGAAGAAGGTTGTGTGCGGGACCTGGACCTGGACCTGGAGGAGGCCATGGAGGTGGCCCTGAAGGTGGACATGGAGATGGACCTGGATGTGGAAAATGGTCCTGAAACCGCCATATTTGCAAAGTTCTTTATTTCAGTGAAACTTTGGGGATTGGTTAGACGCTTGCCCGGGAAGGTTTCTAAGTAGAAGAAATGGGCGTAAAATGGTGCACAAACCGCTATATTTGGCAATTTTTGTGGTTTTAGTGAATCTTAGCGGAATTGGGGACGCTTGCCCGGGAAGGTTTCTAAGTTAAAGAGATGGGCGGAAAATAGCGCTCAAATCGCGAAATTCGATTGCAATGAAACTTTGAGGAATGGTTGGAGAATTGGTGAAAAATATCCCAAAATGTGTGTTCTAGGCCAATCCTTATTTTTGGGCCGATTTTATCAAATTTTGTTTGTAAGCTTTCATTTTCAAAACTCCACCTCCAAGATCGGAAATGCCAGGTTTTTTTTAACCGCGGGCGTGGCATAATCTCTGCTTTGAGCCGATGTATGTGAGATATGTTCAAATATTTTCAAATTTGTGTAATTCACCCCCCAAGACGGAAAAGAAAAACTGATACCGATATCGCTTGAAATAACTTTACTGACGGCGGCGTAGCGAAGCAAGCCGGGCTACTTGCTAGTATGTTTATATGTATGTATTCTTCCCTTTTGTAAGAAAATAAACAGACTCCATAAGGAAGGCAGCAAAGCTAGCCGAAACGCGTAGGAGAACAGCTGAGCCAAAAATGTTTGTCTAAGTGTTTTACCTGCAGCAAGGAAGACGGCCTAAAGTAACCCTAATGAAAGAACATAAATTTTTTATACCAATGTCTTTTATTTTCGAATGCAAAACTAGAACTAAAGCTTATTACAATTGTTGATCAAAACGAACGCTCAACCCGCCAGCCTACAGATGCAGGGCAGTCGTGTTGAAGCGCGGCCATTCCCATTGGAAGGGCCGTAGACATTGCGTCAGCACTTTCGGTAGAAGTTTTGGCTATGCAAGCGGAAGCGCATGCGCGATGTTGACATTGCATTTGCTTGTGGATCGGATAAGCGTGCAATATTTTTTGGTTTTGTATTTATGGTTGTGGGTATATTGTTGGCGTTAACTCCTCCCCGCTTAAGTACGAAAGTCCTCGTTCGTTGGTTTCTTCAGTCGTTCGATCGGGTTGCGAGATTGTCAGCTGTCCTCTACTTTTTAGGGTGAATCTAGCAACCAAGATGAGGAGGTAAATTATCAATTGGAGTATTTAGGGTGTGTGACGTCATTTTGAGTAGGTTTATGGCTCGAGTGTTGGTAACGTGTTGTTTTTTGACCGTTTCTTATGTGAGGATTGCGGGTAATCTCCCACGAAGTGTATGTCTGGCCGTCCACTTGGATCGTGTCAACGAAGAATTTAATAAGAAAGCTTCCCTTAAGGTTTGATGATTTTTACGCTGTGCTTGACTGACCATTTAAACTGGTTTAGGGAAATGAGGCCAGATTGGATGCTTTCTATTTTCTATTGTTATTAATTCAGGTGCAGGCTGCTGGTTTTCCTTCCAATAGGTTTGGGTGGCAGGTTGAGTTACTGATATCTATATGATTATTTTTACATATTTTGATTTCATTATTAGGTTTAGCAATTATTTTATCCATTCCACTTCCATGGGGCACCTAGCATGTCGATGTATCTCCTGTTCCTTTGCTTAACCTTAAGTTTATCGAGGAGATTTTGTGTTTTGTCGAGTTCTTCGTGGGCGAATGGGAAAATAGAGTCGTAAGTCTTAAGTCTTGTCCGTATCTTCTTCTTCTTCTTCTTTGGCGATCACAACCGTTTTACGGTCTCGGCCGCTGTCCTTATGGTGGAGTTTAACAAGTCCAGAGTCCGTTGATTGTCTTCGAGGTTTATTACATGTACCAGTCTGTACGTTCCGTTTTGTACCTTGACTAACCCAGTGGTCCTAGCAACTGTTTCGGATTCTAAGTAGTCGAAGATTTGTACATCTGCTGTGCACAAAGCGAAAGAAGCTCTAAAATCTAAGATTTGGTTATTAGGTTCTTATAAGTCCTTTGTAAAATATCATATAAGAGTACTGTCGTGTTTCCATCTTCTTGCACTAATTCCTTTTTAAGCCTAGCAGATAGCTTTTTGCCTAATCGTTTGTTTTTTTTACAAATATGTCATTATTCAGTTTTAGGACTGTTTTGTTTCAGAACCTTGTTTAATAGTTTTTAAAAAGAAATGGGTAAAATGCTTCGATTTGTCACTAGATACGTTCGTCAGTTTGTAGTCCCCGATCGTAGGGGATTTTGATCAACTTTGGTGGATAGAAAAAAGGTTCGACTATTGTGTGTTTGTGGTATGTGGGAAGAGTTATTTTGAACTCGTTTGATGGGAATTCACCAATTTTCAGAACAAAAAATAGACAATTATTGGTTCCTCCGCTATTTCTTTGAGATTTCCCGATGAACTAACGCGACTATGTACGGTTGCTGTCAGAGGTTGAGTTCAAAGTCGATTTGTGTCGGAAGTCTTTTTGGGTCGTCTGCCACAACATTTGCCTTGCCGGGCTTCAAGATAAGGTCATTGTTGTATTCTTTTAATATTGCCTTCGAGCCCTTCACTTGGTCGTATCGATTTTTTTGGGTTAAAAGAATACATCAGGAGTTGGTGGTCAGTAAATATCTTGACTTTTGTAATTTCGCAAGGTTTGTATGGCCAATATGATGGCAAACGTCTTCTTTTTATACCCTGTTCCCATTAAAAATGGGAAAAGGGGGATCATGAAGTTGTGCAAAAGTATGTAACAGGTAGAAGGAAGCATTTGCGACCCTATAAAGTATATATATTCTTGATCAGCATCAACAGCCGAGTCGATTTAGCCATGTCCAACTGTCCGTCCGTCTGTTCGTATGAAGGCCCAATATCTATGTATTCTGAAAAAGATCAATAAGATCGGACAAAAAACAGCGAAGTTATATACGAATCAATTTTGATTGTAGGAGAGAGGGGCTCTTGCATTGTCATTCTGCTTTACTACGTGTAGGTGAAATAACGATGATCGGTCTATCGTCCTGAGCTAGAAGCCTGTGTGGTCTCTAAATATGTCGTCAAGAGCGCGCTGGCGCTTTTTTTAGTCTAAACGTTAGTCGTATTTGCCTTGGTTGACAGAAAAAGCTGCCTTCTCCGAGTCGGATTCCTTAAGGGAAATCTGATGAAAGTCACTTTTCAAATCGAGGGTTGAAAAAATCAGTTCTTTGATGTCTGGAATTGTGTATTTATCTGCTATAGTTTCCTCGTTCATCTTCCTATAGTCAATCACTACTCCATGTTTCTCTCCCAATGATGGGTAGGGGTAATATTTAGAGTGCACAGGTTCTTCGACGGTGTTTCTGATCGATGCCTCTGCTCTGGTGGTATAAGTCGACTGTTCGATTGGTTTCGAAAAGAGTTTAGAAAATTTCGCACACAGTTTGTTCATACCGTTCTTCTGGTTTTCGCTAGCATGTTCTAATCGGATGTCTAGTTTATTCCCCTCTTTTCGAATTTGCTGATTCAATTTTATTTTTAGTTAGTGTCGTTACCGATTGGAGCATGAAAACAGGTTAATACGGGAAGTATGAAATTTTTACGTTTGTCCCCTCAAGACCGAATGGGATATGATGGTTAGTAAGAGCTTTTCCGCAGATGAAACTGACGTAGAATGGTTTTTTTATTCTTTATAGGATTTTTCACAAAATCGAGTTGCATGTAACTTTTATTTGAGCCGCAGTCGGTTAGAATTCTAATCAACCCCCTATCGCCCGCTCGGCAGTAAATGTACGGTAAGGAGGAAAAGTCTAGTCCAAAAAATGAAGTTCGGTACAATCGATATCTTACGCGGTTTGCTCTTTAATTTTTTATATTTCTTCTTGTTCTACATTGGAAATGTAGTCTGTCAAGGACTGGCTATCTATTTCTGAAGGGTCCTCTAGGGCTTGATAATAATCATGTTCATTCTTAATTCATTACGTGATTACGTCGGTTTTGGAGCTGATGGCCGTTGAGACAGAAATGGCGAATTGACGAGTGGTTATGGAACGTGGTGATTCCTGAGGTAGTATTGTTGCTGTGGTAATGGGTTGTACGGTCCTCTTGGTTGCTGAGGCGGCAGCAGAGCTAATTGTGGGTTAAACGGTTGTCTATTTGAATTGGAAACGGGTTGTTGACTCGTTCTTCTTTGTGGCATAAGTAGTGCCGATGGATGGGACTGTTTGGTATAATTCGGAAACTGTTTGATTTCCTTGGATCAAGTGTCATTTGGTACTCTAGGGCAGTCCAGTTTATTGGTGTGTTATAAGATTCTAATTCTTGGTCTGCGCTTTACTTTTATTCCTGATCACTTTCAATATCCCATAAAACCTAGGTGAGCCCTGCTTGTAGATCTGCAGGATGCGTTCCACACTCTCCTAAGAACGAAATTTTCCTGGTTGCCCTGTAAACTGGCGGAGACATTTATCTATGTCCGGAATTTGATCGAATTCGTTCACATTGGCTGGGTTTAAGTCGACTGTTTGTTTTCAAGTGGTTGGGTATGAGGATTAATACTGTTATCTATCATTCTCTGCACCATAGTATTTATTGAGGGGAACAGTAAGTCGATGCTTAAATCTGGTTACTCATCTATATCTATACATCTATTTATCATCTATATAAAAGTGAAAGTATGTTGTATGTTTGTCCCTTATGGGCGTTTAAACCGCTGAACCGATCTTCATGAATTTTTCACAGTATGTTCATGTCGATCAGGAAAGTGTCATACAGGCCTGTTCCGGTTTTCACATATTTCTTCGATTTCAAATGAAAACAAAATCGAACGATTTTTAGCTGTTCTGGTATTCGAACGATTTGCAATTCGAGTGTTTCATTTCCAAATTGTTTCCGTTGACTACACTTTCACCTTAATCAACTGGTGAATCAAAACAATCCAATAAATAATCACTCAAAATAGTTGATAGTAGTTGAATATAAGTGTTTAAAATGTCGTTTCAATTTTTAAGGGCATTTTATTAACATTTTCCCAGCGTTTCATAAACAAGTGAACACCAGAACAGCTTTAACAAAATATGTGAATTCGATTTGGATGGCACGTGGCAAAATCGAAGCTGTTTATAAAAATTATTAATTTTTTTATTAAAAATAATTTTTAAGGGAATGTAAAATTGCAAAAAGTATCTAAAAACACTAAACATTGGTACAAAATTATCTTTAAGCCATTAATTTGACGCCTTTATGTACAAAATCGCATTTACTTTTGAATTCATCGGCTCCAAGCAATGTGAATTCAAATCGAGTAAATCTATCGTATTGTGAAGACCGGAACAGGTAGCCAAATCGAATTCGAGCAAATTTAGTGAGAGTGAAAACCGGAACAGGCCTGATAGGCTATTTCTCATGTCTGTGAAATGGTCCAAAAACCGCGAAATTTGCAAAATTATACTGTTCAGCCGATTGCAATGAAAATTTGGGAATGGTTGAACGCTTGCCCGGAAAGGTATCCAAGTTGATCAAATTTGCGGAAAAACGGTCAAAAAACAGCGAAAACTGCAAAATTTACGTATTCGCTAAAACTTTGGGAAATTGATCGACGCTTGCCAGGGAAGGTTTCCAAGTAGAAGATATGGGCAGAAAATTGTCCAAGAACCGCGAATTTTGCGAAATGTTCTATTTTGATGAAGCTTTGAGGAATGTTTGCACGCTTGCCCGCGAAGGTATCTAAATTGAAGAAATGGGCCGGAAATGGTCATAGAACCGCGAAATTTCAAAAACTATACCGTTCATCCGATTGCCATAAAACTCTGGGCAACGCTTGCCCGCGAAGGTTTCTAATGTCCAAAAATCGCGAAATTTGCAAAATAACCTAATGAGTATTTATGAACGCGCTTAGCGCTTATATTACAATGCCGTCGTTGGTAAATGGAAGCTGTAGATTACACGGTCGAAAATACTGCGAAATTTGCAAATTTTCGATTTGAGCCTGGATTATTGTGAAGATTTGATAGACGGCAATTGTAGACGGGTAAATAGGAAGTATTAACCAAACGGTCAAAAAAGTCACGAAATTTGCAAAATATTCATGATTTTAGATTATCATGAAGACGTGTATATAGAGAAAAAGATCGAACGGTTCAAAATGTTTATACCGACATGCAGCCTACACTTTATTGAATATAATCGGTCTCTTAAGAATCATAAGAACCCAGGCGACGCCGGGTATTCAGCTAGTTACTAATATTATTAAGCAAGCCGGGTCGAACAAGACTATCTGGTTATGACATTTTAGCAAATAGTGTGAAGAGAACTTTGAGTTTAAAATTGGTGGAAAAATTTAATTTCTTTGCGATGAGATATTTTTATATTTATTTTTCTTGGGCATAAAATTCCCTTTGAAAGTTAACTATTTAGGATTTCCCTTTCACTTGTTTGGTTTTGTTTGTATTTCTTTTCCTAGCTTATTTATTCGAAATTAATTCCTTGACTTCATCAGTTTACTTATTGTAATTTTTCCTTCCTACTTTTTCGTAATTTTTCCTTCTTGTGTTTTCTTTTTGAGAATTTCTTAAGACTACTTACATAAGAATAAGATACATCGCCATCACTGATTGGGGGGTATGTTCCGTTTTGCTTTTTGCTACTAAGGTACTTCACAGCCAACAAGTGCTGGTGTCTGCGAACGGATCTTACAGACTCGATGGTCTTTACAGGGAAGTCCCGTCGCCGGTTGGTGGGTAAGCTCCGTTTTGCTTTTGCTACTAAGGTGCCACGTAGCCAACACCTCCGCGAGCGAACGAAACTTACAGACAGACAATCCAGGGTTCTAGCCGTTGAGCCCTGGTGATTCGCAGCCACTTAGGGTGCTTACATCCTCCAATCCGCTCTTAGTCGACCGGCAGCCATTGGGTGCCTTGTGTTAAATTTGAGGTAGCCTTTTGGGGTTCGCCTTCACTATCACTGCAGCCACTCGAGGTGCTTGGATTGTGGTTTTGTAGCCGTTTGGAAATT
The DNA here is from genome assembly GCA_018904265.1 of Lordiphosa collinella. Taxonomy (NCBI): domain Eukaryota; kingdom Metazoa; phylum Arthropoda; class Insecta; order Diptera; family Drosophilidae; genus Lordiphosa; species Lordiphosa collinella. The sequence continues at coordinate 193,001 of JAEIFV010000271.1, forward strand.
TTTTGGGTGTATTGTGGTGGGCCAATTTAATTAATTGTTGTGTTCAATGTATGGGTTGCAATGGCCGTTTTCCCTCTTCCAAAATAAAAATTCACATTTTATTTTTTCCTTTTTCTCCTACGCGCGTTTCAGCGGCTTGTCCCGCCTTCTTCAGGGAGCCTGTACATATATATTTATTTTTCATCACATTTATTCCGGTAACCGACGGTTTGCAGCTCTTTGATGTGCGTCGCGATGGAGGTTTCAGAACTTTTAAGTTTAACCGACTTGCAGCTTCTTAAGGTGCGTGTTTACATGGACGAAGGACTCACCAGAGCCCCATGTTAAACCCCAGTTAATCCTTTGCAGGATAGAACAATAGTCTTTTATTTTAGAATGCAAAACTAGAACTAAAGCTGATTACAATTTTTGTATAAGATGAACGCTACACCCGCCAGCCTATAGATGCAGCGCAGTCGGGTTGAAGCGCGGTCATTCCCACGGAAAGGGTCATAGACATTGCGTCAGTACTTTCTGTAGAAGTTTCGCCTATGCAAGCGGAAGCGCATGAGCGATGTTGCCATTGCATTTGCTTGTGCAGCGGATAAGCGTGCGATATTTTGTGGTTTAGTATTTATTATTGTGGGAGTACTGTTGGCGTTAACTTATAGTATATACTTTATAGGGTCGGAGATACTTCCTTTTGGCCGTTACATACTTTTGCACAATCTTATTATACTCTGTGTACCACTGGTACTGAGTATAAAAAGTAGGCAACTTCATTCGGAATTCAAACGAAAAATGAAGCCCGAGTTAGAGTTGCATTACTTTACTTTTGAAAATGTATCGGAATTGAGGACATGTTTGTATATTTAACTTAAAATTTTGATTAATCGCGTTAATAAGTATATCTGCACTTACCGAAAAAAATCGAGTATTTATTCGCTTTTGAACTACAATAAACGTGATTTTAACATTGCCGCCACATACAGCCTCAAATTGTGGAATTTCATATTTTGAACACAAGTTAAGCTGACCGTCTCCAACACCATCTCTGAAAGTAAACAATAAAGAAAAATGAATACTACATATCATTACCAAAACACGAGACATCCCTCTTTATACTCTGTACCAGAGGTACACAGATTATATTAAGTTTGTGCAAAAATAGGTAACAGACAGAAGGGATCAAGAATATAAAGTATTTATATTCTTGATCAGCATCCACAGCCGAGTCGATCTAGCCATGTCCATCTGTCCGTCAGTGTGTCCGTCTGTCTGTAAATATGTATATATATGGGACACGACAATCGCAAGAGCAATTATATCTGCATCTCCAAGTCAGAAACGCACATTATTTGCTATCATCATTTCGACTTGCTTCCCATCGAATCAACGTGACCTGTGGAACAAATTCAAGGATGACATGTCAGAGACATTTAAAGGAGAATTGGAGCGTAAACTTGAATATGATCGACATGAATTACACCTATCAGTTCAAACGAATGTACCCTTGTTGAACCCTCAACAGAGGGAAGTCTATGATACATTAATGAAGACGATTGATGATGGAAATGGTGACTTATTTTTCTTGGATGCCCCCTGTGGAACTGGGAAGACATTCTTCATGTCATTGATTTTGGCCACTGTTCGTGCGAGATCCGACATTGCGGTTGCAGTTGCTTCTTCTGGAATAGTGGCCACACATTGATAGAAGTATGTCGTAAAGCTCATTCGGCGTTTAAGTTGCCTTTATACCTACAAGTTATTGAACAACCGACATTCAATATTGCAATACACTCGGCAATGGCCGAAGTATTAGCATCGGCAAAAATCATCACTTAGGACGCATGCGAACTGGCGTACAAACGCGCATTGGAAGCAATTGACCGAATATTAAAAGATCTGCGCAATGACTTTACTGTCTGGCGATTTCCGCCAAACACTTCCAGTCATTCCAAGATCGACTCCTCCCGATCAAATAAACGCTTGCCTCAAATCATCCAATCTGTGGAGCTATGTGAAGAAACTTCAGCTGTCAGCTAACATGAGAGTTGCATTGCAGAACGATCCATCTGCTTACGATTTCTCCAAGCAATTGTTAAGTATCGGTAATGGTCGTGTCTCTGTCGATGAATCGAGCGGATTGATTTCATTTCCTCCGAGTTTTAGCAATTTCGTCTCATCGAAACACGTGTTCATCAACCAAGTATTCCCGAACATCATTGCTAACCACAAAAATATCGAATAGTTGAGTGAGCGAGCATTTTAGCAGCAAAGAATAAAGATGTGGATGACTTAAACTTTTTAGTGCAGAATCAGATCATTGTAAAATGGATTGACACAGCCCCAAAGGACCAAAGACGAGCAACTCTCAGTCTACAAAGCTGGCGCCAACAGCAGAGAGGGGTGACCGTGTATAAAGTTTATTTAAAGAAAAAAATTTTCATTAGAATTTCCGAGGCGGACCCATCGAACCCACGACCTCTTGCACAGCGGTCGCGCACACTAGCCGCTGATCCACCCGGCCACACCAATCAGATCATTGGTACTCTGCATTCATTCAAATCTATTGACTGTGTAACAAACGAGAACGATGCAACCAACTATGCAACAGAATTTTTAAACGCCTTGGATGTGCCTGGCCTACCTCCTCGCAATTTGCAACTAGTCATCATGTTTCGAAATCTAAACCAACCAAAACTTTCTAATGGAACTAAATTAAGAAAATTGAAGACCATTGTGATTCACGAGGCGATAATCAAATGAAAATGTAAAGGTGAAGAAGTTCTCATTCCGATGATCCCAATCGATGTGCCCTTGGGTGACCACCCGAGTTTCAGCTCGATAGCTTCAAAACTGAGGGACTAGTTTGCGAAGAAACAGACAGACGGACAGTCAGACAGACCGACGGACGGACGGACAAAGCTCAATCGACTCAGCTCGCCATGTAGTCGGAGATGATTCCTTCTATGCGTTCCAAACTTCTGGGCGAAACTATAATACACTTTTCAAGTGTATAAAAATGGGAATTTATTTTTTTTTTTTTCAAAGAGTCTTCATTTTGCGAAAAGAGAGTAATGTTTTTATCCTAGTTCTTTAGCGACATTCTTACCAATTAAGAAACTTGTTTCCATTCTGTTTTCTGATGACTAGAAGTGTCGCGACGGTGCTTGGAGTCACACTGAATCTACTATTCACCTTCGCCAAACACGCAGACGGCTTAGTCAAAAAGGTCAGAAGTAGGAACAAAGTCCTGAAGGCGATTGCGGGCAGTGCCTGGGGCAAGGAGAAAGAAGTTATCACTACCACCTACAAGGCCATTGGCATACTATGCCGCCGCAGTCTGGTCTCCATCCATCAGTGACACCCAGTGGCGAAACTTACAACTAGCGCAAAACGCAGCACTGCGCGTAGCCACTGGAAGTCATATGATGACACACCCCGACCACCTGCACCAGAAAACAGAAATCCTAGCAGTCCGAAACCACAGCACCCCGCTAACTTAACAATATCTGATTGGATGTCTGTTGGACTCGCACCCCAACCATGCGTTATCCATCTCACCACCCATGGCCAGAAGTCCAGCTGTTCGCCATGACTCTCGTCCGTACGTCAACTCCTTGGCTCAAACCCGGCCACCATCGCAATCTGCGCAGAAGCAAAAAAGACTGCGTTGCAAGCGCTCTTTTAGCATACCAGGACAACATCGTCCTGGGTGGTAGGCCACCACCTATCAATCCTGCGGTGAAATCCCTACCCCGATACACCAGGACATTGCTCGCCCAGCTGCGCTTCCGAAGATGCAAGCTGTTAAAAGCTGTTAATTGTGACCAAAACAAATAAATAAGACTCAATCTAATTGTATTGGAAAAATAATAAATCTACAAAACAAAAAAAAACAAAAATATAGAAAATAAAAAAAAAAATTGCCCTGCCCGCATCAACCCCTCAGTGGTGGACGAATGTCCCCTATGTAGAAACATCCCTCACACCACACCTCTTTAATTGCCCCCAAAACCCAACAGCCATCACACCCATAGATCCATGGACCCGCCCGGCCGAGGTGGCCTCCTTCCTTGACCTGGCACATGTTGTATCTACATCTCTTTAATCTTACCCTCTTCTTTTCTTTTTTTTCATCTCTTCACACGCACGAATCGTTCCCCAGTCGATACAACAAAAAACAACGGTGATGGGCAGCACACTTCTGAGGTAAAGAGTATATTATAGTCGGGCGTGACCGTCTTTCTTTCTCGTTTTTTTTCTCTATTGTTGAAATATCAATAAACAGTCAAGTCAAGCCAGTCAAGTTAGACAAGAAACGGGCATATTTATGCATAAAATATAGAGCAGCCAGATTTTTTATATGTGGTAGGGGACTGTCTAAGAGCCATAAGTTCAAATTTGTGTCAATTTGTGGCATTGAGAACGGCCGTTTGGTTATCCAACCTACGGAGCAGCAGCACTCTAAATCCCCGCAGCAATTTTCTGTCGCTTGAGGAACCAACAGGGAGCAACTCGGATTCGCCTGTGTGTGTTAATAGTTAACTTTTATAAGCAATTGTATTTAGACTAAGCACTGCCACTCAGCCTGCTTAGTATTCGACTCAAATTACATCGACCCTGAGGGGCAAATAAACAACGAAAAATTAAAAAGAAAAATTATATTTCAGTTTTAAATTATTTGGACAAATTTAGTGAACAATTCAACAGCTATTAAAAAATCTTAATAGCCCGACTTTTTTTGGTGACCCCGACGTGATTAAAATCTATATATTAATACGTTAAGATTTTTTCATACGAATGTACGGCCCCCTTTTTAGCATAGTAAAACAAATTCAAATAATCCAAAATTTATTACATACTTATGGTATGGGTTCTTATGATTCTTAAGAGAGCTATTATATTCAATCTAGTGCAGGCTGCATGTCGGTATAAACATTTTGGACCTTTCGATCTTTTTCTCTATATACACTTAGTCATGATAATCTAAAATCATGAATAACACGGTGTGACAAAAAAAAATCAAAACAAAACTTCTGGGATAAGTCGTAGCGTAGGTTGTAGATATGGTTCAGTAGATTTTTGTGGCATACTAGAATTTTTTAGTGCACATCGAAATTTTGAATAACGGTAAAAAAGCCTTTTTTCGCACAAACACTCACTTATAATCCCATAACTTTGTCATATATCAAATGATTTTTATTGTCTCACCGGTTTTGGAAAGAAGAAATTTAGGTCTTTAAAGATACCATATATGACTGATCAGGATTCATTTCTTATCTTGGAGTATTTGCTACGTAAACCATTTTTGATTGATTTTTTTCTCCCATTTTTTGTCTTTGGTGACGTTTTTGAACACTATTTGGTTAGAAACCCCCAATATTTGTTTTATTGTTTAAGAACAACACATCTTCACGGTTAGAACGTATCCCTATTTTCTAAAATCGGTCAATAATTAGCAAAGTTATTAAAGTTTTTCGGATAACGAAATTTTCGCAATATGGTGATGAGTCGCGCCATAATAGCACTGTCGACCGAAAAATTGTTGAGTTTTAAGAGTAAATTATTGAATAATTTTTTTTAGAATATGTATTGTATAGCCATGTCCGCCTGTCTGTCTGTCCGTCCGTCTGTCAGTCCGTCTGTCTATATTAATAAGTAGATCTCAGAGATGGTATGAGATAGAGGTTTGACATGTATGGAACATAAGCTTCATTTGCTTACAGGCAGATCAAGCTTACTTTCAACTATTGCCACGCCCCCTCCCGCCCCCGAAATTTAGAAAAAACGTCATATCTTCGGCAGTTTTATAGATAGAAGGTTCGTACTTTTTGGACATATTTAGTAATCGGGATTCTTTATCGGTCCACCAAAGGATTGGTAAAGATCGGATGGACGATAGTCAAGATATAAGCGAAAGAAACTTATCTGCTGCAGCGCAGTAGCAGCATTGCTTTCAGCAGCTACTGCAGCATCTAAATTTACACTGAGCATACACTTTTGTGGGTAAAGAGTGTATTATAGTCGGGCTTCCCCAACTTTCCTACTTGTTTTAATTAGGCTTTTTAAGGTTTTTTTTCCTAAAAAGTTAAATAACTCAACCAAATATTACTCGATTTTAATAAACTAAGTTGCAGAAGACGCAAAATTAAATTTTTTTTGAAACTGCATACCAAAATTAAATAGTTTTATATAAATTTGACCTATTCATTTTCATTTAAAGTACGGTGAAGTCGCGAAAAACTGGAAAATTCTATTTGTTTTTCATGTAGCTCCCCCCAATTTTTATCCGAGATTGCAATGTAGTACACCGTTGGAAAGGTGTTACATTTCTCTTTCCAAAGACGCATTGCAAACTATTATAGGACGCCTAGTTTAAGAAATATAATTTTTTAAGTATATCAACCTCGAAAAGACGGACTTTTAACCGTTATTCCAAAATTTGATGTGAACGAAAAATTTGTGGTATGCCACAATGCTACATTTAAATATATCTACAACCTACACTATGTCGCATCCCAGAAGTTTTTTGACTGTCACACCGTGTAATTTGCAAATTTTGCGACTTTTTGACCGTTTGGTTAATACTTCTTATTTACCCGTCTACAATCAAATCTTCACAATAATTCAGGCTCAAATCAAAAATTTGCAAATTTCGCAATATTTTGGACTGCTTCCATTTACCAACGCCGGCATTGTAATATAAGCACTAAGCGCTTTCATAAATACTCATAAGGTTATTTTGCAATTTTCGCGATTTTTGGACCTTAGAAACCTTCTCGGGCATGCGTTGCCCAAAGTTTTATGGCAATCGGATGAACGGTAAAGTTTTTGAAATTTTCGCGGTCTTATGACCATTTCCGGCCCATTTCTTAAGTTTTGATACCTTCGCGGGCAAGCGTACAACCATTCCTCAAAGCTTCATCAAAATCAAACATTTTTCAAATTTCGCAGTTCTTGGACCATTTCCCGCCCATATCTTCTACTTGGAAACCATTCCGGACAAGCGTCGAACCACTATCCAAAGATTTACGGAAACCGCAAATTTTTTAATTTTCGCGGTTTTTGGACAATTGTCTGCAAATTTCTTCAACTTAGAAACCCTCCCGAGCAAGCGTTCAATTCCTCCCCCAAAGTTTGATTGCAATCGGATGAACGAAATAATTTGGCTAATTTCGCGATTTTTGGACCTTCGAAACCTTCGCGGCCAAGCGTCTAACCATTGACCAAAATGTTTAACGTAATCGGATGAACGGTATAGTTTTTGAATTATCGCGGTTTTTGGACTATTTCCCGCCCATTTCTTCAAATCAGAATCACGCGCAAGCATCCAAACATTCTCCAAAGTTGAATAACAAACGAACATTTTGCAAATTTTATATAGATGTTCGTATGAGTATTTAAGCCCAGCCATGGCAAAAAAAAAATTAATTGTAATCATTTATTGTTTAAAACAAATTAAAAGTTGTACTAATACAAACACACTTCACACAGATAGCTGAGCAGACCAACGCATTGTTTTTGTTTCAACAACACTCTCTGTGAGCTGTGCTCAGTTGTAATTTGACATTTGTAAACAGAGAGAGTGGCTCTCAGTACGCTCTCCCTGTGAAGAGACGATCAACGGGGAAAAAAGCTTATACGCATATTTTGTTTCGGTTCTAAACAGACTTCCAGTTGCTGGGTCTAACTGAAATCCAATTGACAAGAAATTTTTGTGCGAGGCAAGTGCTGCTAATAAAATGTATTTCGGAGCGTAATCAATAATTAATATTGTTAACAAATTTGTTATATTGCTAATCCTATTGATATGTTATTCTTCCCTTTTGGCATAGTAATGTTGGAATGAGTATAAAAAGCAAGAATATAGTATTGCAATTATTTTTTGTTTTATAGCGAATTAAAGAGACGGTGACATGCAGATGGTATAGAATTTTATTGACCAAAAAAATTAGTGCGAAAATAGTCAGTATTCTTCGGGAAAATCGATCAGATACAGGAAAGGTACATTATAAGAAACATACAATTCAATGGAAAATTCACTAATCAAATTTAAATACACCGAGCACAGACTGTGCTGTGATCTTGAGATTGAATCGGTATTATATCGAATCGGAAATACATCGAATATATGGATTTATTGCCTGTGTAGGGACAGGCACTATCACTGCGCTACAAAATCCCGTAAAAAAATAAATATATATATTTTGCCTGTTCACACTTTCTTTGGAGCCATCCCCAAGAAACATTTCCCAGAAATGCATTGAAAATTGTTTTAAGACTTACACTTTACCAAAACTTTAACAAAAGATCAAGGAATGAAAAAACGGTGTTTATAGCTTTCTGGCTAGTATAAAAAAGACCTAGCTATGCCAAGATTATTAACCAAATGCTGGCTGACTGTTCAAAATTGGAATGTGTTAATCAGGTTTTCCTGGGTTTCAAATCGATTCAGCTTCAATTATTTTTGGACCAAAAACCTTGCAAATTTAAGACTTTTTTGAAATATTATTTTAGAATTTAAAGTGCATATCGCTTAATGTTATGTGTTAATTTGTTCGATGGTCGAATTTCGACCACAGGGCGAGCCTAGTAATTAATAAATCTGCATTTTATCATTGTTTAAACATTCACAATTTTCATACAAATCGTGCGTGAATTCGGGCGCAAATTGCATGCACACACACATAAGCTGATCAATCGTTGTCTCTTTGCTTGTGTGATACCGTTGCATTTTCGTCTATCCTCTTAGCGTTCGTTGCTTAGAAAAATTGGACATCAAGCATATGGATTTTTCGCCGTCTGTGCTTTCTTTTGTTTGCTCAACTCGTCGACCGGCAGCCAATTGTGTTTTGTTACTGCATATTCGACAGTCACTCCAAAACCGTGTTGACAACTGTGCGCGCATTTCAAACAGTGCCAAGCTAATTTTTAACTTGTGTAACTATGAAATTGTGGGGTGAATTCCGCGCTTCTAAAACTGTGAGTTGTGTCGGGTTTAAGTGTCTTTTGTGTGGACCAGTGCTTTTCAAACTGTTCGAAAAGTTTGTTAAATAATTATGCCAGACGACATGGACACTGAAGACACAGCTACAGCCTTACCTGTCGACCAAAATGAGGAGTTTTTAGGCGCAAAGCCAAATCTACTGAAAGCCAAGTGCAGAAAATTAGTAAAGCCATTGGGCAAGAAAAGATTGGCTTAATCAGTGAAGTTGAATTGGTAGTGCGGTTGGAATCTCTTGAGTAAATTAGCTTGTCAAGATGACACAGCCCCAAAGGGCCAAAACCGAGCCTCTCTCAATTACTGCAATGCTGGCGCCAACAGCAAAGAGGTGTGGCCGGGTGTAAAGTTTTTTTTTAAATTTGCAGTTTTTACTGGCTCGAGGTCTTGCTATGTTATTGACATAGCTTTAAAAACACAACAAATGAGGCTTCAGGTTGATCGGACGACGTTTCATGAGGGACCAACCTCACTCATCAGCGATCTTGAGCCTGAAATGTCTGTCCAAACAGCAGTCTCTCCATGCCTGCGACGGCAAAACTGTTTGGGAAATCCAAAGGCAGCTTTGCGCGCAAAACACAAAAAGAAAGCTTAAGACAGCCATTCCCCTTTGTAAGTGTGTGGCCTCCGTATGGACTTTGGACTCAGTGTGCAACCAACAGCCGCCGCTCTGGAACAAATGACCAAAATGTTTGTATATACAAACAGGAGTGTTTTGTTGTTTTAAATGAAACTATTTTTATTAAGTTTCGAACAACAAAAGAAAAAAACTTTTCATTAGATGTTCCGAGGCGGGATCGAACCCACGACCTCATGCACAGCGGTCGCGCACTCTAGCCGCTGAGCCACCCGGCCACCGGGGAATCTCTTGAGACCGCTCAAAAATCGTTTAATCAAGCGCATAACAGTTTGGAAGAGCTTGATTTAGATAAGATCGGCAGTAAATTGTGGGAGACTTTTGATGAGTCGACTGTTCTTCTAAAAATTCGATTGCGCCATTTTCCTCCACAATGCATAACGAACTGACCGAAAAGTCTCAGACCAAATAGGCTCACAAACTATTATTATCCGTAACCAACCTCGTCTACCTGAGCTTCAATTGCCTGAATTTAGTGGTGGTTACACGAAGTATGCTGACTTCTACCAAATGTTTTCCGCACTCATAGACAAGAACCCAGATTTATCCAATGTGGAAAAGCTGCAGCACTTGCGGTCATGTCTGAAGGGAGACAATTTGGTCGCTGGAAATCAGCAAGGATAACTATCCTATAGCCTAAAAATTGCTGGAAACGCCTTAAAATCGATTTGCCTTAAAAACGGTTCGCCTTAAAAACGGTTTGATAATAAACGTCTTATATTCCAGGCACACATCACTAAGATCTTGGGGTTGGAGCGGGTCGATTCGCCATCAACTGTAAAACTTCGAGCGCTGTCTGACACCATCAATGCCCATATTCGCGCATTGCAAAGCATGGGCAGTGTGGAGCAGATTGCTGGGTGCATCATCGTACATAGTCTGCTTCAGAAGGTGGATAACATAGACCAGATGGGAGGAGACAGCGGCTTTGGATGTCATATCTACTTGCGAGCAATTCACAACATTATTGGAGCAGCGATGCCAAAAGCTGGAAAATGTGGAGCATGCTATGGAAAAATATGCGCCTAGCCCTCAGGTGGGAAACAGTAGCAAAGTTTCTAACAATAGTAGAACATCTCTGGTCGCTACTAACTCTAAGGCAAATGGCTGTGTGTTCTTTGACACTTCGGACCATTTCATATACAATTGCTCTCGATTCGGCAACTTGTCGCCCCAGCTGCGCCTCCAAGAAGCCAAGAAGCTGTCCCTTTGCATCAACTGCCTTAAAAAAGGACATCAGATGAGAGCATGTAATTCTGGATCGTGCCGACTGTGTGGTGTCAAGCATCACACCCTACTTCATTTAGACTCGCAGGCCGTGCCGTCTCATCCACAAATCGCCCAATCTGATCCACCCAATGCGCATGTTGCCCAAGCTTCATCATTCTTCGTCCATAATCTCAGTTCTGACGTTGTGCTCCTTCCAACTGCAATCATCAACGTGAGAAATCAGTCTGGAACTTTGGTTCCATGTCGCGCCCTGCTCGACTCTGGATCGCAGGTGCACATCATCACATCATCATGAAGCTCATCAGCTGCAAATTCAGAAAACCAGAGTCTGCCTCTATCTCTGGCCTAGGAGACTCATCTTTGGTTCCAGAAGGTTTTCGGTGAACATTAATTTGCATACACAAACTTCTGACTATTCCACTAACATCGTTGCATTAGTTATTCCTTCAATTACTGAAAATCAGCCTCAGAGCTCAGTATATATATCGATCATTGGAAAATACCCTCAAATATTAAACTGGCTGACCCTGCATTCAACAGGTCTCAACAAATCGATCTCCTCTGGCCAACGCCAGATTAAATTGAATCCTGGTCTACCTCTTCTCCACAAAACCCAACTTGGATGGATTGTTACCCAGCACCCAATCATATTGCTTCGATATCTTTCTATTCGTCTGGAATACTGGCCCATTGGGGCCCGCAAAACTGTCGCAAGTGTTGCAAGCAAGTGCATTACTTGTTTTCGAGCTAAGCCAAGCTTAGCTGAAACTATTATGGCCGCACTTCCCGAGGATAGTTTGAGCGGCTCTTGCACTGTTAAGAGTGCTGACAACATCGAATGGCACATTATGACACCTGGGTCTCCACAACATTGAACTATCGGTCGGTCTGACCATCTCCACTTCAATTCGATGAACTGCGCACTCTCATCTGCCCTATTGGGGCAATCATTAATTCAAGACCTCTTGTTCCAATTTCAGAGCATCCCGCAGATCTTGATGTGTTGCCGCCAGAGCATTTTTGGGCACGATGGCCTGAAAAATATTTGACGCTTCTGCAGCAGCGTTCCAAACGGCGAACACCTCAACCTGGGGTCTGCTTCAATAATGCCGTCCTGGTCAAGGACGAAAACTTGCCTCCTCTCAAATGGACACTAGCTCGAGTGGTCGAGCTTATCGAGGGAGCTGACAAGGTGTCCCGGATCGCAGTACTAAGGACTTCTACTGGACGTATCAAGAAGCTGTGAGTGCTGCCAAAGCTAGCTGATGTTGAAAGCCCGTGACTTCCAACGGGGGGAGTATGTTTGGTTATCCAACCAACGGAGCAGCAGCACTCTAAATCTTAAAAATCAATTGCTTTCAAAAATTTTGTTGCTCTGTGTAGTAAACGCGCATCTAACGTAACTTCCTCTTATTATTTGTTGGCTTTGCTAATGCGCTCTCTTTTGCTCTCTTGATTCGTTAAAATATTCTAATTCGCTTGCCCGTGGCCTTCAGCGCATCATTAATCAGTCTCGTTTTTGATTCAAAGATATTTGAACAAGGGCATTTGAATCCAGGTACCTGCTGGGAAATCAAATGTTCTTGTCACCTAAAAATAGCCGCACAAAACAAAAACACAAGTGCAGAGGGCATAGCATGTAAGAAGACCTATGCATTGATAATCTGTGCATTCAGTGCGTGGGTCTACAAACCAAATCAACCCTTGTAACAGATCACATCTGCTAAAAATAACACCTAAGCAACATATGTATATGTAAATGTTGCGGGTATCATTCAAAATGTTGCTATCCTAAAAATGTATAAAAACAGAACAACAATCGAAATAAATATTCATTCATTCATTACACTAGCTCCGACTTGAGCTGAGCGTGGGTGGATCACTCGCAAGAAAATTGCGTTTTATGATTCATTCATTCAGTCACCAGCTCCGAGTTGAGCTGAGCGTGGGTGGGTCACTCGCAAGAGAATTGCGTTTTATTGATCATTGGTCCTTCGTCCCTGAAAAGGCAAATATGCCATATTGAACGGCATTGCTCAGGTCGGAAAAATGGTTTTCCGAGGAAAACCAGAGGAGGTGATCAGAAGGAAGGCGAGAAAACTGACCTGCCAATCGTTGGGGACGGCCCTTCGAGAGGAGGTTTTCGGCAACAAAAAATTGCCAATAACACTGACCTGCCAAACGTAAGGAATTACCTTGCGTGAGGGGGTTTCTGGCGATCAAAAAATTGCCAAAAAACACTGACCTGCCAAACGTAAGGGACGGCCTTGCGTGAGGAGGTTTCCGGCTATCAATAAAATGGCCAAAATCATGGTCCTGCCAAACGTTGGGAATGGCCCGGCGCAAGGAGGGCTTCAAAAGGAGGAAAGATGACTTCAGTCTGAAGAAGAAGGAAGGAAGGAAGAAAAAGTAACAGCATCGGGTACAAATCCCGAAAACAACAATCTTCAAGAGGAGAGACGTACTCCAGGAGTGACTGAGAAAAGCAGCAATCCTGGAGCTAATCGATGCCATATATAAAAAAAAAACAAAATTTTTTTTCAGAGAAAATCAAACTTCATAATTTTTTTGGCCGGCGCAAGATGTTTTAGCAAACATGGCATTGTTAAAATTGGCTTTTAAAAACAAGTACCCCAAATCAAAATTAGTTAAAAAATGTTCAGAAAAGACCTGGAATAGAAAAGATATCACACCTATGTAAACATACAGTCCACTTAAAATTAATATTACAGTCCACTATCAAAGAAAAGAATACTTATGTCAAAATACAATTGTCGCCCTGCGCAATATGTTCAAAGATATTTGAACAAGGGCATTTGAATCCAGGTACCTGCTGGGAAATCAAATGTTCTTGTCACCTAAAAATAGCCGCACAACCAAAAACACAAGTGCAGAGGGCATAGCATGTAAGAAGACCTATGCATTGATAACACTGTGTGACAAAAAAAAATCAAAACAAAACTTCTGGGATGGGACCTAGCGTAGGTTGTAGATATGGTTCAGTAGATTTTTGTGGCATACTAGAATTTTTTAGTGCACATCGAAATTTTGAATAACGGTAAAAAAGTCTTTTTTCGCACAAGCACTCACTTATACGCCCATAACTTTGTCATATATCAAATGATTTTTATTTTCTTACCGGTTTTGGAAAGAAGAAATTTAGGTCTTTCAAGATACCATATATGACTGATCAGGATTTATTTCTTATCTTGGAGTATTTGCTACGTAAACCATTTTTGATTTGTTTTTTTCCCCATTTTTTGTCTTTGGTGACGTTTTTGAACACTGTTGGGTTAGAAACCCCCCATATTTGTTTTATTGTATAAGAACTACACTTCTTCACGGTTAGAACGTATGCCTATTTTCTAAAATCGGTCAATAATTAGCAAAGTTATTAAAGTTTTTCGGATAACGAAATTTTCGCAATATGGTGATGAGTCGCGCCATTATAGCACTGTCGACCGAAAAATTGTTGAGTTTTTAGAGTAAATTATTGAATAATTTTTTTTTTAGAATAAGTATTGTATAGCCACGAGTACTACTAGTACTACTACTACCGTCTGTCCGTCAGTCTGTCCGCCTGTCTGTCTGTCCGTCCGTCTGTCAGTCCGTCTGTCCATATTAATAAATAGATCTCGGAGATGGTAAGAGATAGAGGTTTGACATGTATGGAACATATGCTTCATATGCTTATAGGCAGATCAAGCTTACTTTCAATTATTGCCACGCCCCCTCCCGCCCCCGAAATTTAGAAAAAACGTCATATCTTCGGCAGTTTTATAGATAGAAGGTTCGTACTTTTTGGACATATTTAGTTGTCGGGATTCTTTATCGGTCCACCAAAGGATTGGTAAAGATCGGATGAACGATAGCCAAGATATAAGCGAAAGAAACTTCTCTGCTGCAGCGCAGTAGCAGAATTGCTTTCAGCAGCTACTGCAGCATCTAAATTTACACTGAGCATACACTTTTTTGGGTAACGAGTGTATTATAGTCGGGCTTCCCCAACTTTCCTACTTGTTTTAATTAGGCTTTTTAAGGTTTTTTTTCCTAAAAAGTTAAATAACTCAACCAAATATTACTCGATTTTAATGAACTAATTTGCAGAAGATGCAAAATTAAATGTTTTTTTGAAACTGCATACCAAAATTAGATAGTTTTATATAAATTTGACCTATTCATTTTTATTTAAAGTACGGTGAAGTCGCAAAAAAACTGAAAAATTCTATTTGTTTTTCATGTAGCTCCCCCCAATTTTTATCCGAGATTGCAATGTAGTACACCGTTGGAAAGGTGTTACATTTCTCTTTCCAAAGACGCATTGCAAACTATTATAGGATGCCTAGTTTAAGAAATATGATTTTTTAACTATATCAACCTCGAAAAGACGGACTTTTAACCGTTATTCCAAATTTTGATGTGCACGAAAAATTTGTGGTATGCCACAATGTTACATTTAACTATATCTACAACCTACACTATGTCGCATCCCAGAAGTTTTTTGACTGTCACACCGTGTAATCTGTGCATTCAGTGCGTGGGTCTACAAACCAAATCAACCCTTGTAACAGATCACATCAGCTAAAAATAACACCTAAGCAACATATGTATATGTAAATGTTGCGGGTATCATTCAAAATGTTGCTATCCTAAAAATGTATAAAAACAGAACAACAATCGAAATAAATATTCATTCATTCATGACAACAGCTCCGAGTTGAGCTGAGCGTGGGTGGATCACTCGCAAGAGAATTGCGTTTTATGATTCATTCATTCAGTCACTAGCTCCGAGTTGAGCTGAGCGTGGGTGGATCACTCGCAATTGTATTGCGTTTTATTAATCATATTGATCTGACCTGCCGCAAGTCTTGCGTTCGATGTTCTCAGCATCAAAAGTCGTTCTGATCCGCCGCAGCAATTTTGTGTCGCTTGACGTAACAACAGGGATCAACTCGGATTCGATTGTGTGTTAATAGTTAACTTTTACAAATTTCGCCTAAGCACTGCCAGTCAGCCTGCTTAGTATTCGACTCAAATTACATCGGCCCTGTGCGGAAAATAAACAACTGTTTCTTATGAGAAAAAACATATTTCGGTTTTAAATTATTTGGACCAATTTAGTGCACAATTCAACAGCTATTAAAAAGGCTTTATAGCCCGGCAGGCAGGCCGCTTTATTGCAAAACGCGAATTGGCCCATATCTCTGAAACTATTGCTTTCAGAAAAAAGCTTTCTTTTATGTTTTCACAAATTTTCTGTGCGGGCAGTGGTTTTCAAGTTATGTATGATCAAAAATGCATTTTTCACCTTTTTCCCATTTTTCTTGTTTCCGGTGAGACCTACGCACGATTGTCACTATAAGTCAATTAAAGCGCATAAAATTTGCTATTTTATGCCAAAATTTGGAACCTTTTCACAAATTAGTTTTGAATTGCTTCAGAAAATGGAAAATTAATAATCGAAACTATGAAAGAAACAGCTGGCAGTAATGACCTTATACAACAGCAACCGCATCGTCGAGAATCAAAGCAATTCATTTAAACAAGCAACAAAGCAAACTCCGCAAATAGACACTGGACAGCGACCAAACGCTAACTCCAATTACTTCTCGCCTCTGCAAACTGTCGATCCCGTTGAAGCAGATAATGATGATACCGAGCAAATCGTCGAAAAAACTAAAACGCATTTTCCGCCAATAACGGTGCTCAAATGCTTAGCAAATGAACTACTTAACATTTGCATAGCAATCAACTGCAGTATGTACTCCATAAGGAAGATCTCAATTGGTGTTAAGCTTCACTGTGTGAAGTTAAAAGATTACGAGGCAGCCTGGGCTTACATGATTGGGAAGTTCGAGTATTTTTCTCATGGCAAAAAAAAATGATAAGCCGTATAAAGCCCTGCTACTGGGACTTGATGTGGCCGGAGTGGCTCAGTGGTTAGTGTGCGCGACTGCTGAGCATGAGGTCGTGGGTTCGATCACGCCTCGGAACATCTAATGAAAAGTTTTTTTCTTTGAATAAAAACTTTACACCCGGCCACACCTCTTGCTGTTGGCGCCAGCATTGCAGTAATTAGCCATTAAAAACCTCTCAAAAAACTGCCGTTCGGATTCGGCGTTAAACTGTAGGTCCCTTTCTCTTGTGCTAAAATTAGAAGAGCACAAGCCAAGGGATTGAGAGAGGCTCGGCTTTGGCCCCTTGGGGCTGTTGTCATCTTGACAAGCCTATTTTACTTTTACTGGGACTTGATAGCATGGATCCCGAGTCAGTGAAATCTAGAAAGCATCGATGTCAAACTTGTCCAAAGGAAGAGACCCAACAAAAGTGTTTTAGTATTGTACGTCGTGTACCTTACCAAAATATTAACCACTCTCAAAAACCTAAGGAAAAATCATTCGGTCATAAACCATGTCAGAGTTAAGTGGGAATATCAAAAGCATAATAGCAGCAAAACTACACAGTGCTACAATTGTCAAATGTTTGGGAATGGAGCAAACCGTTGTGCGGTTATGTCATATTGCTCAAATTGTGCTGGTGGCCACCACACGTCTGAGTGTCAGGAGAGCTCTATAGTTAAATGTGCTAATTGCAGTGATGCACACAAATCAAACTCCACGGATTGCCAAAGCAGAAAAAACTACATCAGCATGAGATTACAGACGCAAGCCAAACGCAGCGGATCCCATGTCAAATCTGCCGTCATGCCGCTACGTTAGAATGACAGCACTGCTTTTTCGAGTCTGCAGAGTAAACCCCTCATGGGTTCGCCAACCCATTCAGCCAAATAATAATCAGGATCTGTTTACGGTAGAAGAAATTAAGAATCTTACTTTTGAATTAATCAATAACTTAAGAAACTGTAAGTCGAAAACAGATCAGTTCGAGGTGATTACCTCTCTAGCCTGCAAATTTCTCGTATAATGTTAGACCATTTAACAATGGTGACGTGGAATGCCAGAGGCATTAAAAACAAAAAAGATGAACTTTTTAACTTCCTTTTTCAAAACAAAGTAGACATTCGCCCACTGACCGAGTCTTGGTTAACCAACGCGACTTTAATTAAAAATATTAACTATTACTGTTATAGAAATGATAGAACAGAGAATAGAGGGGGAGGGGTAGCTATAATTATTAGAAAGATGTTCGCCATAGCTTACTACCCCCTCCCCAATACCAAAATTATTGAATCAATTGGCATTAATATCCCTTACCCTGCGGGCAACATTAGTATATCTTACCCGGAAAACCACACCCATATCCCTGCTAGTAGTAGGAGCTAGGGGTCCACTCTTGATGTTTTATTAACAAATAGAGAACAACTTCTATCAAACACCACTGTTGTGAACCAACACCGACCGGTGCAAACTATAATAGAACTACCTTCTTCTTATCGCCCTCTAAGCCTATTGACTTCAGTTTCAAAATTCTTGAAATGGTAATTAAAAGATAATTAACTATTTTAATTGAAGATAATGAAATACTTCCATCGGAACAATTTGGCTTCAGAAGGGAACGTAGCACTATACATCCCCTAGACAGAAAAAAAAATTGTTAAGACCAACTTCTCATGACGGACTTCTTTTTAAAATGATCCAATTGAACTTTCTCACTGAACTATCAAAATTGATTCAAAGTTTTCTTCAAAACAGATCAATTGCAGTTCACATTGGTAAGATTAGCTCACAGCCTAATGATATATTAGTCCAGTCATTATAGTAAGTTCGCCTCGAAATTCGAGATACCCAGCTGTAAGTCTGTAAATACTTGTATATTGACACCCTAAAAGTTGTCTCAAAACCTACATATGGTAGGGTGTACGCAACTATTAAATTTCAAAGTCAAAGGTCACAAAAATCGGTTTTCTGAGCTTTTTTTGTAAATGTCTCATTTCCCATGGGTTTTTTGCTATTTGTATTTATTATCTATATTGTAGAATACAAAATTCTCTACAAATTTTGATTAAAGAAATTTTTCATACGGTGAACCGTTTTCGTGATAGAGGGCGGAGAGCGCGCGGTCACAGGATCACATCAGGTCAACCGGTGCCTTCGGTCGAAAACGCGCCATATATAGTTGATGAACTATCGATAAATCAATGATTATAAATATTTGTAAATTTTTATTAGCTATTATATTATATTTTATCATATTCTTCATGCATTAAATCTATATCTTTTCAATAATACTGATAACCGTTTCCTAAAATCTGTAAAAATAAATGATTGTAAAGTTGCATTGGATCCATTATTACTTTTCCAAAGAATTACTGCCACCAAACAATTTAAAAGTAATCTTGAAGAATATCTTCAATATGAATTGAGTCCGTATCCAACAGCTCTATTTGATAATGATGGTATGAGAAAAACAACAAAATCGTCATTGTATGACAACATGAGCCCAATCGATTTTGTTCTCAATGAAAATAATGCGACGTTCATTATTGATGGCGGATTTCTTCTTCATCATGTTGTATGGAGCAGAGAAGATACTTTTTCTATTATTTTTGATAAATACATTAATTCTTTACAAAGGCATTACAGTTCCAAAATAATTGTTGTATTTGACGGATATTCAGACTACAGTAAGAACGTAAAAGCTATGGAGCAGCAGAGAAGAACTGCTGCACTTTCAAAAACGTATGAAGTCTGTTTCGATGAAACAATGGTTGTACCAGTTACTCAAGAAAAATTCTTATTAAAAATTATTATTAAAAATAACAAAGATATGCTCATTAATATGTTAATCGGAAAATTACAAGCTGCAAATATTACTACTAAACAAGCCAGAGGCGATGCGGACGTTCTTTTTGTTGAAACTGCAATTGAAGAATCTAAGTCTGAAAAAACTGCAGTTATAATAGGAAAAGATATTGATTTACTTGTCATTTTAATTGGGCGTACACTGCCTTACGAACAAGAAATTTTCTTTTAAAAAAGGAGGGGGAAGGAAATGTAAAAACGAAGATATACTAGACTAAAAGTTTTGATAGTTATCCTCATTCCAAAACACATAATTTATCTGCACGCATTAAGTGGCAGTGAAACAGCTTCTGCACTTTTTAAAAAAAGAAAAAAATCATTTTTTAAAAGTTTTTGAGAAACTGACAGATTTGGATGAACTAGCTGCAGCATTTGAGGAAGAAAATTGATCGGCCCAGAGATTATTAGAGAGTGGAACTCAAACCTCTATAATGCTCCGAAATCTGTGAAAAGTCTCAATCATCTTCGTTATATGCATTACGTCAAGTCTACAAAACTTAATAAACCTGTGCAGCTCTCAAATATTCCACCAACAATTGCAGCTGCTCATCAACATTTCAAACGGGTATGTAATCAAGTTCAAACTTGGTTAGGGCATGATTTGGAACCCCAGGTATGGGGTTGGGCAATGCGAAACTATTTTCCGAAGCCTATCATGACAATTTTACCACCTGCTCCAGAAGATTTGCTAAATACAATTTTCTGCAACTGCAAGGAAAGCGGGCTTGCAATGCTCTTTAGCTTGTGGCCAATGTAATGGGCAAGCTTGTCTCAATGCTCTGCCATATCAGAGCGAAATTAACGAAGATGCAACCTTTGACCCCGAAATCATGGAAGAACTTGAGACAAATGTCGTTGCAGACGATAATAAAGACCAGTTTGAAATTTACCAGCAGCCGGAAGACGACGATGAAGAGAAAGAAGATGATTAAAATTATAAATTGTAGTTTTTGTACCCTTTTCCCATTTATTACTTTTAATAAATATAAATGTATTGATTGATATTTTTAATAAAAAGATTAATTAATAATTTATTTGTTTTTTTTTTCATCATGTGAGAAGTTATTAAAGTTAATTAGGATAAAATTCAAATATAATTCATATATGTTGTTAAATATATTAATACTGAATAAAAAGTAGATAGGTTAGGAAAAAAATGATACAATATAAAATAATAGTTAATAAAAATTTACTAATGTTTATAATCATTAATATATCGATAGTTCATGAACTATATATTGGGCGCTTTCGACCAGAGGCACCGGTTGACCTGATGTGATCCTGTGACCGCGCGCTCTCCGCCCTCTATCACGAAAACGGTTAACCGTATGAAAAATTTCTTTAATCAAAATTTGTAGAGAATTTTGTATTCTACAATATTGATAATAAATACAAATAGCAAAAACCCATGGGAAATGAGACAATTACAAAAAAAGCTCAGAAAACCGATTTTTGTGACCTTTGACCTTGAAATTTAATAGTTGCGTACATAGGGTGTATATATGTAGGTTTTCAGACAACTTTTAGGGTGTGATATCTTCCAATTCCAATGATTAGCCAGGTCCCATAAATATATATTGTCCACCTTTATTTGTATAGTTTTGGTCCACCCTTATTTCTCATACATTGAAATTGAAAAATGGGTGCATGTCATAACGCCCAGTGTCATAGCGCCCACGGGTGCTATGACACAAACAATTGTGTCATAGCGCCCGCGGACATTTTTAATCTGTGTCTTAACGCCCTCAATTTCTTAAAACTTGCAAAGTTTATCAAGAATCAATGAAAGTACCATTATTAAAAGTACAGTTTAATGTGTTATCTCGTTTGCAATCGCGCTTTACATGTTTTTGGCACAATAATATTCTATTTAGTTTGTGATTGATATCAATAATGTTTAAATGAAATGTTAACACAATTTTGTATTTAAATTTACTTTATTAAAAGCGCAAGCAAAAATTTTTTTACATAAAAATCGCGCGATTTTTATGTAAAAAAATTTTTGCCTGCGGCGCTTCTTACGTTATTGAGCAGTCTATTCTCCAAGAAATTATGCTGGGCGGCTATTTATACCAGGTATTTCATTATTATTAGGTTCGGGCGTTAATGCACTTCTCATAGTGTCATAAGGCCCACAAGAAAAATGACATAAAGCCCGCGGGCGATATGACACTTTCAAAAGTGACAGAACGCCCGCGGGCGCTATGACACAATTGTTTGTGTCATAGCACCCGTGGGCGCTATGACACTGGGCGTTATGCCATGCACCCTTGAAAAA
Source organism: Lordiphosa collinella (assembly GCA_018904265.1). Lineage (NCBI taxonomy): Eukaryota > Metazoa > Arthropoda > Insecta > Diptera > Drosophilidae > Lordiphosa > Lordiphosa collinella. The sequence goes on from JAEIFV010000271.1 coordinate 214,894, forward strand.
TATATTGTTTGGGTGAGGCACCATGTGCACTCTTTTGTGGTCATTTTTATTCTGTTTCTTGGTTTGCTTAAGCTAAGCGTACATGGGTATATTCTTACTAGCTAGCGAGAGAGTGTGAGCGTTTGTATGTACTTATATGTATATATATGTATGTGCGTGTATGACTCGAACGTACCGCAGCAACGCGCTGGCGGCAAAATGCTAACGCTGCACTTTTGTTAGAGTTTGAGTGAGGCATGCTCATATTACACATTTATGTGTTTGGGTTATTGCTCAAGAGCAACAACGTATGTGCATATGTTTATTAAATGATATAAGTGTTTATTTGTATAAATATATATATGTATATAGTTATGTAAGTAGGCTCACTACATCTCCCCTTTTAGAGAAATAACGTAATTTATGAAGTTATTTAATATTTAATTAATAAAGAAATTAAAATTTTTTTTGTTTGTAGGTTAATAAAATGAAGTATATTTGAATAAAGTGTTTATTTAGTATTTGGTTGAATTTAATTTGCTTTTTAGGCCACCACCTTTTTGATTTTTGGTTTCAGTTTTACTATTTTGAAGTCTATTTGCTGTATTCTTTGAGTCTGTCTTTGTGTACTTTTTGTATTTTGTTTTTCTTATCTTTAATTAAAATATTGTCTCTATCTTCTATTCCTGTCACTAAATATGGACCTAAATATACTGGTTCCAACTTATGGCCAGTTTCATTTCTTAGTAAAACGTTATCTCCTATTTTCAAGTTAAAGTTATTTATTTTCTTATCATAATATTCCTTATTCTTAGCCTTATGCTGTTCTAGCATTATTCTAGCTCTTTTATATGCTATTTCTAGTCTGAACTTAACTTCCTTAGCGTAGTCTTCTACATTGTATAGTGGATCTATCCTGTCTATACTATTAAAATCTTTTGGTAAGTTATTTGATTTTCCAAAATTAAGTTCATATGGACAATAATCATGAGTTGCAGATGGTGTAGTATTAAGACAATACACAAAATACTGTAATCATGTATCCCAATCAGTTTTGTCGACTGATATGTATGAACGTATGTACTCATTGAAGGTTCTATGACTTCTTTCAATGGTACCTAAAGTCTGGTGATGGTGTGCAGTTGACGTTATGTTATCTATTTTCAGATATTTGCACAGGTCATTTATAATAGAATTCTTATATTCTGTTCCCATGTCCGTAATGAACGTCTTCATTGGACCATACTTTAGAATAAAAGATTCGAATATTGCTTTAGCGACAGTATTTGCGCTTTTATTTGCAACTGGAATAGCAACTAAATATTTTGTTAAATCACATATTAAAGTGACTGCATATTCGTTTCCATTCTCTGATTTTGGTAGTGGGCCAACAGTGTCCACTATCACTCTGTCAAAAGCATATATTTATGTACTCTCTGATATGACGAGTCATTTTTTTCCAATAATAGTGAATTTTTATTTTTGCTAGCGTTTTGGTTATGCCTGTATGACCTCCTTGAATTGGATCGTCATGGAATGTAAACATTATCGCTTCTTGATCTTTCTCATTATTTATTAGGGTCACCGGCTTGAGTAGCGCTACTCTTAGAGTCTTTAATATTTTATTGCCCATTTTTTTAAAAGTGTCTATTGAAATTGATTCAAAGATCTTTTCGCACGGTGCCACTGATATTTGGCTGATATTAAGTATACCAGCTTGTCTTTCAAGCCTTTGGAAGAACTGACCTAAGTCTAGGATTCCATTGGTGTACAAATCGCTAATATCGATTCTAGCTATAACTTTTCTTCCATGTTTTAACAAACATTTAAGTGGGGTTATTCGCAATGTCACTATTTTTCGTAAGCCGTCATTTGTGATAACGTCATATACGTTGGGCTGAGAAGCGTTTTCAAGAGATTGCCTAGGCATATCTACTTGTTCATTTCCTGCGCAGGATTTTTTCTGTTTACTTTGAAATCTGGTAGTGACTTTTAGTATATTCGTGTTTATTTGTTTTAATTCTTTTATTGTTATTCGTGACAGCGTAAGGGGTCTATGGTCTGTTTTCACTGTGAAGTGTTTGCCATAGATATATGGTCGAAAATGTAATATTGCCCAATGAATAGCTGCTAATTCTTGTTCTGTAGTGCTCTTATTGCTTTCACCTTTTGTGAATGAGCGTGATGCATATGCTATCGGTAGTTGGAGTCCGTTATGGTTTTGAGTTAAAACCGCTCCACAAGCTTGTTTGCTTGCATCTGTGATTATGCAAAATTCTTTTCTAAAATCTGGGTACTGCAGTAGGGTAGGTTGCATAAGTTTGTTTTTTAGATATTCGAATGCGTTTTGGCAGTCAACTGTCCATTCGAAAGGGACATTCTTTTTACATAATCTTGTTATGTGCCGTGAATAGTCGGCGAAGTTTTTAATAAAACGTCTATAATAATTGCAAAATGCAACAAAACGTCTAGCGCTGTCCGCATCGTGTGGGACTGGGTAATTTTTGATGACTTCATATTTCTTGTGATCTGGCAAAATTCCTTTGTCTGTGCATTTATGACCTAGGAAGGTCACTTCGTGCATAAAAAATGAGCATTTTTGGGGATGTAGTTTAAGATTGTGTTTTCTGCATAATTGAAAAACATCTGTTAAATTTTTAATCATATGTTTTTCGGAACAACCAATAACTATTAAATCATCCATATAGAGAAATGCTTGGGAAGGTTCAAGCCCAGAGAATGCGATAGTCATCATTCTCTGAAATGAATTTGGCGCTATTTTTAAACCTAATGGTAGTCGCGTGAAGCGATATGAGCCATTGCTAGTTGAAAAAGACGTTATATTTCTTGAACTTTCTTCGAGTTCAATCTGATGAAAACCTGACATTAAGTCAAGGCATGAGAAATATTTTGCTCGACCTAGTTGATCTAAAATATCGTCAATTCTAGGGAGTGGAAATTTATCTGATAGCAGTTTTTTATTTATTTGACGATAATCAATTACATCGCCATTTTTTTGTTTCTGAGCCCGGAAGGGCTTTCTTTGGGACAAGTAGAAGTGGACTGTTGTACTCGGATACAGATGGTTCGACGATGTTGTCGGAAATGAGTTTCTCAACTTGTTTTTGTATTTCACCTGTTTGGCTATGCGGGCTTCGATAGTTTTTGATATATACTGGCTCATTGTCTTTTAGCCTTAGCTGTTGTTTATAAAAGTTGTTTGTTGTAATTGATTCGGTTTCAAGTCCGAATACATCGACATATTCTGTGCATAATTCAGTAAATGTTTCTTTGAAAGGAGGGGGAAAGTTTTTTGACAATGCTTCCATAACTTTTTCTTTTCTGTCTTCTGAATTTAATTGAAATATTTCGTACTCGTGCAATGATTCAATTTTTACCTTGTTAAGGTTGACCATTACTGCTTTGTTGGTTGTATTTAAAATTCGGACATATGCATTTTTAGATTTGGTTATCGAATTTGCGATAAAAATTCCATTTTGAATTTCTTGATTTGGAATTAGAATGTGATCATCGTTTGTGTTCACTTTAATTTCTCGGACAATTTCGGATCTTGCTGGTAAGATAATGGCATTTGTATCGTTTGAATGTGATATTGGAATCGAAATTTCATGATCCAAATTATTTGGTCGGAGTACGAACCGATCTTGGACTGGGTTTATGTCAAGAATACCATTATATTTTCTGAAGAAATCCATACCAAGAATTCCATCACCTGGTATAGGAAAATTGGGTGATACCAAATGAAAATTGTGTGGTATTATATATTGGTCTGACTGAATTTCTACGAAGGCCAATCCTTTGGAATTAGTTACACCTTCGCCTATTCCAGATATTTTTGAAATTGTGTTAAAATCTATATTGATAAATTGATCTGAGTTCTCTTTGAGAACTGAGATATCTGCACCTGAGTCGATAAGTAATGTGAGATTTTTTCCAGTATTTTCATTTTTTACTTTTATAAAGACGCTGAGTTCTGGGTTGATTGTATAAACTTTCTTTATTGTTGGCGAGTTTCTAAAGGGTTTTGGGGGTTTCCCGAGTTACCTTGTGCAACTCTTACATTGTTGTTGTTGTTTCTGTTACCATTATTATTATTATTATTATTGTTTTGGTTGCCACGGTTTTGATTCCAATTGTTGGAATTACCTCTGTTGGCGTTGCCATAATTTTGCTGAGAACCTCTATGATTTCCTGAGAAATTACCACGGCCTCTGTTGTTATAGTTGTTGTTTGCTCTGTAATTACCATTATTCTGATAGTTACCTCTTCCCTGGTAATTACCTCTGTTACTGTTACCCCTGCCTCTATTCTGGTAATAGAAGACAGTGCTTGGGCTTCCAGTAGCTTTTGTGCAACAGTGCATATATTTTCCAATAGCATCATTTACTGTGCTAAAGTTTCCTGCTTCAAGTATTGTCTTAATTTTGTCATCGTCGCAATTTTGGATCATAGCTGAGATTGCTTCTTTTGTGGCGAAGTTTTCAGCATTATTAGCATCTAGACCATTGTCTATATATGCTGCCTCTAGTGATCTGCGGAGGTTGTCTATTTCTGTGGTGTATTGGGATGCCGTTTTACCTTTTTGTTGAATACTCAACATTTTGGCTTTTAGAACATTCACTGATTCACCTTTTCTTTTAGTTTTGCAATTATTCCATTTATGGTTGTTTCATTTTGTACTTTGTACATTATTGGACCAATTATTTTGGACTTTATTACCTCAATCGCTATTGCTTCCTGGTTGCCCTTTGTTAGTCCAACCAGTTTTAAGGCTGTAATAAATCTTTCCAAGTGTAGCTTTCGTCCGTCAAAGTCAGGTACGATTGAAGATACCTCTTTGACGTACTGTCTATCTTTTGCTATTTGGTCTGTCATGTTGATAGATATGTTCTGTGTAGTCTCTAATTGTTCTGAGCTAGCAGGTGTATTAACTGCTGCTGGTGTATCTTCTCTATTCGTTTCTATCGCAATGCTGGACTTGTCATCCATTAATACCGATTTGTCGAATGTTGCTGGAAAATCTAGTGATGTAGGGCAAAACGATTGTAGTTTATGCCTATTTTATATATGTACTAGATTTTCTCTTAGACGTTTGAGAACATCTGACGCTTGTGTCCAATGTAAGGAACTTAATCTGGCTTTATTATCATTAATTATCCTTCGTACTTCATTGCGATATGTGCGAATTAGTATCTCAATGTGCTTACTTTTTGTTTCGTTTGAAATGACTGCACTTTTATTGAGACATTTGAAGGATTTATCAAATTCTACTCTATTTTGTTTGATAAGTTCAACTATTTTATTCCATTCCATATGAATGGTATTATCATGCTAGTTGAGTCTCTGTTAACTTTATTGTTTTCTTAGTAATTGTACTTTAATAACTAGGTTTCTTCCTAAATTCATTGTTTTTGTTTTAAAGTTTAACTAGGTCGTTTGCCCTGCTCATATACTTTTTCTTAATACATTTGTTGTGCATTTGGTATATTTTTATACCGATGCTTATGCACATCAATACTACAATAACTATCAATAAAACTGAAATCAATTCTATATGAGGGGATATTACCTCGATTTTGTTTATAACATTTGCGGTAGAATCTACCGTCTTAGTATCTATTAGACCCATCTTGGGCCAAGATTTAAGTAAAATCAATGGAATGTCCAGTTTTTGGAATTAAACTGAAATGATCGTTTAGGCAATAATTTAAGAACTAATTAGTTTAGTTTTTATTTTAATTTTTTGAAATTATATCATTTTATTCAAATAAAGTTATAAAATTGTTTTTTTTTTTTTTAACTTTTTTACTTTTTGCCCAAATGGCTAAAACTCGTATGTATAAGACACACGATCCTAATACACCTCGTAGGTGGAGAGAAAGGTTTTACCGTATTTGACGGTTTACATTTTCCTACCTAATTTTCGCAAAAGCTTTACGGGCTTAAGCTGTAGCAGCACCAGTTAACAATGTTTTTACAATCATTAATTTCATTTCTTATGTTTAAAAAAAATTTCAACTTATTTTAATTAAATTTTATTCGGCTTGATATCTTCCTGCTAGCTGCTGCTGTTGTCCTGAGCCTTTGGTGTAGGCGATGCCGGTGCCGGACTGCACAGGCTGCTGCTGATGTCCGTGGCCTATGAGCTCAGGCGGTGCCGGTACTTGTCGCACAGGCTTGCACTTTCTTTAGGGTGCATGTGTAGTGGCAGTGGGGTGAATCGAACTGGCCTTTACAATCCGCTGGACATTCCTTCTTCATCTTTGGTAGCACACATACGCAAGTACAAAAATCCAACAATACTAATACAAAAATGTCAACTCAGCACGACCTCCCGCAAAATCATACACAACGAAATGCAACACCCACTACCCGCTCGTATGTGCAGACTGGCATCGATCGGTATGTACAAATAATCAAACGCAAATTAAGCCCGCAAAACAAAAACAGCGGCAACATTTCAAAGATATACAAAACATGCGATACACCTGTGGACAAAGATCCCCTCACTGGAAATAGGTTCCAAATTCTTGGCCAACAGTCTGATGCTGAGTGTGAAGAAAAGGCTCCAAATGCCCCTAAACCAAAGCCTCCACCCATTTATATAAGGGATAGCAACTGTGCGGCCCTAGTCCCAAAGCTTGTATCGCTAATAGGCAACAACAACTTTTATGTAACATCCGTCAGCAAAGGCAATATCCGCGAAACAAAGCTCCAAGTCAACACCGAAGAAAATTATCGAGCAGTCGAAAAATGCCTAAGAGCTGAAAAAAAAGCTTCTACACCTACCAACTAAAAAGTAGCAAGGGTCTACAGGTAGTAATCAAGGGCATTGAATCAAGTGTACCTGTAACGGAAGTCGCTTCTGCCTTGGAGGAAAAGGGATTCAAGGTCAAGTCCGTTATAAACTTAATAAACAGGGACAAATAACCACAGCCACTATTCAAAATTGAACTAAGCCCGGAAGACACAGCTCCAAAAATTAATGAAAAGCACCCAATTTACAAACTACCTTTCTTATTGCACCGCAGAATAACCGTAGAGGAGCCGCACAAACGCACAAATCCAGTGCAATGTACCAATTGCCAAGAATTTGGGCACACAAAAGCCTACTGCACCCTGCGATCAGTTTGTGTAGCATGCGGAGAGCTGCACAACACTGCCTCATGCCCTGCTAACAAGGAGGATCCATCTGTCAAAAAATGCAGTAACTGTGGAGGTAACCACACTGCAAACTACAGAGGTTGCCCTGTCTACAAAGATTTAAAGAGCAGGATTAATACGCGCACAGAATTTGACCGATCCAATGGAAACCTTAATCAGTTCACACCCTCGCAGTCGACCCCTGGAGTCTTCTTCACCAAAGCTACGAGACCGACCTTTGCCCCAACGACTACAACCCAAGGTGTTTCTTTCGCAAGCGCCTTGAAACTAGGAAATGATAGACCCGCACCCATATCTACGGTTTCGCATGAAATTCGAAGTGAGCCGACACTGCCATCAAAACAAGCGGAACAACCATCAAACTATAGTAGCTTAGAAACTATGTTTCTATCGCTACAGCAGACGCTGAAGGATTTTATGGTATATATGCAAAGCGCAAAGCAAGAACAAATGAGAACGCAAGGAATTCTCATTCAAATGCTCACTTCGCAACAATCCAAATAATGGCTCTCCTACGAGTTTCACTCTGGAATGCAAATGGCATTCCCCGCCACAAAGTGGAGTTATCACAATTTCTCCAAGACAATGAAATCGACATAATGCTTCTTGCAGAAACTCACTTGACGGACCGATACAATTTTCAATTACCTGGGTATGCATTTTACGGCACAAATCACCCAGATGGCAAAGCCCATGGTGGCACTTGCATCCTCGTCAGAAGCCGCATCAAGCATTACCCACTATCAGGATTTTCGGAAAACTACCTACAAGCCACATCGATATGTGTAGAGTCTAAACGAGGCAATATCACTCTGTCCGCGGTTTACTGTCCCCCACGTTTCGCAATATCAGAAAATCAATTCCTAGATTTCCTTAATACACTTGGTCAACGCTTCTTGGCTGCGGGTGACTATAATTCGAAACATCCCCACTGGGGCTCCAGACTGACCAATCCCAAAGGGAAGCAACTCTACAGCGTACTCACGCGCGCATCAAACAAACTCGACTATGTATCTCCGGGTAGGCCTACATACTGGCCGGCAGATCCAAAGAAATTACCCGATCTTATAGACTTTGCTATAACAAGAAAAGTTCCACAAAACTTGGTAACTGCAGAAGCCCTTGCCGACTTGTCGTCAGACCACTCTCCAATAATATTCACCCTTCTGGAGTGCCCTCATGTTAGAGAATATCCTCGGAGACTGACATCACACAAGACAAACTGGCTCAAATACAAAAAATATATCAGCAGTCACATCGAGCTGAGCCCAACCATAAACAGCGAAGAAGACATCGACAATACTGTTCAAGCCCTCACCTCTATCATTACTGCCGCTGCTCATCACTCAAACCCCCAAACGACAACAACAGCACCTCAGCAAGATCGTAGATTGACAAACAGTTACATTGACCGGCTGGTCACAGAAAAGCGGCGTGCAAGAAGAGAATGGCAAAGCTTTAGAACGCCAGCCGCAAAAAATCGTCTGAGACTTGCAGAACGCGTACTTCGCAAAGCACTCGAAGCCGAAGAGCAGCTAGCACATAGCCGTTATATCGAAAAATTATCGCCTACAAGCACCAAATTTCCCCTATGGAGGGCACGCGCCAGCATAAAGCCACCTGCAAAGGTAGACACTCCTCTAAGAGATCAGACAGGAAGATGGGCCCGCAGCGACGAAGAAAAGGCAACTGTCTTTGCACTTCACCTTAGAAATGTTTTCCAGCCAAATCCTCCAACCAATGGCTATGAACTTCCATTGGTTCCTACCGCCGCACAAACTGACCCAATCAAAGTTCATTCGCTAGAAATAAAAAACGCCATCGGAGAGCTAAATCCCAGAAAAGCTCCTGGACATGACCTTATTACACCTAAAATGATTATGGAACTTCCAAGTCCCGCCATTACATATATCTCAAGACTTTTCAATGCTGTTCTGCGATGTGGATACTTTCCAACTCAGTGGAGGAGGTCCACAATCATAATGATTCAGAAACCAGGAAAAGATAAAACACAAGCGTCATCATACAGACCCATTAGTCTGCTACCTTGCCTGTCAAAACTATTTGAGAAGATCCTACTCCGTAAAATTGATGCCGATACACAAAATATCATTCCCTCACATCAATTTGAGTTTAGCAAAGCACGGGACTATTGAGCAAGTCAACCGTTTAACTTCAGACATTCGGACTGCGTTTGAGCACCACGAATACTGCTCTGCAATTTTCTTAAAAGTTGCCCAAGCCTTTGACCGCGTTTGGTTGGATGGTCTTATATTCAAGATAAGGACAATGCTTCCCCCAAATACTCACAAAGTCCTAGAAAGTTACGTCAGTAACAGAGTATTTACAGTTCGTCAAAATGAGTACACAACGGAAGAGTTCACTATAGGAGCCGGAGTGCCGCAGGGTAGCGTACTCGGTCCTCTCCTATATGTAATGTACACTGCCGACATACCAACAGACCCTCGACTTACAATAAGTACTTTTGCGGATGATACGGCAATATTAAGCAGATCACGATGTCCAATTACCGCAACAAGTCTCCTGGCAAGCCACCTAGCTAATGTGGAAGAGTGGCTGGCCAACTGGCGCATAAAAATCAACGAGCAAAAGTGTAAGCATGTGACGTTCACACTCACACTCACAGAAGCACCTGTCCCCAGCTATCCTTAAATGCAACACAGATCCCGCAATCAAACGATGTTGTATACCTAGGTGTGCACCTCGATAGAAGGCTCAAATGGCGCAAACACATAGAGTCGAAAAAGCTTAAAATCAAGCTAAAGGCCAACAGCCTTCACTGGCTAATCAACTCCCGTTCCCCTCTTAAAATGGAATATAAAGTCCTACTGTACAAAAGCATCATAAAGCCTGTCTGGACGCATGGCTCGCAGTTATGGGGAAATGCCTGTGCGAGCAGTGTGGACATCCTCCAAAGATCACAGTCAAGAATTCTCAGAACCATCACTGGAGCGCCATGGTACATTCGCAATGAGTTTAACCACAACGATCATTTTTCAACTGCAATTCTTTCCACATTTCGGTCAGGAGAAATCCTACCAACCAGCACTGATTGAGGCGACCACTTCTCACAATGTTATAATAGTTTCTAGATTAGATCCGATTTTTTATCTCTTGAGATTCATAATACATAGCTTAAAAAAAAATCTTTTAGTGTTTCTTTTGGGGTGGAGAATTTTCGTTTTATTTGTGGTGACCAGGAGTTGTTGTTCCTCTGAGATTAGTTCAATAAACAGCACCCACGGGAGGAAAGCTTAGGATTGTAGCTCCGAGTCTTCACCACCATGGACTCGCCACCACGCCATTCAAAACCAACAACCCCCTCCCGCTCGTCACTCCCCCCACCGCCGCCCGACCCCCACCCATCTTCCTCCGAGCATCCCCTAGTCCACCCCTTCCATAAGATTTGGGGCCCTTTTCTGTTCGGCACAGTAACGCGCGTTTGTTATACACTTAAATTTTAATAAAATAAATTTACCCAAATATCCCCAAACAAACTCTCTCACCCTATACATGTATTTGATGAGTCTTTTGCAAATACAGCGCGAAGAAATTTAAAAAGAAAAAAAAACCGAATTCGGATGGCTAATTACTGCAATGCTGGCGCCAACAGCAAGAGGTGTAGCCGGGTGTAAAGTTTTATTCAAAGAAAAAAACTTTTCATTAGATGTTCCGAGGCGGGATCGAACCCACGACCTCATGCTCAGCAGTCGCGCACACTAACCGCTGAGCCACTCCGGCCACTGATTAGTAGTCTTATTTGCAAATAAGGTTTAAAAGGTTGCTCTGTTAAAAACACAAACTGAAAACAAGCACTGCAATTGGATCAAGGAGGAGACGTCGGGACTTCTTGGACTAATGTAGTTTTTCATCGATTTCTGCCCTCAATGTCACCAGATACACAGTTATTACCAATCAGACATCACTAAAAATTCATATATTCAAGATATTTAACGTAAAAACAGTGAACCCGAACCCAAAAAGTTTTGAGGGTTCGAACCAGGGAATAAAACCGAAAGAAAAAGCGGTTTCAATTGCGGTTACGATCATTAAAATCAAATTTTTTCGATTACGGTTCTCTTTTTATTTTGGTCCGGTTACGATTCGGTTACAAGATAATCATTTCGGTTTCCGGTTTCAAACCGGTTAAATATACATTTTAGTTTTAAAAGAAAATTTCATATGATTTGATGTTAGTATCATAATTGCTTTAAAATTTTTTGAGTCCAATTTGATTTGTAATTGATACATTATAAATTTAATTGCAAGTACTACTTTCGATAACACATATAGTTCTGGGTATTTAAGAGAAATTTCTTTTTACCATTCGGTACTAGAACTCAATCCTGGAGAAGACCCAAGAGAGATGTATCGACACCCACCACCTTTTTGTTGACTACAAAGCCGCCTTTGACACGCCGATAAGGTCAAAGTTCTTTGAAGCCCTGTCTACCTTTGGTATTCCAGCAAAGTACGTTCGACTTTGCATGATGACGTTGAGAAGCACACAAAGCTCCGTCAAAATAGGTAAAGACCGCTCCGAGCCTTTCGATACCAAAAGAGGTTTTAGGCAGGGTGATACCTTATCGTGCGACTTCTTTAATCTACTGATGGAGTACATACTGCGCCAGTGCCCAAATGCTAACAGAACGGGCACCATCTTTACCAGAGATAACATGCTACTTGCTTCTGCCGATGATATTGACATCATCGGCAAAAGCGAATCTGTGGTAAAAAAGGCGTTCTCAGAGATAGAGAAGCAGTCAAAACTTATGGGCTTAGCGGTAAATGAGGATAAGACGAAGTACCTACAATCAACGCGCAGTGAGTCTCAATCTGTTGCAATGGGAGACTACAGCTTCCAGGTTGTTAAGGAATTTGTCTACCTCGGAACAACGATTACCAGCGACAACAACACCAGTCTGGAAATCCGAAGAAGAATTACTCTTGCAAACCGATGTTATTACGGGCTCAATAAGGAATTCAAGAGCAGAGACCTCTCTCGGAAAACGAAAATTGCGCTATACAAGTCGCTTATCATCCCAGTCCTGCTATACGGCGCAGAAGCATGGACAATGACAAAAGAGGATGAGGCGGCAATTGGCGTGTTCGAGAGAAAAGTTCTTCGGAGGATTTATGGACCTCTAAACGTTGGCGGCGAATTTCGCATCCGAATGAATCGCGAACTGTATGAGCTCTATGGGGACACTGACCTAGTCAAGCGCATAAAACAACAGCGTTTGCGCTGGATAGGACATGTTACCCGTATGGATGATAACGCTCCAGTAAAGCGTGTGTACAATCGGCATGCGATAGAGTTGGGAGGCACTCCCCCGCCTGGTCGACCAAAGCGGAAATGGCGTGACCAGGTGCAGGGAGACATTGCCAAACTGGGAGTGTCCTTCTGGTGGAATGTCGCTCGGGACAGAGGCGAGTGGCGGGCATTAGTGGCAGCGGCCGAGACCGTAAAACGGTTGTGATGGCCAAAGAAGAAGAAGAAGAAGACTAGAACTCAATCTTTTAACGTTAAGAAACGCATGTAATGCAACGTTTGTACTATTTCTTAATTCAATAGATTGGTTTCTTTCCATTTGGTTATTCACATATGGGTATTTCCATAATGACAAACATAAGCGTTTTACGCATTTAAAGCAGAATAAAACTCAAAATTTTCTTCTGCCACTTTATCTTATAGCTCTTTCGGATCACTTTATTTAGTGGTAAAGTTGGTAGCAGAAGTTGTGCTGGTTCCAAGATAAAGCCAACCAAAAAGCGATACGCACGTGAACAAAAATAGAAGTGCTTTTTTGGTCATCAATAGCAGTGTCTTAAGCATTTAGCGGTTTTAGTACCATGGATATCTATTAACTGTGAACGGATCACAAGCCGAATTAGATTCAGAAACCCACCCCGCACCACAATTTACGATCTAGTGGGTGAATTTTGTTACCGCAGCGAGCCTACACAACAAAAACAATAACAAAATCTCTTCTGCTCTACAATGAGCGATTAGCACTTGGCTGTCCCACCATGGTCTCCGCCAACTGCAGTTACAGTTACGAAAGCGAATTTGTTGTTGCTGCTTTTGATTTTACATTTGCCAAAATTTCAGTTTCATTCCGAACAGAACTACCGAAGCGCAAATCAGACGCTTTTGACAAATATCGTTTTTTGATTTCAAAATCAAAAGCAACCTTTCGCTTTCGACTTATGAGAATTGCTACCGCCTGCTGCTTCTGATAATTTCAAAAGCAAAATCAAAGCAGTGAAAAATATCATAAGTTTTTAAACACTGTGTAGTAGCACAAGTCATAAGCTGGCAGCTTTTTTTTTTAATTGTTATTTCTATATTTTTTGCATTTATACATATTTGCAAACTTTGCCAATTAGGATGCCATTATAACTTAGGCCTTGTGATGTTTTCAGTTTTATTATTGTTTATTTCATTGGCTATTTGCTTTAGGCACAAGTGGTTCCTGGTACAAATGTATGCTATAGTTGTCCGATCTTAACCAAAGTTGGCATTATTGTAGAAGGGAACAATATTTATGCAAACGCAACTTTAGGTACCAATAGCTTGTATTACTCGAAAAATATTTGACATCAACGATTATTTCTAAGTTTTTTGAATTTTAAATTTAAATGTCTCGCTCATATTTTCGATTTTTTTGTGTTTCTGTTGATCAAAAACACTTATTTTTGAGAGCGAGAATGTAAGTGTCTTTTAAATAAAAGTCGAAAGTATTGTTGTACGAAAAATGTTCGAGGTTCTTGATTTCTTCTGGTTTCGTGTGTTCATGTGTTGTGTCAAAGTGAACAGTGCTGAATTGAACAACGTTTCTTAAAATGGGAAGAAATCCCGATCAAAGAGTTCGCATCTTTTATGCTTACAATGATCCATCGAAAACTTCAAAATGCAATATATGTGATACGGTCCTATCGGGAAATCATATTACCAATCTACGACGGCATTTATTGAAGAAGCATGGGGAACTATATAATTCTGGAAGAATATGCACATATGAAAATGTGGTGCAAAAAAAAAAAACATTAAAATTTCTTATGAAATAAATGCTGATGAATTCATAGCGTCGGTAATAAGAATTATTACAAAGGATGGCCGACAATTTTTGCAATTGGATAGCGAATGAATCAGGGAAATTGTTAACCCTATATATAACGCGCTCTCAATTGTGCCCATAACTTCGCACAACGTTATGGATTATGTACATCAATTTAAAGGACCACATCTTTGTGAGCTAGGATGTACAGTTTTGTCCACACCGGCTACTCAGGTGTCTGTGGAAAGGGTATTTTCAGCATTAACTTTTATATACAGCGATAAGCGCCAAAAACTAAGTCCCGAAAACTTAAACTCTTCAATAATTGTAAAACTAAACTAATAATAAACTTAATTAAATATTTTTTGTGTCTGTTTTTCAAAGACACTTATTATTGAGAAAAAATATAGGAGTGTTTTTCTCATTATAGGACTACCGTTCATCCGATCTTCACCAACTCTTTGTCGGATTAATAAATAATGCTGATAGACAGGGAAGCGGAGAGACGGTCATGATGATCAATAATGTATATACTTTATTGAGTTAGAAATGCTTCCTTATGGTTCTCTCATACGTTTGCACAAGCTTAACATACTCCGTTTGTCTTTGGTACAGTGAATATGTAAGAACTGGTGAAGAAAAACTGTTATTCATTTTACCAAGTAAATGGTCATACCATAACTAATAGAAACATTCCGCTTATCGGCATTCATTTTTGATTTTTTGAAACTTTCTTTATGATCTTGACTATATTCTTTGCCTATGATCATCCATGGTTTTTTATTATCGCGGTTCAGTATTGTCATAACCATGGCAGTGTATGTAGTTATATGTATGTGGCCATTTGTGGCCTTGAAAAGCAGTTTCTTAGGTATTTAGCGGTCTTATTTCCATGGAGACCCATTGACTATGTATTGCGCTTATGATATTCCACTTGGTTGGGAGTAAAGTTTTTGTCTTGCACTACAACTATTTTGTATCCTCTTTAATATTTTTTTCGCGGTTTAATGATTTGTTAGTCTCTATAAAACGCCTTGATACATTCTGAATGCTTTGTCTATTTCTTTTTTCTTTATTGATCATCATTGGTATTAATCGCGGTTTAGTATTGTTATAACCATTGCTGGATAATAGATAACTATCTTTGGTCAATTGTGGTCGTTAAAAGCAGTGTTTTAATCATTTAGCGGTTTTAGTACCATAGATATCTATCAACTGTGAATTCCGCTTATGGTTTGATCCTGGCATGATTTTCCAATTAAAAATTTATTAGTTTTAATATTTTTTATCCTCTTCGGTATTTTTCCATTGTCCAATCATATACACCAAGTGAATGGTCATACCATGAGTAATCAAAACAATCCGCTTACCGTTTTTCTGTTATACTATACATAACTTTTAAAAGAAAACATTTTGTACATCAGTGTTTTTGAAAGACAGATATTATGTTTTCTTTTTTTTGTGTTTCCTTCAGTGAGAAACACTTTGAAAATAGTTGTTAACTGTTATTTTCGACCTATGATTTTAAAACAAAAAATAATATAGTTATTTTTTTGATTTTTAATTAACGTTTTGAAATAAGAGTTAAGTTAGAATTTTTATTATTAAACTTATAACAGTTACGGTCCCTGGCTAAAAAGTCTATTATCAGCAATCAACAGCCGAGTCGATTTAGACATGTCCGTCCTTTTGTCGTTATGAACAAATCAATCTCGGAGATGGTAAGAGATAGAGGTTTGAAATGTATAGGACATAAGCTTGTTATACTTGCAGCAGGCAGATCAAGTTTATTTTCAGTTTTTGCCATGCCCCCTCCCGCCGCCACAACTTAGAAAAAAAAGTAATATATTCTGCAGTTTTATAGATAGAAGGTTTGTAACTTCTGGACAAATTTAGTAATTG
Source organism: Lordiphosa collinella (assembly GCA_018904265.1). NCBI lineage: Eukaryota > Metazoa > Arthropoda > Insecta > Diptera > Drosophilidae > Lordiphosa > Lordiphosa collinella. The sequence goes on from JAEIFV010000271.1 coordinate 231,042, forward strand.
GTTGGTAAAGATCGGATGAGCTATAGTTGAGTTATAAAAACAAAGAATTATGCTGGGCACCACCGGTCACACCTTAACCTTATCACAATCTTTGGGAGGAGCAGAGTATATTATAGTCGGGCTTGACCGGCTTTCCATTTTTTCACTGGTTAGTACTGTTAGTACTTATCCGACCATTTTTTATAAATCTTGTGTAAATTACGGAGTTAAAAAGGGAGAGGAAACTTGTTATGAGGTTTGCTTAGCGTAATAATATAAATTGTATTTAAAATATTACCTGTAAATAATAACGCTTTCTGGGAGTCTACCGTTTCGATTCTCATAAGATTTGAGTGCGGCTTCAAAGGATGAAGTAAGTCCATTAACAATTTCTTCTCTTTTGGTTTGAACAACAGCTTTACTATACCAATGTGTATACGTTGAGTTAAGCGATGCTACAAATGCTGAAATATATGATTTTTAGTAAGTTAGTTTTGCAATGGATATACTACTGAAAGTAAATACATATGATTAAACAAGTAAGGGGCTGTAGTCGAGTGCCCAGAAAGATTTTTTCACAGCTGACGATGCTGTACCCCCTGTATAAAGCAAAATTGATTCGTGAATAACTTCGGTGCTTTTTTCTGATCTTATCGAACTTTACAAAAAAAATTAATATTGGGCCTTTCTAGATAAATATTAAGTTACGAGCCTCTAACTTAAAACATGTGGCTCAGGGAGGGAAAATTTTAAAGTCTAATACAAACTTTATCTGGGTACACAATTGCATAAATTTGTGACTATCTCTAAAAGTTTTTGACGAGATCGACGCGATCATAGGGACAAATCTAAAAAAATCCGTCGGTGCCACAGAACTTTAAAAGATTTGATTTTCTTATTTGATTGGGTCTAAGATACTTGTCCATCCCACCAAATAGTGTTGCATCACTCTCAAACAAAATTTCGCTTATCTAAGTTTTAAATTAATTTGATCTTAAATTGAAATATTGACTAATATTATAATTTAAATTAAAGTCGTATTACCCAAAATTAAAATGAACAATTTTAAAATATTTTTGCGCCATCATAAAGCAAAACTTGGCAACCCTTGGCACGTTTGTTGGCGCCATTGACAAGTCGGTTTTGGTTGATATGGCAGCTTTCGGTTGGTGCAAAATTTTAATATTAAAAAAATATTAATTATTATATTCTTTTGATGCAATTTATACAAAAAAATAATGTTAACATTTCCAAAATTAATTTTGCTTATAAAAACTGTTTTGGGTGGAAAATTTAGCTGAATCTCCCCTTCGAAACACGAGAGGATTGAAACCAACCGAAAGAGATTTCTGTGGCACCTAAGATTCGGTTTTCGGATGGAATGTGGTCGGAAGAGGTCTCTGTGTCACCCCCGAGACACGTTTTTTTGCTGTTAAAGGGGGGTGGGGGGAATTTTCAAATCTGAAACAAACTTGTTCTGGGTATTACAAGCAAAAATGTATGGCTCTGTCTTTTATAGTCTCTTAGTTCGACGCGTTCACACAGACAGACGGACATGGCTTAATCGACTTCGCTGTTGATGCTGATCGAGAATATATACACTTTATAGGGTCGGAAATGTTTCTTCTCCCTGTTACATACATTTGCACAACTGTATAATCCCCTTTTTCCCATTTTTAATGGGAACAGGGTATGAAAAGGTAACATCCGAGTCCATAGTACAACATGGTTCAATAAGACAGACCGCATTTTTTATTGTTCATTTAAGGGTAGTGTTTCTACCCCTGGCAAAAAAATTTTTTTTTGCTTAAAAATACTATTGGGTCTTGAACATATTCTTAAATTTTTGAGCAGATCCGTACTTTTGCCACAATAACAAAAAAATCTATTTTTTGATCGACCTTTGTATACAACATTTTTTTCATCGACCCTCGTATTTCTCAACACCCTATTTTATTTTTGTTTTCTAAATGAAATGCTCGTATAATTCCAAAAAAGTAAGTTTAACAAAAAACAGTCGTAATTAGAATGTATTCGAGAATTTTTTTTACCTCGTCTTGCCGCACTTAACCCCTAATTTCCCCGAAACCAATTAACCGATTTGGATGAAATTTTTTCTGTCATAGCTTACACACAAATAAATAAAATTAGGTATTTGAAAAAAAAATATAAATTTATTTTAGTATGTCGAAAACCCAAAAACAAATTTTAAACGCGATTATCTCAAAACCCTTTTTTTTTTTGAACTGGTTTCGGAAAAAACATCTCGTAAATATTGACCGATTTCAAAAATTTATTTTTTGTTTTACTTTTCGCACCAGCCTCGGAGAATCGGGTAGGTTTAAAAAGAGCGAAGTTGGACCGACTTTACGAAAAAAAATGGTCGATTTTCGAAATTTTGACTTTGGAGCCCTATATGTCCGGTGTTTTTGAACATACCGAAAACGTGGAGGCAGGTGAGAAAACCACATTAATTCTGAGCAGATCGCATTTAATTTCATCCATTTTAGATAAGCCGTTTAGAAGAAAAATCCGTAACCATGGGACCAACTTTTTATTTTTTGTCCTACTTTAAAAGGCTTTACAACAACCGCAGCAACAACAACAAAAAATTTGATTTCAAGTTTTATCTATTATCTATCTAATAAAAAAACCGTTTGCCAATATATCTTATAGATTTTGGGTGATTCAGTTGTTAGTGAGGCCTTAAAATATGAGTCACAGGGATAGAAACTACCCTTAAGGTCACCTTCTGGTCTAGACTACAATATTTTAACTGTTTTTTTTTTAAATTGTGGAATGAAATCGGAAATTGATTTAGTAATTCTGTTTTTTAAAACGCTTATATTTCATCTGTATGTTTGTAATTCTTGTTCATCCTAAAAGTTGCCAATCATAAATTGGTGGGACATTAAAAATTTAATCATTCCGATGTGTTCCAGAAGTCTCTAGAGATTTTGGGGTCAGTGGTTTTTTAAATCAACCAATCCAAATGTAGGTGTTCCAGAAATGTCGGCGATTTCATTTTTCGGAGATAGCTTCGGAGTTGCTTGAAGAGAATGTCAAAAAACAGCTGGCTGGCAGCTATAGCGTTGTTGCTGCCATGCCAGGGTTGTAGATTTCAAAAAATTATTTGGGTCTCCTTGGGTCACTAAAAATGCTATATCTCCGTAAGGGATCCCTTTGGGATATTTTTTTGAATATCTTAACTAAAAAAATGTGAAAACAAAACATTGAAATAAAATTTTCTAGACCACAAATATAGTTGACCTACAAATATGAACGTACGTTCATTTTAAAGCTGCAGGAATTTTCCACCATCGTCCCTTTGAAATTATTCAAATATCTCTTTTCGTTTAAAAGTTAAGATTTTTGCAATGCCAAATTCGCAAATCCGGCTTTTGTGTGGCAGAGCAAAGCGCCCGGGTTATATTGTTAGTACTTATATATTCGATAATTATAAAAACGCATGCACATATAGAACACAAAAATTTAATGTCTTACCAGCAACAGAATTTCCCTTTTGACTGGCATCATGATAGGAATCAATTCCGCAAATCATTACATTCTTAAGGGGTATCTTGACAGTCCATAATGATCCACCCATTTTGCAGTTCATTTGTAAGATAATTTTTTGGACGATTGATCTATTTTTTGCTTCATTGGCCAATGTCCTTGCATTTATAACCTGCAAGTAAATTATTTAATGTATTTTGACACTATACGATGATACATTTTGTGCCAAAATTACAGTTTTAAAATACAGACATATAGGATAATCAGTGATTATTATCAAACAGAACACATCTAACATTCAACATCATGTGTTACGAAAATTGGCCCGGCCAAAATCATGTCATGTTTGAAGCATGTTCCTATCTGATAGTGACCCACTTAACAATTTGCCGAAATAAAAATTACCAAAACACTAACCGCCAAAAACTAGGGAACATGGACTTACTTTAAGCCAAGACAGGTTTGAAAACAAAACAGACTCAGAGTTCACAGACCACATACAATGGCTCTTATCACTAGGTCCAAATTTTGGTCTTCCGGTGACAAAGACGAACATATCACCTATACATGTCTTAGCTGATCTGGAACAAGGGATACAAACTGTGGAAGAAGACAATGCAAAGGAGCTCGCACGAATAAACCTAACTGAGAGGCTAATTAGATTTAAACAAAACAACAGGACAAATGAGAAGGACGAAATAATTTTAGTAATCGCAACAGACATGGAGAAATTTTTAAAAAGACTCTAAGACGAAATTATTATTCCACAACCGGAAAAAGGGAACAAAACAGTAGCCAAAACAATGAGAAACAGCTTGATAGTACAACTTGATAATCAACGATCTAGCTAAAAATAACTAAATTGACAACAAACTGAAACAAATTCTATACTGCTCCTCTAGTGACAACGCTCCACGAATTTATGGACTCCCAAAAATCCATAAAGAAATATTCCACTTAGACCCACACCGCATCAACTTCCGTCCCCTGCAACAAAGTGGCAAAACACATAGAATATATTTTAAAAAACATCACATCCGAAAATTCCAACATTAAAAATTCTGTACAGTTAAAAGACAGACTGATAAATTTACACATTGAAACAGACGAAATATTGGTATCGTTTGATGTGGTTTCATTATTTACCAATATCCCAACATCATTAGCTATAAACAACATTATGGAAAGATGGACTGAGATAGCACCGGTTCAAGGAGTTGCTGGAATTCTGCCTGATAGACAACAACTACTTTTCATGCAATGACACCGTCTACAACCAAATATTTGGAATGAAAATGGGGAATCCATTGTCCCCATCATCTATAGCAAATATTATTTTGGATAGGGTACTAGACGATGCAATTGCAGAACTGAACTCAATGGACATTCCGATTAAACACCAATCAAAATATATAGATGACATATTGTGCGTCGTCAAGTCGAAGGATACGGAAAAAATTATAACAGTACTTAACAAACAACACAGAAGAATCCAATTCACTGTAGAAACAGAGGAAAAGAGCAAACTAGCACACATATCACAAAGGAAAACGAAAAACTATAATTGAACTGGTACACTAATCCAATGGCATCATTTAGATCAGTGGTGTCCAAGCTCACACAATGAAAGCGCTGCTTGCCAACCACGCGTGGCTGCCTTTTCAAATTTTGGACATTGCTGATTTAGACTAATAAATTATAACTCAAACCACCCACCTAACCAGAAGATCAACACTGCACGAAATCTAATTAGGACGGCGTACCTAATTAGTAATGAGCAGTTTAGACCAGCAAACTACGTCAAACTAAAAAGAATCTTATTGAGCAATAGCTACCCAGAACGCCTCATAAACAGACTCATTAAGGAGACAACGGACAAAATGTTTAATAATAATAATAAAAACCCCACGGAGAACAGACAAGAGCCAAAGAAATATAGAAGCGTCCCTTACATTCAAAATGTAACAAGAGCAAAATCGCTCACAAAAATATGGCCAAAACAAATGACATACCAGCTGATCTTCGCCTACAAGGCCCACAACAACTCAAGACGCCTGTTTACAAACACAAAAGACCAAATAAGCAAGGAAGACAATTGCGACGTTCTATACGAAATTAATCGCGATGTCAAAGACGGGGACAAATGCAACGAGCTCTACTTAGGGACGACCAAGCGCTCTCTAAGCACGCGAGCACCAAAAAGATGATCAAAACCAGAGAACAACAACAGCCCTCTCTCAACATATTATAACAACAGGCCACACAGCTGTTTTCGAGAACGAGAGATGGAAGACGAGAATGACACTAGACCAGGGTTCCCCAAGAAGAGAGGCTCTCTGCCTCTCTCTGTCTCTCTCTAACACACTTTGAGGCTTTGCTTCGGCACGCATTCGGCTTGAATCGTCGAATGTGTTCGGCCCCCCGGGGCATGGCTGGGGAACGCTGCACTAGACAGTTTACGGCAGGGTTCCCCAAGAAGAGAGGAGAGAAAATGTGTGAATGTATTGTGTGCCTTGCACTGCGCAAAATCGGGAGCAAGTCAGGGATTAGAAGGCGATTGTGGGATTTGCGGCAAAAAGAATTATTGTTTTAAAAATGTTTTTGTTTATCGGTTTGTGTGAATGGCTCCGCATCGCTTTTATTATGCAACTCCTTATGAATGTTATAGTGGCGCCTTATATTATATAAGTATTTTTTACCTCTAATGCGATTGCATACCATGCATTCAGCTTCATAAGTGGAATTTAATGAAAAAAATATTTGCTTTCCCATTCGAGGTCCCACATATTTTTTCGCTTGTCAATCAACCGGCGCAGTTGACCACCAATGAGCGAATCAAGCCTAAATGCTTATTTTTTACATGAATTCGACACTTTTGGTGTTTCGATGCAGGGAGGCTTTGGCGAACCCATACAAATCTCAATCAACAATAAAAAAAAAAAAAAATAATAAATAACCATGAATTAAAATTGTGACATATATGTAATTTTAAAGAAAAAAGTCTAATGCTTGTATTTTAGCAATTTCAGTATTAAAAAAATAAATTAAATATAATAATATATACAAATATGAAGAGTAGCCATTGTAATTTTTTGCAGTGTAGCCCGTAGGCAAAGCGCCGTCAATGTGCACGGCTCGACGCACAGACTGCGACTGACAAAATTTGTTCTCTCTGCCAGTCAGTGAGGCGACTTCGGCTTGCCTTCGGCTGCCTATACATGTGAGTTGCCGAAAATGTTCGGCCCCCCGGGGCATGGCTGGGGAACACTGGTTTACGGATACAGGAGATTCGATCTTTTTCTCTATTTAACCATCTTCATTATAATCTAAACTCATGAATATTTTGCAAGTTCCGTGATTTTTTTGACCGTTTTGTTTATCCCTCCTATTTACCCATCTACAACTGCCTTCTATCAAATCTTCACAATAATCCAGGCTTAAATCCAAAACTTGCAAATTTCGGACCGTGTAATCTACAGCTAAGCACTAAGCGCTTTCAAAAAATACTCATAAGGTTATTTTGCAAATTTCCCGATTCTTGGACCTTAGAAACCTTCGCGGACAAGCTTCTAACCATTGACCAAAATTTCAACGTAATCGGATGAACGGTATAGCTTTTGAATTTTTGCGGCTTATGGACTATTTTCCGCACATTTCTTCAAATCTGAATCCTTCGCGGGCAAGCGTCCAAACATTCTCCAAAGTTTCATAGCAATCGAACATTTTGCAAATTTCGCGGTTTCTTCTACTTGGAAACCTTCCCTAGCAAGCGTCGATCAATTTGTCAAAGTTTTAGCGAAAACGTAAATTTTGCAATTTTCCCGGTTTTTGGACCGTTCCCTGGTAAGCGTTAAGCCATTCCCCAAAGTTACATTGCAATCGGATGAACGGTATAATTTTGCAAATTTCGCGGTTTTTGGACTATTTTACAGACATGAGACATAGCCTATGACATTTTCCTGATCGACATGAACATACTGTGAAAAATTCGTGAAGATGGGTTCAGCGGTTTAGACGCCCATAAGGGACAAACATACTTTCACTTTTATATATTTGTATAGATAGAGATTTTTTTAAAATATATTTTTGTAGTTGGCGTTGATTTTTAACAAAATGTTTTCGTACTTTCAAAATGTTACTCTAATTTAAACTAAAGTTTGCAAAGCATAAGGGATGATACAAAAAAAAAAAATGTTGGAGGAACAAACTTACTCTTAAGACTTTGATTTGAGATATGTTTCATAACATTAAAAGGTACATTTGAGAATCGCGCACACAATTCAGAATGGATTCAGAGAAGACCAAAAACTAAGACAAAAATTATTTGGAGAGCTTCGTGGAGGACTATCATGTGTCGCTGGTCAAAGCAACTCATGTATTGTGTTGAAGAGAACTTTTTGATTGGCTTAGGCTTACTCTCGTACAAAACACCAAAGTCGGCATCTTAACGCAGTTGATTCGGAATAGGAATTGTTCCGTGCTCTGGTAAACGCTAAGCAGAGTTGCCATCTTTCGCCGAGAAAAAAGAAGCCTATTTTGACGGTACGGAGAGGGAAAAAAAAGATTATGAAACAGCTCAAAAAAGCGCATGGCATATCATATTTTTTATGTTATTTTATAATGCTACCAGCACAGTACGCCGCCGTCAGTCTATACTGGGTCAGTAAAGCTATTAAGAATCAGTAAAGCTATTAAAAATAATTTCCGACCGGGTTTGGGAAACATTACCGTTATCGTCATCGTTATCGTTACCGCTATCGTTATTGATAACGTTATCGCGATCGTTATTAAATTCTTAATAATCGCTAATAATCGTTATCGATGGATGTGAGACGGCTCGAGGTCAAGTGATAAGAAAAACAATCGTAATCGATACCGTAATTGTTATTAATTTCTTTATCGTAATCGATACCGTTATCGTTATTGTTATTGATTTCTTTATCGATACCGTTATCGTTATCATTATCAACATCGTTATCGATACCGTTATCGTTATTGATACCTTTATCGTTATCGCTTTCGTTATCGCTATCGTTATCGATACCGTCATCGCTATTTCTTATACTATCCTTACAAACCAAGTTTAAAGCCAATCGGATGAAAAAAGGTTTTTGGTTGCAGAGTTTTCCATGAGTTTTTCGACCCTAAGCTCAAATTTTCCAACATCATAAAATTACATTTCAATTCATTTCACTTACTATGAAAAAAAGAGTTTTGCATAACGAATTTCCCGGGAATTTTCCTCGCGGGCAGATTTTCCGAAATCGGGAAAATACGTGTCCAATTATTCCGGATAATTCGCTTACAAGCCCAGTTTTAAGTCAATTGGATAAAAAAAAATTTACTCATACAAACTTATCCGACGCTTTTCCGGCAACTTTCCGACCCTACGGTCGAATTTCCCAACATCGGAGAATCGCATTTAAATTTATTTCACTTACTGTCGTCCTCACAAACCGAATTTCAAGTCAATCGGATGAAAAATAGATTTTTGCATATCGAATTTCCAGAGAATTTTCCTTGTGGGCGGATTTTACTAAATCGGAAAAATACCTGTTCAATTATTTCGCATACTATCAGTGCTGCCACAATCTCCGAAGCAAAAATTGCTAGATTTTCGGAAAAAATTGCTAAAAATTATGTGAAAATCGCCAGAGAAATTGCTAAACCATTCAAATTGTTTGATTTTAACAAATAAATGTATTTTAAGCAGGGACCGTAATCATTATAAGTTATATAATAAAAATTACATAGTAATGATTAAATTCTAATTTTTAACAATTTTGTTTAGTGATAATAATTATTTTTGAGTAATTTTATAAAACTTAGACCGTAATCATTATTTTTGATAAAAAAAAAAATAAAACTCAAAAAAAAATGATTATTAATGATTTTTACTTTTTTCTTCACTAATAAAAATTATTTTTGATTAATTTTTTAAAACTTAGACCGTAATCATTATTTTTGATAAAAAAAAATAAAACTCATACATAATCATTATTTTTGAGTTTCTCATACATAATCATTTATTTTTGATAAAAAAAAATAAAACTCATACATAATCATTATTTTTGAGTTTCTCATACATAATCATTATTTTTGAGTTTTATTTTTTTTAAATAACCAAAAAATGCTTATCTAGCGGACAAATAACAAAGTTCAAATTTACAAGAACAAAAAATTTACGAAGTCAAAACAAAAAAATATTTTGAGAGGGACAAAAGGAATTTAAAAAAAAAACTAATAACAGGCAGTACACTTAATTATATATATATGAAACTTTCCGCCGAAAACCCTTCTTAGCTGATGCACGGTATCCAAAAATTGTGAAATCCAATTTGAGTTTGAACAACTGCCGAAAATCCTTCTTAGCTGATGCACGGTATCCAAAAATTGTGAAATCCAATTTGAGTTTGAACCACTGAACTTTTGCGTGTTTTTATTTGTGCAAATTGTATGCAACACTTTATGGTTGTAACATTTGAGCCTGTGCTAAATGAACTTCCTTGTTTTGTTTTGTTTTCTTTTTGAGTGCCACACAGGAAGTTAGCTGGTAGGTAATTGCAATTGATTCACATGACCACAAATGTGACGAAAATTAAGCATTTTTAATTTGAGATAATTTCAGGTACGCCGTTGATAACAGAACAAAACACTTCACTGTGACTTTTGCGTATTTTTATTTGTGCAAATTGTATGTAACTCTTTGTAGTTGTAACATTTGAACCTGTGTTAAATGAACTTCCTTGTTTTGTTATCTTTTCTTTTTGAGTGCCACACAAGAAGTTAGATGGTAGGCAATTGCAATTGATTCACATGACCACAGAAGTAACAAAAATTTTGCATTTATATTTTGAGGTAATTTCACGTGCCGCCGTTGATAACTGAACAAAACGCTTTCACTGTGACTTTTGCGTGTTTTTATTTGAGCAAATTGTATGTAACTCTTTGTGGTTGTAATATTTGAACCACCGTTGATAACCGAACAAAACACTTCACAGTTTGTATACGTCTGATCACGCCAACGGTTTACACTCGTTTTTCTCGTATTTTTTTTTTTTTCCGATTTGGGGGCAGCCATTCCGAAGGCCCCCCAAAACTTGACTAACCTTTGGGTTTTTGGAAGTTGCTTTCCTTCCCCAAAGAGTTGAGCGCTGACCGCGCAGCAAGCGGCGGATTTGCACTTGAAAATCCCACGCTTGAAACAGAGGAGTCCGATTACCGGCCGCAGCCGTTGCGACTCCGTCTGAAAATTTTTGCTGACGCTACCAAAAACTGTGGGACTTGTGCATGGAATATTTCCAGCAATGTGTAAGACCCATAAGAGGCCTTGATTCCCACAGAAAAGGAGGAATCAAGTTACCTCGCTTGTCTAGTACGACAAGTGTAATATTTGGAAAGAGGGTCGACCATCGAATACCCTTGTATTTTCCAAAGTCTTAAAATTTTTTTTCTGCCTTTATAAAAGACAATGTGCGTACATAACATATCGAAGTCGTCGATGCAACAAAGCATGGAGCGGATTCGAAAAAAAGTACGCCACATTGACCTATCTTGAAGCAACAAAAATTTTTCTTTGCCTATAGCTTTATCAACTAAGCTGGTTGGGCGCCTTATACCCGGAGAGTCTATGCCAAACGTGTGGCCTCGACCCATAACCCTGAGATTGTGGAATCTCATGCTCTTCAAAGAATCTAGTCGGGCTTCTTGTTTTGCCAAGAGTTTATGCCAAACGTGTGGCCTCGACCCATAACCCTGAGATTATGGAGTCTCATGCTTTTCAAAGAATCTAGTCGGGCTTCTTGTTTTGCCAAGAGTTTATGCCAAACGTGTGGCCTCGACCCATAACCCTGAGATTATGGAGTCTTATGCTCTACCGACTGAGCTAGCTCCCAGAACTTGTTGGGCTCCCAGAATTTGTTGGGACTTGCATCGAAGGTTCAATTTGCAATGACAGGGATTTGAGAAACCCAAGGAAGCGGTGTAGTACGTCCTACCAATGACTGTACAACGGTTTGCTGGGCAAACTACTTGCCGTTACTAGCAGGACAACTATTTTTCTCCGACGCGGAGAGACAGGACAACGCCTTTCCTTCATCTGAAAACCGCCGGTACTAAGGACTACCACATAGTCTTTACCTGGAACACTTTCTTCCGGAGGAATTGGTGAATCTACTACCTTATGTGGAGAATGGGAACTGATCAGCTAACATGAATATTTACTGTGCGTATAAAAACAACACAACATCTGACTTCACAGACAGTTGGAGCTTTCCATACTAATGTTTTTAAGCTAATGGCCACGTAGCCGCAAATCCCGGTGTTTGGCTAAACATCGAGACCTGGAAAATCATCCGTACCTCAGATGATGATTCGACATCTGAAACTCAAAGTACGCGGACGTAAAACTATGTACATAGGACGATGATTTGAAGTCCAAAACGCAAAGTGCGCTGACGAATAAAAAATGTACATCGGCTGATGATTCGAAATCCAAAACTCAAAGTGCGCGGACTTACTAAAAATGTACAGAAATAAATAGTGCCTGGAGACCAGGATCCTGGAAATTATTCGTTTCTCTGGCAACCCATGAGGTCTTTCCGGTTAGTCCTTAGACAGACATAACCAACAACCAAAATTCCAGACAACATTTAAATCAAGAGCTCACCAACCTAAAAGAATTTACCACAGGTCTGCGACTTGCTCTGTTAATAATAACTAAGGCGAAGGGTGTACCTTCCTAGTATTGTTCTTGGAGAATGTGCTAAGGACTAAGCAGTAATTAAAGTGAGAGAGGGGTGGTAAGGTACTTCTGAAAGAGAAGATCTTGAAGTTGGATAAAAAAGAAGTGGAACAAAAACAGGAAGACAAAATATATAGTAGGTAGCCACATGACAAGGCGATTGAGCATTGTCTTTCTTAAGAACTCGTACACAGTCGATGGATATGTCGTTTTTAAGTGAGGGAAAGGACACATCCTAATGACAGTTCGATTAGAACGTCACATTAACTAGCTCTAAGAAATTTCAGAAATTTACTCCATTGAATAAACAAAACAAAAGGAAAGAGGTAGACTGCAACTAACGCGGTTGCTGTAGATAGACGTTACTAAGAATTTGAATATTCATTTCATGTACCAAGGATCACACAACCTGGAATAACTAGTATTCGAAGGCAAAAAAACTAAGTAGATAAGAGCTACTCATATCCTGCGTGTGTACACAAGACTGTACCTTACTTCACGGCTTGAGGAGAAGAGAGTTTCGCACTTATTTGCGAGCCGGAAAGTACAATGATTTTATTTGATTAGCAAAAGATACAACCCACTGCGGCACAAGCAATGGCTTCATCAAAATGTGGAAAGGAAAATCTCATGTTCTGGTATAGCTTAAATGGTTTCTGCCATAATTAAATGAAGAAATGAAAGCGAGAACACAGGAGACCCTTTCTTTAGACCAAAAAAACATGACAAACAGATGACTAAAAAGGAGCAATACGTGTATCCATCATTCCCAATGGAAGAGCTAAAAAAAAACAGGAAAAAAAAATACACTAAATGCTATAAAATAAAAAATAAAAAAATAAAAACACAATCAAAATCTGCCGCCGGAGACACTATATGTATAAGCCTACCAATATGGATTAACACATGCGTAAAAGAAAAGATTTTGTGTGAAATAAAAACATACCTTTTTTCAGAAATAAAAATAAAATTTTGAATGTCAGGGAATTTTACGGAACGAGAAAAACGAACTGATATGAAGTGGAGGACAAGGTAGACTAAATCAAATAACATATATATGTAGGATTATGAATATCCAGTGATTAATTAATAGTTTATTTAATATAATAACCCGAATGGGAAAATACAAGAAAAGGGATATTTAATGTTTAACTTCACAACTTAATGAGCAGCAGCTACGCGCGTTCGACATTTACGGCAGACTCTCGACGACTGTTGCTCTGCTTGCAGTTGATCGCCTCTCACTCTCTCTGTCGACCGTCTCTCTCCTTAGCGCTGCCGTATGGTGACTGTACTTGATAGTGATGACACCTTACATTCGGCCCTCCTGATATTCCTCATCCGACCCGGATGATAGAAGTTCCTCATTTTCGGCAACAAACTTCCAAAGCTTCATGTTGTCATTACTCGTGCTCGTAACCTTTGGACCTTCTGAATCGCTTGCGGCCTTTTTGACTTCGTATCGGCCATTTCTTTTAACCGTGACAACTTCGTACGGTCCTAGAAACTGGCTTGCTAGCTTGCGCCCAGCTACGAATTGCGTTCTCTTGATTGCAACCAAGTCTCGCAACTTTTGACGCTCCTCCTCGTATCCAGTCACCCGCGCTTGGTTCAAAACATCTAGTAGACGACTCTCAGGTTTCTTCCAACTTTTGCCTAACTCTAACTTATTTTTCTCCTTTTTCATTTTGGCTTTTATGCGCTTCTCCTGTTCATTTTCAATCTCTTTCTTTTTGACGCCTTCTGCCATGCTTGGCCCATGAATGATCGATTTTCGCTCAATATCCAGCTTCACCCATTCTTCGACATGATCTTTTTCAGCTTCATCTTTCTTTGGGGAGAAATGACTTGGAGACTGGTAAAACGGCTTGACCACACCATAAGGGATAACTTGAAGTTCAACTGGACATTTCTTAAGTTCTGCTGGCTGCTGATAACTGCTTTTGTTTAACTCCTTCACTCTTTCTTGACATTCTGGCGGACCTTCGATGCTGCTTTCAGACTCCACGTTCAGAATATTATAAAAAACGTCTTTTTTGGCTCTGACTTTTCTTCCAAGCTCGAAAACAGAAACCCATCTGGTCCAGCTGTTAGGCGAAATTTTGCTACAAAGTCATACCCAACAATGGCATCATAATTCATCGTACCTTTTGGAACAACTACGAACTTGTGGTCGACCTCCATACTGTCAACCTCCACATGTCCATTGAAACTACCAATTGACTTGGTACATTTGTTTCCCAAACCTCGCAGCGTAGAAACACTCTGGAGCAATCGCACGTTATTCAACTTTTTCAGCACGCTTTCGTCTATAATCGACACATCCGAGCCTGTATCGACAAGGCACTTAACTGCGACTTCGTTTATACTAATTGTTTTTAGTCGACCGTTATTCACAACAACGAGAACAGTATCTGATTTTTCTGGGCAATCTCGTGAAATATGTCCGTTTTCGTTACACTGGAAGCATTTAGTTTGCGCGGAACAATCTTTACGCTTGTGCTCTTCTGAGCCACAATTAAAACAAAACTCTTTTTTCTTCACAACGGGCTCGCGCACATTTGAATTTTTATTTACTGCGTTTTTCTCAGTGTATTTTTCTCCGGAATCGTGAACTAGTTCGAACAACTCATATTCCTCTCTGAGCGACTTGAATGTTTTGCAGCGATACATGGCAACCTTAAACTCACTTTTTATTTGAAGTCCATTGACTATGTGCCGCAGAACAGCTGCTTCTTCAAGGTTTCCCGCACTAGCCAGCTTTTTCATGTGTAAAATGTACTCGTGAAACGACTCACTTTTTAGTTTTTTCCTTTCACTTAATTTCTTATGCACATCTGCACTATTTTGATTGGATTCAAACTCGTCAATCAATTTTAGTTTCAGCTCATCAAAATCGTTTACACATTCAGCCTCTAAAAACAATCTGGCAGCTCCACACATCTTGCCTCTTGCTTGTACGTACATCTGCATTTTTGTTAATTCATATGCCTCAGCATTGCTTTCAAAGTTTTCAAACCACTTATGGACAGACACACAATATCCGTCAAAATCACTGACCACTTTTTCAAAATTGTCCACTGATATTTGTACATGATTTTCACGCTTTTCGTCCATTTCACATTTCAACGCCAACAACTGAATTTGTTCGATTTTTCCCGCCATGTTGTTATTTTCTGCATTAGACACATTGAGATCCGTAGGCAGTAGCAATAAATCCTCCGTAGACTGATTATTTAATTCTTCACTTTCTTCTTTGTCCTGGCCGCTGGTTTTGCTCTGCTTTTTTCCGACTTGCTTCCCTGGTGTTTTATTCTGCTGCTTTCCGTCTTGCTTCCCTGGTGTACGTGCTGTTTTCCTCATATTTGAACTCTCTCTCTCCGTATGATCACACAAACCGATTACGCTCTCACACTCTCGCTCTTTTTTTTCAACTTGTCTTCGTTTGTATGTTTGTAGTACACACACTGTGTACATACAACTTCACTTTATTGCGTCGTAGTTTTTCTAGAAGCTTCTTCCTGGAATCGAACTGAATAACTGCAATTTGTCCACTGTTCAACTTAACAACTTTAACAACTTAGCGGCTTCAACTTTAGCCCAAATTAGCAATATCCAAGTTCTGCTCCGACAACTGTTCAACTTCTCCACTTAATTCCCACTTTTTCACCGATTCTTGTAACTTTAACGCATTCAGGCCCGGCGAGCCCCCAAATGTAGGATTATGAATATCCAGTGATTAATTAATAGTTTATTTAATATAATAACCCGAATGGGAAAATACAAGAAAAGGGATATTTAATGTTTAACTTCACAACTTAATGAGCAGCAGCTACGCGCGTTCGACATTTACGGCAGACTCTCGACGACTGTTGCATGGTGAAACAATATAAAGGTGTTCCATTCCACATTCCTGCTCTCTTTTGGGGTACTTATCGTTTGTCAGTATGCATTGACATTTTGAAGTGAGCAGTCGTGTTGCGGAAACAACACTAGCAAGAGCAGTGCCGGTATATGAAGTCGTATCTGTCTCTTTCTTAGCTCTCTCACCATGCTCTCATACTCACTGCTCTCTTTATAAAATAAGTACCCCACCACGGCGGAATGGAACACCTTTATATTGTTTCACCATGGACTGTTGCTCTGCTTGCAGTTGATCGCCTCTCACTCTCTCTGTCGACCGTCTCTCTCCTTAGCGCTGCCGTATGGTGACTGTACTTGATAGTGATGACACCTTACATATATATGAATATGAATGAATTTCAAGTTTATAAGAAAATTTTCAATGTTGGTTTCGGACAGGGCAAGGCAGTTATCCCAAGGTTCTGTCCAATATTTACGCCCCCCAAAAAAAGCAAACTACCTGTTGAACCATCAACTTTTCAAAGCTCCACCGGAGTCGCCTGTCCTAACTGTCGTCGCCAAGGGAACCCTCTTTTGTTAAAGATACTTATTACTTTATTAATTTTTTATTATATAAATTTTGATTGCTATTATCCCATATGCTCGGAACAGAATTCCTCTTGGCAACTGCTTATGCCCAACTCCACCGGAGTATTAGGCTATCCGTCCAAATACCCCATCCCTCCCGTCATTGAACACTTCGGGCTCGAACCTCTCAGCCGGCCTGGCATTTACCTAGCTCGGCGGCGGCGTCGGCCGAAGATGTTTCCCTGTCCACCCCCATTGTCAAATTTGGAACCTAGCGAAGAGAACCTCTCAGCCGGCCTGGCATTTACCTAGCTCGGCGGCGGCAATCGACCCCACTAGGCTCACCTGTCCGTTCCCCCACCTCCCTGTCTGAGAACAGTCGTAGAACTCTAACTCAGCTCCACTCCTGTTCATTACCCCTCCTAGACACGAACCTCTCAGCCGGCCAGGCATTTACCTAGCTCGGCGGCGGCGCCGGTCAGACAAAGGCAAACACAAAAATTTTTTTTACGTTACGAAAACAAAAGTCGGTCTGCACGCGTTGGTCAACAGAAATAGGTGGAGTATTGTCGTACTCACCACCGAAATGTCAAGCTTACGCCTGGCATATAGTAGATATTGAGTTCGAAAATAAGCTGCCCTTTTTGCCAGCTGTAAGTGAACTTTGAATAATCTCACCAGTTCCTTCAGGAAGACTGACAAAAATATTGCCTGTCCCCGTTAAAAGGAATTGACAAGGAAACTTTCCAGTTCGTTGGGCGCCAATTGTTATGTCCCGCTCTTTTTGGTCTCGAGGACCAGAGAGACTAGCCCGCCCACTTTCCGGCACGGTGGTAGCCCGGCATGAGCTCGTCGGATTTGGGTTGGGTCTTTTGGACGGAGTAGTACTCTGAAGGAGCATAACAATAAATTTTTCGTGCTGTTTAAAAAAAAGACAAATCCAAGTTCCGTCCGTCTGTCAGTGCTGTCCTTTCTGCCGCAACCCGAGTCACAGGTTGATCCCATTAGGGATCGGCAGAGGTGGCCTGTTCCCTCCCCATCTATGCTATCGCATAGCCTAGGGGCCCTGGATCCAAGTTATTTTTGCATATTCGACATATTTTGCATTTCAGAAGGCTTCCAAATATTAGTTTTTTTCAGGGACTGCAAATAAAAATTTAGTTTTTTTTAAATTACGAAATAATTATTATTTTTAATTTTAAAAGCATAAAATTATTTTCAATTTATTTTTTTAAGTTTTAAAAAAATTTTTTTTTCATATTTTTTTTTTTTTTCTAAGAACTCAAATAACATTTTAACCAAACGCACTATAACAAATTTGGTTACACACGCCTAGTCGGACATGGAAGCATGCCAGATGTACTTATTTCACGATTATTTCTCACGTAAACACACTTATGCACGCATGCATACATACATACGGACCCATAGATCATATATATATATAAACATTGGTTATAAGTCTTTTGGTCTAAAATTTTTTGAGTTGAATTTTTATTTTAGTTTATAAAAATAAAAATTTTTTATAATTTTTCCAAAAAAATTCAAAATCCAAGTTATGAAAAAAATTGTATCATTGGATCAAATGGTTGGATCAAAATGAAAAATTTTTATTTTTAAAAATTAAAAAAAAATAAATTAAAAGTAATTTTTTCGATAAAAATTGAAAATAAAAATGTATCCCTATTTTAATTGCATTCTCAAAAATATGAATACTAATACCTCCCCCTTTCATATAGAACTGTTATTTACGGTCCCTGGTTTTCCCGGATTTTTGTATCGCATAGAAGGAAGCATCTCCGACCACATAAAGTATATACGAGGTGTGTTCAAAAAATATCGCGAATTTTGTGTTTTTTCAAAAATTATTTATTTATTCATGAATATCTATTTTGTCCCCTTCAAAGTAATCCCCATGAGATATTATACACTTGTGCCAACGGTTTTTCCAATCCTCGAAGCACTTCAAAATATCATTTTTTTTTTTATCTTGTTCAGCTCCTCCTTCGATGCGGTCTTTATCTCGTCAAGCGTAGCGTAACGTCGTCCTTTCATGAGCCTCTTCAGTTTAGGGAACAAGAAAAAGTCACAGGGGGCCAGATCTGTGGAATACGGTGGCTGCGGCATCATTAGTGTGTTGTTTTTGGCCAAAAAGTCGCGCACAAGCAAC
Organism: Lordiphosa collinella; assembly: GCA_018904265.1. Lineage (NCBI taxonomy): Eukaryota > Metazoa > Arthropoda > Insecta > Diptera > Drosophilidae > Lordiphosa > Lordiphosa collinella. Next base: position 249,881 of record JAEIFV010000271.1, read on the forward strand.
GATGTGTGAGCAGGGGCGCTATCGCGTTACCACAAATCCGGGCGTTTCTGGCGGATTGCTTCGCGCAAGTTACGCATAACTTGCAGGTAATATTCCTTATTGACCGTTCTTCCCTGTGGCAAGAACTCATGGTGCACCACGCCCCTGCAATCGAAGAAAACTGTCAGCAAAACTTTCACATTCGACCGAACTTGGCGCGCTTTTTTCGGTCTTGGTTCGTGCGGCAGCTTCCATTGAGATGATTGAGCTTTGGTTTCCACGTCATAACCATAAACCCACGATTCGTCACCAGTTATGACCCTCTGGAGCAAATTTGGGTTGTCGCGGACAGAGTTTAACATCTCATTAGCAATTTTCATGCGATGCTGTCTTTGGTCTCAATTGAGGTAAAAATCGAAGACGATCCAAAACACGTGCAAGCGAAGCAGCTGTCAACAATTAAGTGAACATTCAAAATGGCCGAGCTTGTCGGCATAAGTGAGAGACATGAGTAGCAACATAACGCCACAAAAAAAATCGAAATTCGAACATACGTAACCCGCGAAAATTCAAAATTCGCGATACTTTTTGAACACACCTCGTATGGTCAATCACTCCGTGATCGCGAAGAAAGTAAGACGTTTTCTCTCCTTACTCCCGCTTATTAAATATTGAAATAATCAACACGGCCATTATCATCGTTGGTTTGTTTGACTAGTGAATTGTTACCTTCGGGTGATCCCTGTGCCTTAATATTCTAAAGACAGTGACTTTAAACATAATCAATCAACAATAAATAATAAATTGGCCTTTGCTTTTATTGTTTGCATTGATTTGTTGTTGTGCGAAAATTGCCACCAAAATTGCACTCTCACGCCTTTTATTGCTCTCTTGTACTCTCAACTGTGCTCGCGTAAGCTTCTCAAAGTGCTGCTCTAACGGAGCTCTGCAACTGCTGCACAGCCCATGCTGGTCTATGCTGACGTTCGCTCGCGTGCTATAAATAGATTTCGTTTCTATTTTGGAGCTTCTCTTAAAAAATCCGAGTCGTTTGTTTATGCGCGCTTTAATCTATCGTTGAACAATTACAATGGCAACCTGCTGCGCTGTGAGTTATTATAACAAAAAAATAACTTCACGGCAGACCGTCTCCTACTGTTGGCTTTGTCCCAACGCTGCTCATACCACCTGCGCAAACTTTGGATCCATTGGTGGTCGTGTGGCCGACATTATAAGAAATCATGAAGCCAACTTCGATTGGACCTGCTGGAAATGCAAGCCCTTTAAAGCTGATATGAAGGTATTCATGCGGCAGAAGTACTTGGAATTTGGTTCTGTTTGTGGAAGTTTCCGAGAACTTCAAGCTAAGTTCCTGACTGCGCAAATGCATTTTAAACCCCTTAAAGCTATTGACATTATTGAGTCTCCTAATAATACGACTATGTATGGAATGGCCACAAATACCTTATCAATTCCAGATCAGAAACCATTCTACACGCCAGCTGGTTCGCCTATATCACTCGCTGTCCCGAGGACGACAACCGCGCATACTCCTGATCCAAAGTATCCCTTGCTATCTAGCGGCGTTCCTACTCTGATTGTGACTGGCGCAGCTCCTGATCCGGCTCATGTTAATACAGAATCTACGGTCACTCCAATTGCCGATTCTGCTGCTACTGCCCCACAGTCCGGGGGTTCGCAGCGTCCTCCATCAACTCCTACTCCAGCTAATGCGGCACCAGCCAATGTTAACTCATCTGAAGCTACCACAATCATGCCAACGAGTAGAATACTTCCACCTCGGATAATGCTTTGGCAACTGCTCCTCCCACTACAGATAATGTCGCCGGCGCCCAACCCGCATTACCCAACATTATCATATCCGGACCATCTGTTAAACCTATATGGGGTGTTGCCCCAAGAAGAAATGTGCCAATATCTGGCATTGCTCCTTTAAAAGCTATATTTGTCTCGCGTTTAAATCCAAACGCGACAGCAAACGATCTGAAATCCCACTTAGGAAACAGGCTGAATGTTTCTGTTACTGAATTGATTGTAAAAAGTTCGCCTTTAAGCAGAAGCGTAAGATATCAAGATTTGAAATTGAAATTTCGGAAACCCTACTTCCTAGGAAGCTTGAGCCTTTTTTGGCCTGAACATACTATTGTTCACGAGTATGCGTATTGGCCGGATACCAATACCAATGTGATCCGTACATCTGATCCCAAACCTTCAAAAAAGTAACTTCATCCTTCTTCATTCACTATCAAAATGTGCGCAGTCTGTTAGGGAAGCTTAATGGGTTGTGCACAAATTTATTTATTGTGAAGGTTTAACAATGTTCAGTCAAACAGAATATAAAATTACAAAATGTACAATGAAATCCAGAAATAACGATCTCCGACCCGGTAGGACTAATTTATTGGCTGAAGTCAACTATGGTCCAACTCACGGCAAAGGTGGTCAGAGTGTACGTTATCTGGAGATTTTTCAGTTAAGAAATGACATAAAGTCGTTTTTACATTTAAAGTAGACTAATCGATAGAAAACAGTTTATAGTACTCATTATAAGCAAGACATAGGCAACGGAGGGGGTCTCGATGAGCATAGTTGGTTAGGCGAGGCGAGAGATTGGAGTATAGTGGCGAGTTAATCTGGGTGGTACTGTCAATTTAATAAGGCTTAAAAGATCCATGGAGTCAATCTCACCCGCCAAGAGCTTGTGGACAAAAATGACTGCATGACAAATTCTTCGGGATTTGAGTGAAGGGAGGTCTATTAAACGTAGTCTTTGCTCGTAAGGAGGTAAATGCCTGTTGGTGTCCCAGTTTAGATCACGAAGGTCAAAAATCAGAAACTGCTTCTGAACCGATTTAATTTGATCTTGGTATGTCAGATATTGCGGAGACCAAAGACTGGAGCAATATTCCAGATTTGGTCGGACCAGCGAGGTGTAAAGATGTTTGGTAGTGTAGGGATCATTAAATTCTTTGGACCATCTCTTGATAAATCCAAGCACAATCTTAGCCTTATTGCACATCACTGAAATGTGGCTGTTAAAGCTGAAATTGGGTTCAAACGGAATACCCAAATCATCGACTTTATAAATACGGTTTAACGAATCCCTATAAATGGCGTATTCGTATAGATACGGCTTGGTTCTATGAAAAGTAATAATATTACACTTGGTAATATTAAGGGGGAGGCGATTCAGTAGGCACCAGGCACTCAGCGAATTTAGATCACTTTGTAATAGAAGTGGAGAAGCTGGATCGTTGAATGAGGCACATAGCTTGAGATCGTCAGCGTACATTAGGGCAGTTGAAAACGAAAGCACTTGAGGAATATCATTCATGAACACGTTAAATAACAAGGGACCAAGATGACTGCCCTGTGGGACACCCGAGGTACGGTGAACAGTTTCGGATACAGCAGACTGAAAACGCACCCTCTGGGACCGATTGGTGAGGTAAGATCTAACCCAGCCGTGAAAGTTGGTTGGGAGACCTATTAAGCATAGTTTATGTAGAAGTAAGTTATGATTAACAGAATCAAAGGCTTTGCTGAAATCGGTATAGATGACATCTGTTTGTTTTCGATTAAGAAATCCCTGATGTACTATTGATGATAATTCAAGTAGGTTAGTGGAAACAGAACGCCGACGAATAAAACCGTGCTGGGATGGACAGAGAATGGGTTGGCAAAAGTGCTGTAATTGGAAAGTAGTTATGTGCTCAAAAAGTTTAGGTATGGCAGAAAGTTTACAGATTCCTCTATAATTTGCTATGTCCGACCTGGACCCCTTTTTATGAATCGGAATAATAAAAGATACCTTCCACAATAGGGGAAAGTCACCAAGCTCTAGAGATAGGTTAAACAGCTTTAGAAGGGGGGAGCAGAGGGAATCAGCACAAAATTTAAGTACACTACTGGGGACATTGTCCGGTCCAGGTGAAAATGATGGCTTAAGCGCCTTTAAATTTGATAATAGATCACTATGATCAATTATTGGAGGGTAGACGCAGTTAGAGCGATTAATATGGTGAGGATAACTTGAAAAAACATCATATTTTGTATCCGGTGGAGCATAGCATAGTTGGAAAAAAGAGGCAAATAGGCTGGCTATATCACCATCATTGTCAGCATTTGCATTATTAAAATGCATTAAAGGGGAAAATTGTGTGGAGTTTCGTTCAGAGCGGACAAAATCATAGAATTTTTTAGGGTCGCTTTGAAAGTCTTGCTTGCATCTAAGAAGATAATCATTATAGCACTCCGTGTTAAGCTGTTCAAATTCAGAGCGCGCACCAACATATTTAACGTAGTCGGCATGAGATCCCGAGTGCTTATATTTTTTAAAAAGCCTCGCCTTTGATGCCAGTGTTATTGACTTTTCAGAAACGTGGCTGAATTTTTCAGTTTCTGATTGTGAAATTTTTTCAAACGACTATGTCGTCTATCGATATGACCGTTCTGCATGTCTTGGTGGTGGAGTCATTATTGAGTCATTATTCGTTTCTATTCGAATATCTCTTCAAGACAATTTTATTTACATTTCTTGTTCTTATATTACACCACGATCAGATATTAATATTTATATGCATCACCTTTCCTTAATTCGCCACCTTCAATTGCATCTTAGAGATGATGATCATCTCGTTGTTTTAGGTGATTTTAATCTACCCAGTTTGGCTTGGATGCGCTTAGATGACTCGAATATTTTAGTTCCGACGAGTCCGCATGACTTTGTCTACGGTATGATTGACCTCTCGCTACGTCAAGTTAGCTCTATCCATAACAGTAATGGTAAGCTCCTGGACCTAGTATTTGCCTCTGAGTTCGCTAACCCATGGGTATCAAGAATCGACCCTCTCTCTACCCCTGAAGATGTCTATCATCCAACCCTTGAATTAGTTCTTGAGATTTCTACCTCTTTGGTGATGCAATCTGAGTTGGGGACAAGATCAAGTCGACTTTTCCGAAAAGCTTATTTTACTGAACTAAATCAACAACTTTTGTTTGCTGATTGGTCATTTCTTGATTCTGATGCTAGTCCATCAGCCAAATTAACCTTATTTTACCGAATACTTAATTCTGCATTCGATTTGTTTGTGCCTTGTTTTTCATTATCTGTAGTATCTCATAGACCACTTTGGTTTACTCGCAGATTGTCTAATCTTAAATTCGTGAAAAACAGACTACATAAAAAATATAGGAGCACTAGACAACCAGCGGACCATTCCCGTTATTTAAGCGCTTAGTCAGACTTTCTCCTTCCAAATGCTGAGTGTTATCAAAATTACCTAATTAGATGTAATGTCCGGTTCTCACTACAGCACATTCTTGCATTCCTGCATTATTGTGGCGGATGCAACTTTCACGCCATACAAAAATCATAGGGGCTAGTGGTGGCAAACAAGTTGCATCCAAATTGAATGCTTTTGCATCCGGGACTTTTCGAGTAGTGACTCGACAGGGTATCGATAATTTTGCCTATCGTACGGGAATCGTTACAAGTGCTACCACTAACAAAAACAAAAAATAGCTTTAAAAATTTGAGCGCAAAAAAAAATCGCCATCGCCAAACAAGCAGTTAAGGTTAATTATTTTTTCAGTTTAAGGGCATGACAAGATTGGAAATTTTGTAGCAACAGGAGACACCAGACTCCGTGGGACGAGGAAAAATTTGCAAATATTCGGACCGACTCCTGTAGAGACCAAAATTAATTAAATGACCCGAAAATACAGGCCGGATCGGATGACTATAGCATATAGCTCTCATTACGAACGATCGGTCGAAAAACTAGTTTAACTGAGAAAAACTTGTTTGTTTTCAATTGAAACGTCGTATTTCTTAGTTTACTACGCATTTCCATGATTCCACCAAATTTGGTCGAAATCGGACATCTATATAGTATAGCTGTCATAGAAAAGTTTTTTCTGAAAAGTAGTCTTAGTTAAAAAACCTTTTTTTCAATAGAAATGTGCTCAAAGTTGGCATGTACTTGTTTTAGATGATCCCACACGATTCTACAAAGTTTGGTCAAAATCGGATGACTTTAGCACAGAGCTGCCATAGGAACGATCGGTCGAAAAACTAGTTCTTGTGAGAAAAACTTTTTTGTTTTTAATGGAAACGTCATATATTTATTTTAAATACTCTTACACAATTCTACAAAGTTTTGTCAAAATCGGATGACTATAGCATTTAGCTGCAGTATGAATGATCGGTCGAAAATGAAGTTCTAGTGAGAAAAACTTTTTTGTTTAACTGGGAGTTTGGTCGAAATCGGAAATCTATATCTCATAAAAAAGAGTCTTATTTAGAAAAGGAAACTGCAAGGGTATACAAAACTTCGGCAGAGCCGAAGTCAACTTTCCCCTATTTTTTATATATTTAATTTTCACTTATTGATACACGGAGTCATTGTACGTGTTTTGAATTGTTTGGAAAAGGTATAAGAAAGTCCCGAAAATAGTCCAACAAGTGATACGGTTAAAATCTTCGGTGCGCGAACCAAAAAATTATGCTATTGTGGTAAATAACGAATGCATTTCCAGCCATGTATTCAATATAAAATTACAACCCCAATGATATTGGGGAAAACAAATTCTACACATACTAAAGCTAAGTACGCAGACAATCTAAATCTAGACCTAGATAAAAGAAAATTTTTTCCGCTGAGGTCTCAGCTAATGGAACAGTGTGACTGCTTAACGCCAAAAAACCACCCTACAAAAACAAAATGCCACCAAATGTCAAACGACAAAACTCAATCAGCTGTATAGCCAGTCAAGGTTGCGGCGCGCCGCAGGCCCACGAGTTTTTAGCTCGGTATGACCTAAAGTATTTAGTTTCTCTGAGAACTGGCTCAAGCTGAGAGACCAGCAAAAAGTGTAAAACACCGTTTAGCTAGCTTTTTTAAATGGAGTTGACCAAACCAGCCAAATCGATTTAGCTTCTCTGAGTACTATGCTTTATGCAAGACGATGATGTCTATATATTTTCCTTTCAGGTCTTTAAACCAAGAAACATTTACATTATTTGTACATAAATATACTGGACAAATATTCCTAACGAAAGAAATATAAGTAAAAACTACTTAGAGCGTTGCTACAATCAATCGCTCGAAGACCAACGAGGTTTGTTTTAAAAGTATCTCAAACGCAATTTCTTCTCTCAATCTCTTGTCTTGCGTGCTTCTAATTTTCGAACGAGAGAAAAGGGACTAACAGTTTAACACTGAATCCGAACGGCAAAGTTTGAGAAGCATTTTTATGGCTAGTTACTTCATAGCTGGAACCCACGACCTCTTGCACAGCAGACGCACACACTATCCGCTCTTAAACATCCGGCCACGAGTTCTTGCCACTGGGAAAAGCGGTCAATAAGGAATATTACCTGCAAGCTAGGAACAATTTACTTGAAGCAATTCGACAGAACCTTCCCCAATTATGGATGAACAAAAAATGGCTATAGCACCATGATAACGCCCAGAGCACAAGTCCTTGCTTGTGGGCGAATTTATAGAAAAAAAAACACAAACAATTCCGCAGCCACCGAGAGATCTAATTCAAAAGGGAACTCATTTTTTCACTTTAATTCACATTGCTGTAAATGGTGTGGACATGTATTGAAGGCAATACTGCCTAAATACATATTCTGGATTCATGCAAACAGTAACATTGATCAAAGTGAAAGAATAACTCCTAATCTTAGTACAGTATTTTTTTCGACATATTATTTAACATATTTTTCGACATATTAACATATTTTTTTATTCGATTCGCAATTAATTCTCAAGCCTAAATGCAAAATTAGACCCTTTTCAGTACAGAAATAAAGAAAAACATAAAATCCGGGGTCTAATAATTACACATACTATAATTCTTACCCTCATCCTGTATTTTGTGCAAATTTTGCCCAATAGCATGTTCGACCTAGAAGTTTTCAAGTAAATTTTGTAATTTTGAACTGAAACTTTCTTACTTTAGTTTTTTTCTCTTTAGCTACCCTTTATCAAAATAGATTACTTTGACATTATTTGTGCCTATAAGCTTAAGGTAACTGGGAGGACCTTATAGTCGAAGCAGCAATTCGCATGTCGACGCAAATCGTATATGTAATTACACATACTATATTTCTAACCCTCATCCTGTATTTTGTGCAAATTTTGCCCAATAGCATGTTCGACTTAGAAGTTTTTAGGTAAATTTTTTAATTTTGAAGTGAAACTTTCTGAGTTTAGTTTTTTCACTTTAACTACCCATTAACATAATAGATTACTTTGTTATGTTTTCTGTTTGACCCCAAAAAGCAAAGTCCATAATCCTGTTTTTGGGTAAAATATATTGGGCAAAATTAGCACAAAATACAGAATTCCAAATTTTTTATTTTACAGGATAAAGGTTAATATTATTACTTATATACAGATACACTAACGTGCATTACCTTACACATAGTACTGAGTTGAGCGAGCTCACTTCCATTCGATTTCTAAGTTTGGACTTTACAATATTGACCTGATTTAAGACACGCTCATTTTCTTCGTTGGACCATGCCAGGGACAACATCTGAATCGCGAATGAGGCTAACTTCAAAAATCGTTGATTACCTCCAGAGAAAGCATCTCTCCAAAATTTTATCGTTTCATCCGTGTTCTGTGATTTCACTAAGTGTATATCATCATATTGACACTCAATTTTACCAATATCTTCTAAGGAATATTCTTCTAAAACGGGAACAATGCAATGCTTGGTTTTTTATTGTGTAACTGAAAATAAGTCAATTTATTAAAGAAGGCTGAAGATTGTCCGGTATTCTAAAAATAATTGAGTTGCTTAATCCAATATATATTCTAAGAAAATCCCACAAGTAGAACATTAACTTAGCTTTAGTAAATTCAAGTTAGTTACTTTATAAGATCAACTATAGTGTGTGCGCCCGCTGTGCAAAATGTCGTCGGTTCGATCTCGCTTCGGGATAACTAATGAAAAGTTTTTTTTCTTGAAAAACTCAGCAGTTTTGAAAAGATTTTTCCAGTTCTGGATAGTGATAGTGAAGCATTTTAGTCAACTTTTTTAACTCATATGCTTGATATAGATTTTGTCAGTAAATTTCTCTAAGTCGCCTACAACAAATTTGGTAAAATAATCCATTTTTGCTTTCAAAGCCATCAATCTGATCGATCTTAGGGCCCTGCAGCCAGACTTCACGACCTTACAAACTTTTGATTTTTTTATAAGTTTTGACTCAAACGAATCCAAATTTAAGATAAAGCTGATAAAAAGGCGAAGCCATTTTTAAAAACTCCAGAATTCAATCAGCCCACTGTTTTTAAATTTTTCCCACAATCCGGTCTTAAGAAAAAAACTAAAAATAACGGGGAAAAAGTTGATCTGGCACCACTGACGCTAAGGGAAAATAATTTTGCAGACATTTACGTTTTGCCCTTGGCTAAGCTAGTGAAATGAAAAATTAAGTTGTAAGCTAGGCATTTAATTTGGCCAACAAAATTTAAACTCAGGCCTGTTTCCAGTTCCGAAAACGAGTGGAAATCGAGCTAATTGCAGTTCAGAGTTCTACAAATCGACAAGATTTGTCGTTTTCAAACGGTGTACTGTAGAGTCGGTTAAGTAAAATGTAAAATGGCTTGACACAGCCCCAAAGAGCCAACGCCGAGCTGCTCTCAATCTCTTGGCTTGTGCGCGCTTCTAATTTTAGCACAATAGAAAGGGGCCTACAGTTTAACGCCGAATCTGAACGGCAGTTTAAGAAGCTTTTGCATGGCTAATTACTACAAAGCTGGCGCCAACAGCAAAAAGGGGTGACCGGGTGTAAAGTTTATTCAACGAAAAAACTATTAGATGTCGGTTACCATCTCCGTTCTTGGCTTTACCATAAACTATTTTATCATGAGCGAATTGAACATTGCATAATTTTGTCCCATCAGAATTTTAACACTAAAAAAATCAAGCAAAACTACAATTTAAACTAAATTTATCTGATCACGATCAATATTGACATAACTATATTTAATCACTTGTGATTTTCTACACAAACCAACAAGTTACAAAAACTGGTCGAGCCAAAGTGTATTCACATTTGTAAGTACAGCACTTCAGCAGAAAGTTGCGCTGCTGCAGCTATAACTTGAATATCATCATCCTATTTTGATGAAACCTTCGGTGGATCAATAAATAAAGCTGATTACTGAATATGTCTATAAGGTACGAACCATCGTACTTAATAATTAAATATTTTTTTCGAAATGGCGGAGATGCAGGCGATGTAACTATAAATAAATACAATAATGTTTTTATGAAAAAAAAAATTCATAAATATTTAGAAATCGCGCAGCAGACAAAAATATTTTGTTGAAAATCGCGCGATTTTTACCAAAACAAATTTTGCCTGCCGCCGTCACTCTTCTATTGCAGGATAAGGTGTGAAGCACATTTTCTATTAAAAAACGAGAGCGTAAGTTAAAGTCGATCCCGACCGACTTCGATATACCCGTTACTCATGGAAATTAATGTTGTATAGCCTTTCCTTATGTAAGTTGACAGAGCATTAACATTAATGAGAACATTTCAACATTATGTAAGCAAATAGCGCGTACGGCGCCAAAAAGTATGCAACTTTTTTATAACTTTTATAACTCTGTAATTTTTTATCCGATCTTTATGAAACTTTCAGAGGCACATACACTACACTGCAAAATATAAGCATGATAACAAATTGTAGGAGTTATTCAACATTTTCTATTGAGGAGGTGGGAGTGGCCCAAATTTGAAATAAACTTGATCTGCGTAGGAACAATAGGAGTCTACATGGTCGCTCTAGCTCTTCTAGTCTCCGAGATCTAGGTGTTCATTCAAACAGACGGACAGACGCACATGGCTATATCGATTCGGCTGTTGATGCTGATCAAGAATAAGTATGGGCATTTCCACAGAAAGGTCCACCTAGACCATCAAATTAAATGTACTTAAAAACACCATGTTTTTTCAATTTTTTATAGGAAAACAATAAAATTGATCGAATGTAAGCTAATCTTAAATTTATTTAAAAACCAATTCGTGATTTTCGAAAGCACTGTCGCGCAAGCACCCCTTTTGCTTCATTTATATCGTTCTGTTGCACGTTTTTTCTAAATAAGCGCCAATAGATTTCACTGAATTTTGGTCTCAAAATCATTCTATGGGTATAAAAAGTTAATTAAGATTGCATAAGAAACCATAACGAACTATGCGATTGCAATTAACTGTAAGTTTTTGCTTTGCATTATATTGGAAACTAGATAAATATCTTTATGGAAAAATATGCTCCTAGTAACTTGTCTCGTGCGAAAGTGCTTAAGATCAAATTTTGAAAAAAGTATTAGTCATTTTTGGGTAACATCAAACCCAATTTAAAGAGACATCAATTGACAACATTCTAAAATCAGTCACATTAAAATGCTGCCTCAGAGTTCACTAATATCGGCGTTTGAATGGTTGCCTGCGAAAAGCACTTCTGTATTTGTCCCGTGCGAATGCCTTGCTTTTTGAAAACGAAAAGTTTCCCAAAATCAGCTTTAGCACCAAAATTAAGGCATATATAGAGTTATAATTTAAGCCTATTTTTAAAATAAAAATCCGATTTACGTTCGAACTCATGGAAATGCCCATATACTTTATGGGGGCGGAGATGCTTCCTTCTGCCTGTTACAAACATTTGCACGACTTCAGTTTACCCTTTTTAGTCAAAGTGAATGTTAGCAGGCTCAAGGTCGAGGTTTGATTATAGTTCAATAATCAACCAGAAAATTCAACAGAGAATACATTTGAACATGAACAGTAGCTGTGGCTGTGTAGACGGCCGTTTCGGCTGCCGCCATGGCAAAGCCTTCGTCAGTACACTTTCAGTTGCTGTCACACCAACAACAAATCCTATTTATATTACCCAGTCGGCGAATAAATAGTTGAGAATTCCAAGTGCACAAATTGCACGAACTTTCAACTAGCTTTTAAGCTAGAATTTCAAGTGCACAAGCTTGCACGAACTTTCAACTAGCTTTAAGCTCCGCTTTTTTAGGGTATATGAAGGTATATGCCTTGGCATTGAAGGTTGTTCAATGTATCTCTGTTGTTTATGGCCACTATTTTAATTACTGAGAAATTCGTCTCAGAGTGTGATTAAAGTGTGCCACGATTTTCTTGTGTGCATTTATTTAAAGGGGGTATGCTTCCCTTTTTGTATAAATACCAAGGTATTTTTATTGTTTGTTTTAATAGGGAACCGTTAAGGTTTTTTATAACAAACATCACGGCGAGCCAATTCCGTTATTGTATCTGAATATGGGTTTAACGACCTATTTTGATTTTAGTCAAAGTGAATGTTAGCAGGCTCAAGGTCGAGGTTTGATTATAGTTCAATAATCAACCAGAAAATTCAACAGAGAATACATTTGAACATGAAAAGTAGCTGTGGCTGTGTAGACGGCCGTTTCGGCTGCCGCCATGGCAAAGCCTTCGTCAGTACACTTTCAGTTGCTGTCACACAACCTTGAACAACCTTCAATGCCAATGCATATACCTTCATATACCCTAAAAAAGCGGAGCTTAAAGCTAGTTGAAAGTTCGTGCAAGCTTGTGCACTTGAAATTCTAGCTTAAAAGCTAGTTGAAAGTTCGTGCAAAATTTGTGCACTTGGAATTCTCAACAATTTATTCGCCGCCTTGGTAGTATAAATGGCTTGTTGGTGTGACAGCAACTGAAAGTGTACTGACGAAGGCTTTGCCATGGCGGCAGCCGAAACGGCCGTCTACACAGACACAGCTACCCTTTTTACTCTACGAGTAACGGGTATAAAAATGATACCAAACCATAGCTGTTATATTTCGATTTCGATTAGTAATCAATTAGACTATTATTAAAAAGTATTGTAATGTAATGTATAATCCACCTGTAAAAAAAGTTTGATTACTAATTGATTACGATTACAAATAATCAAAAAATAATCTGGATTATTTCAGATTACCAAAAATAATCAAATATAATCTTTAAGATTATTCCTGATTATTTTCAACATATTCGACTGGAAAAACTATGTCTTTATGCTCTCCTAAATACCTGATTTTTCAAGTAGCTCTATGGAGTAGAGGTGATGAGAACGGGACTCGAGCCCCACTGGTGTAATGCTAATTTTTTTTTTTAATTAATAAATATTATTATGATTTATAAAATAATTGAGGCAACTAAAAAGGTTTAGCCAAAATTGAATGATGTAATGATTATTTTTAGCCTTTTGATAAACAATAAAAAATCAGCTGGCGTTGATTCTCATTTATTTTCAATTAACTTTTTGTAAATGTCAAGAGCAGAACAAACTGTTCTGAAACTATTATATTAAAAACAAATATTAAATACTTTTTAGAAAAGTGTGAGAGCATACCAAAATAATTAATGAAAATAGAAAGATATTTCCATTGAAAACAAAAAAGTTTTCCTAACTAAGACTACTTTTCGAACTCTACTTTTCAATGACAGCTATACTATATAAAGGTGTCCGATTTCGACCAAACTTGGTGGAATCAAAGGAGAGCATAGCAAACTAAGAAAAACGAAGTTTGGAGGCGTTGCCATTGAAAGCAAAAAGTTTTTCTCATTAAAACTAGTGTTTCGAACGATCGTTCCTATGACAGCTATATATACTATAGTCATCCGACCGGCCGGTTCCGACAAATGTGCAGCGTATTTGTACTAAAAGACTTCGTGCTTAGTTTGTTGAAGTTAGCTTTAAGACTGACGGAGGAGATAGCATAGAAACAGACGGACGGACGGACAGGGTTAAACCAACTGAGCTTGTCGTGCTGATGAAGTATATATACGAGGTGTGTTCAAAAAGTATCGCGAATTTTGTGTTTTTTTCAAAAATTATTTATTTATTCATGAATATCTATTTTGTCCCCTTCAAAGTAATCCCCATGAGATATTATACACTTGTGCCAACGTTTTTTCCAATCTTCGAAGCACTTCAAAAAATCATTTTTTTTTATCTTGTTCAGCTCCTCCTTCGATGCCGTCTTTATCTCGTCAAGCGTTGAGTAACGTCGTCCTTTCATAGGCCTCTTCAGTTTAGGGAACAAGAAAAAGTCACAGGGGGCCAGATCTGGGGAATACGGTGGCTGCGGCATCATTAGTGTGTTGTTTTTGGCCAAAAAGTCGCGCACAAGTAACGATGTGTGAGCAGGGGTGTTATCGTGGTGCAAAAGCCAATTTTTGTTCTTCGACAAATCCGGGCGTTTCTGGCGGATTGCTTCGCGCAAATTGCGCATAACTTGCAGGTAATATTCCTTATTGACCGTTCTTCCCTGTGGCAAGAACTCATGATGCACCACGCCCCTGCAATCGAAGAAAACTGTCAGCAAAACTTTCACATTCGACCGAACTTGGCGCGCTTTTTTCGGTCTTGGTTCGTGCGGCAGCTTCCATTGAGTTGATTGAGCTTTGGTTTCCACGTCATAACCATAAACCCACGATTCGTCATCAGTAATGACCCTCTGGAGCAAATTTGGGTCGTCGCGGACAGAGTGTAACATCTCATTAGCAATGTTCGTGCGATGCTGTTTTTGGTCGCAATTGAGCAATTTTGGTACGAATTTCGCGGCGACCCGTCTCATGCCCAAATCATTGATAAAAATCGAATGGCACGAGACAATCGATATGTTTAGGTCCTCAGCAACTTCTCTAACGGTGATTCGACGATTGGCCAATACCATTTTCTCCACTTCATTAATTTTTTCGTCTGTTGAAGTGCTCAGGCGTCCGGCACGCTCTTCGTCGTTCACATTTTCTCGGCCTTCTGAGAACATTTTGTACCACCGATAAACGTTGCTTCGGTCCAAGGTAGCTTCTCCGTATGCCACAGTCAACATTCGGAATGCATCCGCGCACTTAATTTCGTTTTTCACACAAAATTTGATACAGGTTCTGTGATCCATTTTTTTGAATAGGTAAAAATCGAAGACGATCCAAAACACGTGCAAGCAAAGCAGCTGTCAACAATTAAGTGAACATTCAAAATGGCCGAGCTTGTCGGCATAAGCGAGAGACATGAGTACCAACATAACTCCACAAAAAAATCGAAATTCGAATATACGTAACCCGCGAAAATTCAAAATTCGCGATACTTTCGAACACACCTCGTATACTTTATGTGGTCGGAAATGCTTCCTTCAATGCGTTACAAACATCCGGATAATTTTATAATACCCTCTGCAAGGGTATAAAAAAATTCATAAATATTAAGAAATCGCGCCGCAGACACTCTTCTATTGCAGGATGAGGTGTGAAGCATGATGCAGGCTATGAAATGTCCTAAACTTGCACCGTAGGCATTTTTACCATATGAACACGCCAAGTGCTAACTCACAACTTACCCGTTTTTGTGAAATTAAGGACATTTGGAAAAACGATATGCCGATGCTTAAACTGTGATGACTTTTCTTTATGGTAATTTTGAATGTTTTGAATTGACTTAGTGTTGAATTGGTTTGTTTAGTGAAATGACTTTGTGATATATAGACGTGTGTTAAATTTGGTTCGTATCTTCTGTACATATTTAGTAATCGGTTATAAGCAAAACAAAGTTCACCGACCGACTTTCTGTCTTGTTTTCCATATATCCATGTTTTCCATTAACGTCTTAAATGTATTATCTCAACAAATGTGACTAACGTAATAATTTATAATGTTATCTCATGACTTGTAACGTTAGGATGATCTATACATATATATAAAAGTGAAAGTATGTTCGTATGTTTGTCCCTTATGGACGTCTAAACTGCTGAACCGATATTCACGAATTTTTCACAGTATGTTCATGTCGATCAGGAAAGTGTCATAGGCTATGTCTCATGTCTGTGAAATGGTCCAAAAACCGTGAAATTTGCAAAATTATACCGTTCATCCGATTGCAATATAACTTTGGGGAATGGCTGAACGCTTACCAGGGAAGGTTTCTTAGTTGAAGAAATTTGCGGAAAATGGACCAAAAACCGCGAAAATTACAAAATTTATGGTTTTGGTAAAACATTGGGGTATGGTTCGACGTTTGCCCGGGAAGGTTTCCAAGTAGAAGAAACTGCGAAAATTTGCCAAATGTTCGTTTGTTAAAAAACTTTGGAGAATGATTGGACGCTGCGTGTGAAGGATTCTGATTTGAATAAATGGGTGGGAAATAGTCCAAGAACCGCGATAATTCAAAAACTATACCATTCATCCGATTGCGATGAAATTTTGGTCAATGGTTAGACCCTTGGCCGCGAAGGTTTCCAAGGTCCAAAAATGGCAAAATTCGCAAAATTATACCGTTCATCCGATTGCAATCAAACTTTGGGGAATGAATTGAACGGTTTCTAAGTTGAAGAAATTTTCAGAAAATTGTCAAAAAACCGCGAAAATTGCAAAATTTGCAGTTTTGGTAAAACATTGAGGAATGGTTCGACGCTTGCCCGGAAAGGTTTCAAAGTGGAAGATATGGGCGGAAAATGGTCCAAAAACCGCGAAATTTGCAAAATGTTTGATTTTGATGAAGCTTTGAGGAATGGTTGTACGCTTGCCCGCAAAGGTATCTTAAATGAAGAAATGGGCCGGAAATGGTCAAAAAACCACGAAATTTCAAAAACTATACCGTTCATCCGATTGCCATAAAACTTTGGGCAACGCTTGCCCGCGAAATGGAATCGCCTTCAAAAATGTACATGTTAGTTTGTTAATCTTTTCTAAGATTCCACTAAATTTGGTCGAAATCGGACATCTAATTGTATAGCTCCCATCGAAAAGTAAGGTCCGAAAAGTAGTCTTATTTAGAAAAACAAACTGCAAAGGTATACAAAACTTCGGCCGAGTCGAAGTAAACTTTTGCCTATTTGGCAGACCTATCTTTTGTATGGGAGCTGAATCATATAGTTGTCCGGTTTTTATCGAACTTAGTAGAACTATAAAAAAAGATAGTAAGCCCCTAAATACAAAGTTGGAAACCGTTTCCATAGAAAACAAAAAAGTTTTCCCACTAAGATTAGTTTTTGGAACGATCGTTCATATGAGACCTATATTCTATAGTCATCCGATCCGGTCGGTTCCGACATATCAGCAACGTGCAGTAGAAAGCTGAGAGACAAGTTTGCTTAGAAACAGAAAGACGAATGGACAAAGCTCAATGGACTCAGCTCTTCACCCTGATCAAAAATGTATATAGTTTATAGGGTCGGAAATAAATATTTCTACGAGTTGCAAACTTCGGGGAAAAATTATATAATATAATATAATATACTCTTATATATATAATATAATATACTCTTACCTGAGAGAGAGAGAGAGAGTGAGTGAAGTCGACTTTTGCAACGAGCTCCAGAAAACCAACAAATTTGGCAATAAAACCCGAATAAACAATTCAGAAAAAAGTGACATACCCGCAAGAAGACCCCGTAGAGTGCTGGAAGCGTCGCCGTTTGTGTCGAAGGGTTGTGCATCCGCGTATAATTGGAATTTTAAACACGCAATATTTTCGGCGCAGACAACAACAAATATTAAGCGGCGAGAAATTCCAACTACATTACATACAAAGAAAACACCGACATCTGTGTGAGCCCCCAGCTGACTGCAAGAGTTGTCACCAATAGGCGAATTAAAGCTTTTAAGCTTGGATCAAGGCAAACCACACTACCTACATACAAAAGCGTCTGAAAGCTCAGTGACTCTAAAACTGTAGGCAGGTCGATCTTTATTTGCATACCTTGAGGCTAAAATTTTAATTAAAAACTTAAATGGCTTTTCACTCACCACCCACGGGAACACCATACAAGTTCTCGCAGCAGCAAACATTACCTACAAAAAGATCCCTTCATGAAACCGCACCCGACCAATACCAACCAAGCAGCAACGCCAAGTTTTCTATGATAACGGACCACACCGGCGGCACTGATAAACGAGACAGTCAATTAGGCGACCAAGCTACAATGCAGCATAACCATGTTGGAAGCATGTCTATTATGGCACTTTCAAACCTTCTCGACGCAAAGCTAAAGGACTTACCAACAAAGGCGGATCTCGAAAAAATCACCGATAACTTCAAGGAACTTCAGAGTAAACAGGAAATTTTAGAGCGCAGACTGGAAGAAGAGGAACAAAAGACAAAAGCTCTGGAACGCCAAGTCGATATCCTAATGCGAAAAGCAAATGAGAAGAATATTATTATTCACGTTCCAACCAACAGTGGGCTAAACCCAGTAGAGCTGGCAAAAAATGTATGCTTTGAGGTCCTACAGAAAAAAGATCATTCCTTAATAGGCAGCGCTTGGGCCATAAGAACAAAAAATCCAAATAAGGCTATGGTAGCAGTTGAACTCAACAACAAAGCGGACTCCATCCAAATCCTCAAGGCCTATAAATTCCTGGGCACAAAGGGCATGACGGCACATAGGGACTACCCACAAGCAAGCAGAGACAGAATCCGACGCCTAGTAAAAATCAAAAACGAACTACCAAAACATGATAACCTTAAGGCAACAATTCGAGGGGATGCACTTCTGGTAAACAATAAGAGGTTCTACTATGATGTCCAAGGAACCTTCCTATGTGAAGGTCAAGATGGAAAGGTAGCACTGGACCTGATCACAAACAACTTTACTAAAAATGCCACAGAAGGAAACCAGCAGTTTTAACGTAAATGCCGTCAGCCAGAGTATAGATATAAGTCTAAGAAATAATATCCAAATATTGTCCTATAATGTATCCGGTCTAAAAAGCAAATTAGTAAATAATCAATTTTTTAAATACACAAGCCAATTTGAAATAATACTGTTATATGAAACATTTGTCGAAAACAACTTAGAGATCTATGAGCACTACTTCCAGGAATATACCTTGCACTGGATTCCAGCAACCAGAACTTCATCCCGTGGAAGAGCCAGTGGCGGCTCCCTGTACGCAATAAAAAATGAGCTAGTGCGCAGAAACATCTGCAAATTTATATTTGTTCAATCCAAAACTATAATTGAAGTAAATACCCAACAAGATCGTCTGTATATTATCCCGGTATATATCAACTGCAACAAGTGGCACGAAGACTTTGAACAACTGTACGACTTCATGATGGAGGTACACTACGATAATTCTATGATTTTAGGAGACTTAAACGCAAGAATTGGCACAGAACAAGGAATTTCGGAACTTTTTTTCACAGCCAGCAACTTTCTGAGTAATGCCCGAAATGCACGTGATAGTACTAAAGACGGGAAGGGAACAAAACTGATAGAGATGATGGAAACACTCAACCTCACAGTACTAAATGGTAGAACGCAAGGCGATACATCAGGAAACTATACATATATCAGTGGACAGGGAAACTCAACAATAGACTACTGCTTAGTAAGTGGTGCCTGGCACATCAGTCTACCGATATGTCTGTTCAAGCTCAAATCTTCTCGGACCACATGCCAATCACAGTCTCAGCAAATCTCGGTAATATCCAAAATGAACGAATTGTAGACAACAAATTGTTACCAAAACTTCGCTGGATTGAGAGCCTCAAAGGTCGATACACTTCCTGTTTGGAGTCCGAGATAAGAGAACTACCGGTAAACATGTCGGAGGAAGCAGATGGAATACCTTTCCTAACTGAAGCCATAAAAAATGCTGCAAAATGTATGCAGAAACCACGCGCAGGACCCTATACACAACCATGGTTCGATTTACAGTGCGAGACAGCTCGAAAGCAATCTTTCCAAAAGCTCCATTTGGCCAGAACTACAAACTGCAGCACTTCGAGAGCGGACTATATCAATTCGAATAAATACTTTAAGAAAATATGCTACGAAAAACGAAAAATGTATTACCTGAGATTAGGACAGGACTTGGCGACAATTAAGGACAGTAAAAGCTTCTGGGCGACAGTGAGGAAAAAAATGGACCTTCAGCAAAAATCAAGTCGTTGCCACTGCAAGTGATCTGGCTGCGCATTTTCGCTGCTTATTAAATAATCCCAGCGTAAATAACCTCCTTGCTAGTCCCGTAACCAGTATCCAAAACGAAAAATTGGACGCTCTGATATCCTCAAGCGAAGTTGCGCTGGCAATTTCAAGCCTTAAACTGAACAAAGCACCTGGAGAAGATCGAGTACCTGCCGAATTCATAAAATGCGCCTCAGAGAACTTTCTCAACACCCTCACCTCGGAGCTAAATAAGATTTTTGAAACGGCCATTGTACCACCAAGCTTCAGGAAAAACATAATATATCCCATATATAAAAAAGGAGACCCTTCCACAGCTGCAAATTACAGGGGCATCTCATGTCTAAGTGTTATGGTGAAAATATTCAGCTCAATCCTACTCAATCGTCTCACATCTTGGGTCGCAGAAAACAATCGTCTAAGTGAATACCAGTCTGGATTCAGAGCAGATTACAGTACGGTGGACAGTATCTTCACTCTAACGGCTATCTGCAAGTCATATCTTAAGGAAAAGAAGAAGCTATACTTATGTTTCATCGACTTAAAGGCAGCCTTCGACACTATCAACCTGCAGAGTTTAATATATAAACTAAATAACTTAGGCGTATCTTCAAAAGTCTGCAAAATTATCGAAAAGCTATACTCGGAAACACGTGCTCTGTTTGGGATGGTAAGCAGCTATCTGAATGGTTCGGGAATAACACAGGCGTCAAGCAGGGCTGCTTGCTGAGTCCACTCCTGTTCTCCTTATATATAGACGATATAGTCCCTTGGCTTCCTGGAGGAATAAAATTTGCAGGACAGACAATAAGGGCCCTGATGTACGCGGATGATATGGTCCTTATGGCAGAATCACCCAAAGGACTCCAAAATATGCTAAACCAATTGCACAGCTACTGCCAAAAGTGGAGCCTGCAGATCAACGTCTCTAAAACAAAAGTACTGACGATTCGCGACGGCAGAGGGCGAACGGCTACAAGCGAAAATTGGCACTTGAACGGGGAAGTATTGGAGAAAGTTACGCACTACAAGTACCTTGGAGTGGTAATTGAGCAGAACATGCAGCTTAAAAAACACATGCGGGAAAAACTAAGCGACTCAATGAAGGCAATCAACTCATGCTGGAAGTCACTGCTCGGTAAGCAAAAAGTGGCTCACAGTGTAAAATACAAATACTTTACGGCAACGGCCAAAGCCATAATGTTTTACGCTGCTCAAATATGGGGCTACATCTCTTTTGAGGATGTAGAAAAACTACAGCGATTTTTTCTGAAAAAGCTATTCAGACTACCAAGGAGTACGCCAAACTATGCTCTTCATATTGAAACAGGGCTTGGCCCGTTATATTTGGACACACTGCGTTTGCACTTCAATTACATTCAAAGGGTTATGAGCATGCCAGATAGGCGGCTTCCAAAAATTATTACAAGACATCTCCTGGAGAATAGGCTCCAATTCTTCCAAGAGTGGGAACGGATCGGCAGTGAACTAGAAGTATATATTAACATATCGGACCCCAACTCATGGAAAAAGTCTCATATGGACATTATTGAAAAAATGTATGACTCAACAAGGAACTCCTTCAGAAATTTGGCTGAGCAAAGCACCACCCGAACGAGCTTTAAAACTCTAAACTTAGGCCTAGGAGACCTAAACTATTTCAATGGTGAAAATACACTGCAACACATCAGCCTAATATGTCGAGCTCGAACGGAAATGCTACCTCTCAACCATAAGCTTCACATGGAGACGACTAACACGCAATGCACCTTATGCAACCTCAGAGCTGTTGAAGATGTGCTACATTTTATCGCAATGTGCCCAATTACAAGCCAAATTAGAAGTCTGCATCTTAAGCAACGCTTTTTGAATACCGAAGAAGTCAAGGACTGGTTAAATGGGAAAGACTGGAAGGCGCTCGCAAACTTTATTTGTCACGCTCTCAAATATAGAGGGCAAATATTGGCAGAATATTTTTAAATTATAAACATACATATTCGCAATACTAACATATTTAAGAAAACATAAAATAACACAAATCTGGCTGACGGCTATAGCCATTGCCTCACACTCTAATAATTGAAATACTTTATGTCTTAAAATTCATCATTGTAAGCTTTACTTTGTAATAAAACCTACCTACCTACCAGTACCTACCTACCTAATATACTCTTACCTGTAAAGGGCAAATTCCACATTTCAATAAGGTACCATTAAAAACAAAAAGTAAGACAATTTTTCAGACCTATCTTTTGTATGATTTTCATACAACTCAGTAGAATTTTCCAAGTTTAGAGAACTTTGCTGCTACTGCGCTGGTGCAGCGAACTTTCTTTTGCTTGTAACTTGGCAATCGATTATCCGATCTTTACCATTCCCTTGGCTGGTCGATATATAATAATGATTACTAAGTATGGACCTTAGGGTGACCCCTATACACTCATGACCAATATAATAGGTGTGAAGTTTTTTTTTTTTAATATCCATTTAAATAGATATAAACATAACATTAAATAAGGTAGCTATACTTTTTTAATATGGTCCCATTGTTTTGGAACGAATTGGGTGAATTCCCAGAATTAATTAGATTTCTGGGAAAAATTGTGGATTGTTTTATTGGTAAGACTGCAAGCTCGGCTGGTCAATAAAATAGGTGTATGAAGCAAAACATTAACCTGTAGTTTATAAACACAATTTTTTGGTTGCAAAAGGTCAGGTAGAAAAATATAACTAAATGGGCCCTTAATAACCATTAAAATTGTATTAGATGGGCCGTGGGCGTCACTGCAATGCGGAGGAGAGAAGGCTCATACGACGACTCCGATATGAAGGAAAAACGTATAAATCCATTGCCATGTTAATGAAACGTTCTCAAAACTTCGTATCCAATGCCTTAAGACCGGAAAAAATATGTGAAACTCGGGGATTACCCAGAAAATCATCATGTAAATAAATGGCATTAGTTTTTTTTTTAAGATTTTTAAACTCTGCACCAAAGGAACACAGACGCTGCTAGACAAAATGGAAGACGATCTTTCCCCAATTCACCAAACCAACTTTTTCTAAAGTGTTGTGGCCTGCTCAGCACTAACATCGATTTATTCAAAAGTTGCCTCCACTTAAACTCCCTTACCTTTTTTGTTTCTACACCGATTAAAAAGTTTTTAAGCAATTTTAAAATTTAAAAAGAAGAAACCGAAAGTTTTGTGTTTAGACAAAAATATGATTGGTTGAGGGCTTTTAATACTATGCGATCAAATGTAGAAAAAAACTTACTTTTTTGCAAAATTTAAAAGTACCGAAAATCGCCCATATTAATAAAAACACTCACCCTATCACATTTTTGTCTGAAAACCAAACTTTTTAATCGAAGCCAAAACAAACAAGTTATGTGGGTTTAAGTGGAGGCATCTTTTGAATTCGATAATATCTCGATATCTATTCGACACATTTTTTGTTCGATTTCGTGCTCAGCGGGCCAATGTATTTTAGAAAAAGTTGGTTGGGGGAAGATCGACTTCCATTTTGTCGAGCAGTGTCTGTGTACCTTTGGTACAGAGATTAATGCCTTTTATTAGCTATAAAACCATGAATATTAATCGTACAAAAATTTTAAACCCCATTTTGAAACAGTTTTATAATGTACGAGGGCCGTCCCAGAAATAGCCGACCTAACTATTAAAACACAAAAATTTATCATTTTTTTTTTATTTTTCAATATAGGATCCTTTTAGGTCAATACACTTTTCCCAGCGATGTTCAATAGCTTCGATACCTTTTTTATAATAAGAACTGTTAAGCTCTTCAAAATAGGCATTAACCTCGGACTCCACCTCTTCATTGTTGCCAAATCTTTTTCCTCCGAGCCATTTTTTCAAGTTTGGAAATAAGAAATAATCAGAGGGAGCTAGGTCTGGCGAATAGGCGGCGTGAGGTAGCAATTCAAATTTTAATTCATTAATGTTAGCCATTGTTTTTGTTCTGAAGTCAGCAAACGAGGCACACTTGCGCATAACTTTTTCATGTCCAATTTTACGGTCAATATGCGAGGTACAGCACTTTTTGAAATGCCTACACATTCAGCTAACTCACGAACTTTCAATCGCCGGTCACTCAATACACATTTTTTAATTTTGGCCACCATTTCTGAAGTGGTCACCTCATTTGGACGCCCATTACGATGCTCATCTTCGCAGCTCAAACGACCTCGCTTATACTCGGCCACCCAATATTTTATTGTTGTAAACGAGGGAGCAGAATTACATAAGGTAGAATCCAGCTCCTTTTTAATATTGGTTGGACTAAGACCTTTTATATGAAAGTATTGTATCACATAACGATGACAAATTTTGTCCATGTTTGCAAATTAATAACAAGCGTTCTCTATTAAAATCGACAAAAAAAAAAAACTGTGCAAGGTAAAGGCACCAAACTTCAAACTTAAGCTTTTAATAGTCAGTACTTCCCCTTTTTTATATTTTTTGAGAACATTTTCCAACACTACTGTGCTAGGTCGGCCATTTCTGGGACGGCCCTCGTAGATATTTTTGATTTTTAGAGATGCTTCAACTAGTTTTATGGCTTAGTGAGAAAAATGCTTTTTATCCAAGCCAGCGACGGACAAGGCCTTGCTCTTTCAGCTCCTGAGAGCTATTTATCGGCAGCTGGCGCGATTAAAAATTGTCGCGACAAAAAGCGACAAAAAACAACAAATCTATTGCGCATCGCAGCCAGGCGTGCGCGCGTCTGCAAAAACCACTATATGGAGTCTGGCTGGTGACCTCGAGCATCGGTAATGGGGATTTATTTTTGTGGTTGTTGTTTGACTGTTCTCAAAACCAAATAACGTGCCCACCGCTGCTCTAAATATTCATTAATCTGCGAGAAATTTTATATTTTGCCGTTTTACTTAAAATCGAATGTTTTTTTCGAAATTGCTTGGTCGGAAGGGGCGTGGCAAAGACTGAAAATAAACTTTATCAACCTGCAAGTATAAGTAGTTTTTGTCCCATTTACGTCAAACCTGTAACCTTTAACCATCACTGACATCTGCTTGTTCATACGGACAGACAGACAGTCTGTCGGTATGAACCCCTAGATCTTAGAGACTAAAAGAGCTAGAGCAAACAAAATTGAAATGTAGACTCCTATTGTCTGCACGCAGATCAAGTTTGTTTCAAATATTGGCCCCGCCCACTACCACCCCAGCAATAAAAAATGTTGAATAACTCCTACATATTTTAAGATATCGAGCTCTTTATATATGTGTGACATTTATAATCTTCAATAAAGATCAAAATGATAGGATAATAAATGGCAGTTATAAAATTTAAAAAAATTGTTGCATACTTTACCGAGCAGTAAGCGATGCATTAGCAAAAGTTCAGTCCTTAAAACAAGAAAGAAAGTCGGTCAAGCCCGACTATAATATACTTTGTACCAGAGTTGCAAAAGATTTAAATCATTTTTGCTTTTAAGTCTTTTGAATTTTTTATTTCGTGGTTGCACTCAATTTTCTTTAAATCATTAAATTTTAAATCTTCTTGAAATCATTGATGATTGCCGTATGGTAATTTATAATTCTTTTGGAGCAATCAAAAAGAATAATATTTTAATTGCATTCATTTGATTTAAATCTAAAAGATTTCAATCATTGAATTAAATCAAGAAAATGCAATCATTTTGATTTACATGTCAAATTATATTTAAATCTTTTGAATTAAATGTTATCTGATTGATATCAAAAATGAATTAAATCTGTTATTGATTAAATCAAAAATGGTTTTAACCCAGCCTGTAAATCCGACAACTATGTCGGAGAGCACCAGGAATTGGTAGTTAATTTGTAACTAAAGGGTGATTATTTAGCTATTATCTTTTTGGCGACACTGGTTTTAACAGCTCACGCACGTTTCGTGTTTTGTTTTGCTGTCAAACATCTTCAGTTTGGTCTATAATTTAACCATGAATCGTCTTACAAACGAACAACGCTTGCAAATTTTTGAATTTTATTATCAAAATGCGTGCTCTGTTAAGAAAGTTCATCGCGCGCTTCTTCCATTTTATGGTCAGTCTAATCGACCCACTGAAGCGGCTATTCGGGCTATTGTGACTAAATTTCGCACCAAATTTACATTGTTGGTCATTAAACCACCAACACGTTCCAAACATTATTATTTTAAATACTAGCTGAATACCCGGCGTCGCCCGGGTTCTTAAGAGAGCGAATATATTCAATCTAGTGCAGGCAGCATGTCGGTATAAACATTTTGGGCCGTTCGATCTTTTTTTCTATATAAACGGCTTTATAATAATCTAAAATCAAGAATATTTTGCAAATTTCGTGACTTTTTTGACCGTTTGGTTAACACTTCCTATTTACCCGTCTACAATTGCTGTCTATCAAATCTTCACAATAATCCAGCCTCAAATCAAAAATTTTCAAAGTTCGCAATATTTTGGACCGTGTAATCTACAGCTTCCATTTACCAACGCCGGCATTGTAATATAAGCACTAAGCGCTTTCATAAATACTCATAAGGTTATTTTGCAAATTTCGCGAATTTTGGACCTTAGAAACCTTCGCGGGCAAGCGTGGCCCAAAGTTTTATTGCAAGCAGATGAACGGTAAAGTTTTTGAAATTTCGCGGTTCTATGACCATTTCTTCATATCTTTCCGCCCATATCTTCTACTTAGAAACCTTTCCAGCAAGCGTCGAACCACTATCCAAAGATTTACCGAAACCGCGAATTTTTTAACTTTCGCGGTTTTTGGACAATTTTCTGCAAGTTTCTTCAACTTAGAAACCCTCCCGAGCAAGCTTTCAATTCATTCCCCAAAGTTTGACTGCAATCGGCTGAACGGTATAATTTTGCGAATTTCGCGATTTTTGAACCTTAGGAACCTTCGCGGCCAAGCGACTAACCATTGACCAAAATTTCATCGCAATCGGATGAATAGTATAGTTTTTGAATTATCGCGGTTTTTTGACTATTTCCCACACATTTCTTGAAATCAGAATCCTCCAAAGTTTTATAACAAACGAACATTTTGCAAATTTCGCGGTTTCCTTTACTTGGAAACCTTCCTGGGCAAGCGTCGATCAATTTGCCAAAGTTTTAGCGAAAACGTAAATTTTTAAATTTTCGCGGTTTTTGGACCGTTTTCCGCAAATTTTTTCAACTTAGAAACCATCCCGGGCAAGCGTTCAACCATTCCTAAATTTTCATTGCAATTGGATGAACGGTATAATTTTGCAAATTTCGCGGTTTTTGGACAATTTCACAGACATGAGACATAGCCTATGACACTTTCCTGATCGACATGAACTTACTGTGAAAAATTCGTGAAGATCGGTTCAGAGGGTTTAGACGCCCATAAGGGACAAACATACAAACATACTTTCACTTTTATATATATGTATAGATAATTAATTATATATTATATTATACTATCGATTCAAATAAAGATTACATGCATTTTCCTGAATTTTATGTGTGTTTTTTTTTTAAATTTTTTTATAGCTCTTAAAAAATCACCCTTTATTATTAAGTCGCGAAAAAATACCAAAGAGGATACAAATTATTAATTATAAAAAAGATTACTGTCAATAAAATTGAAAATCATGCCAGGATCAATACATAAGCGCAATTCACTGTAAAAAGATATCCATGGTAATAAAACCTCTAAATAATTAAGGCCCTCTTCTGGTCTAGGCGACTGAATTTTACCTGTTATTTAAAAACTTGTGGAAAAAAATCGGGAAAAGATTTTGAACTTTGGTTTTTTGTATTTGGTTGCACCATTCATTAAAAATAATACAAAATTTAAAATGTTTGAATGCGAGGGCTGTTCAAAAAGTTCTCGGCCTTCAAAATAGTTTCTTCTTAAAAAAGATGTGTTAATGGTTCGCAGCTTTCCGTTAGTTACCATTATCGGAAAGCAAAAAGGAAAGCAGAAGCAGAATCATGAAAAATAATTGAATTTGTAAAAGTTGTGGCCATTTAAAAATGAGAATTCAATTTTTGAAAATATTTTTTTCAGTCCAGTTAACAAAAAATAGTAATAAATTGTTTTTTTCAATAATTGAAATTCGGGCGATAGCCGCGTCAATTCTGCGTCCATTGAGCCCTACATCATTAAAATCGGTCCAGTAGAACTTGAGAAAGCTGCAAGCCAGTTAGAAATACATGGTTTCGAGAAAATCGCGTTTAAAGTTGGCAGTTGCTCAGATAACTATCCAGCAATGGTTATGACCATACTGAGCCGCCATTAAGGGTACTGCATACCTTCAGGTGCCATTTTTTAAGGGTTTACGGAAAATTAAATTACCCAAAAACTAAAAGTGATATCTGCAACCGTTTTTTTATTCGATAGGGAGTCGGTAAAATTAACTTTAGAAATTTTTGATGGCATTGCTGTTGTTGCTGCGGTTGTATTTCGGTTTAAAGTCTGTCAAAAATTTAAAACGTACGCTTATGATTCACATGATTTTTTGAGAACGGATTAGTAAAGTAAAATGGCTTGTCTAGTTGACACAGCCCCAAGGCTTGTCACGTTGACACAGCCCCCAAAGGGCCAAAGCCGAGCTTCTCTCAATCTCTTGGCTTGTGCGCTTCTAATTTTTGCACAAGAGAAAGGGACCTACAGTTTAATGCCGAATCCGAACGGCAGTTTGAGAAGCTTTTAATGTCAAATTACTACAAAGCTGGCGCCAACAGCAGAGAGGCGAGACCGGGTGTAAAGTTTATTCAAAGAAAAAACTTTTCATTAGATGTTCCGAGGCGGGATCGAACCCGCAACCTCCTGCAGCGCGGTCGCGAAATTAAAAATGAAAACGGGAGAACTGATGTGGTTATCGTGTGAACTAGGATATTTTCGATCGTTCAATAAATAACGGAGTTATAGGGTTTCAAAGTCGAAATTTCGAAAATCGACTGGTTTTAACACCCTTTCATTGGTGCTAACTCCGTTATTTATTGACCGATCCCAAATATCCTAGTTCACACCATAATGGCGGGTATTAGGAGTAATTTAAAAAGAAATGTTGGAAAATCGGTCAACAGTTACTCCTCTAATCGTGTGAAACTTTTTTAAAAAAAGTGGTTTCGAGAAATTCGAGCTTAAAGTTTCGACAACTGTTTTCGATCAAATAAAAATTATTTTCAATAGATTTGAAACATGGATTTGATGAACTTAGGTGTTAGCTTTCACCAGGAAAAAAAATGTTCGAAATCGGTTCAGTAGTTCCTGAGAAATTTTGGTGGTTAGAAAGTAATATCTTAGGAAAACTGGAATATTGGAATATTGGAAAATGTTGGAAAATCGGTCAACAGTTACTCCTCTAATCGTGTGAAACTTTTTAAAAAAAAGTGGTTTCGAGAAATTCGAGCTTAAAGTTTCGACAACTGTTTTCGATCAAATAAAAATTATTTTCAATAGATTTGAAATATGGATTTGATGAACTTAGGTGTTAGCTTTCACCAGGAAAAAAAATGTTCGAAATCGGTTCAGTAGTTCCTGAGAAATTTTGGTGGTTAGAAAGTAATATCTTAGGAAAACGTTTGATTTTGCGCAAAATGTTGATATTTTTAGATAAAAAACTAATGTTTGTTAACTTTTTCGTGCTATTTTAAGGATTTTTTTCGGAAAGAACAATTGATTTATAAAAAATAAGAAATTTTTTTTCGATATGCGACAATATTTCCTACCTGCACAAAAAAATTCTAAAAAAAAACGTATTTTTTTTTTGACTTGATATTTTAAGGGGACGTTTTTAACACCATAACACATAATTGAAGCCAAAAAAAATATTGGAAACAAAATTTTGTCAAGGTACGAGGTGTGTTCAAAAAGTATCGCGAATTTGAATTTTCGCGGGTTACGTATGTTCGAATTTCGATTTTTTTGTGGCGTTATGTTGGTACTCATATCTCTCACTTATGCCGACAAGCTCGGCCATTTTGAATGTTCACTTAATTGTTGACAGCTGCTTTGCTTGCACGTGTTTTGGATCGTCTTCGATTTTTACCTATTCAAAAAAATGGATCACAGAACCTGTATCAAATTTTGTGTGAAAAACGAAATTAAGTGCGCGGATGCATTCCGAATGTTGACTGTGGCATACGGAGAAGCTACCTTGGACCGAAGCAACGTTTATCGGTGGTACAAAATGTTCTCAGAAGGCCGAGAAGATGTGAACGACGAAGAGCGTGCCGGACGCTCGAGCACTTCAAATTAATGAAGTGGAGAAAATGGTATTGGCCAATCGTCGAATCACCGTTAGAGAAGTTGCTGAGGACCTAAACATATCGATTGGCTCGTGCCATTCGATTTTTATCAATGATTTGGGCATGAGACGGGTCGCCGCGAAATTCGTACCAAAATTGCTCAATTGCGACCAAAAACAGCATCGCATGAACATTGCTAATAAGATGTTAAACTCTGTCCGCGACGACCCAAATTTGCTCCAGAGGGTCATAACTGGTGACGAATCGTGGGTTTATGGTCTGGAAGCTGCCGCACGATCCAAGACCGAAAAAAGCGCGCCAAGTTCGGTCGAATGTGATAGTTTTGCTGACAGTTTTCTTCGATTGCAGGGGCGTGGTGCATCATGAGTTCTTGCCACAGGGAAGAACGGTGAATAAGGAATATTACCTGCAAGTTATGCGCAATTTGCGCGAAGCAATCCGCCAGAAACGCCCAGATTTGTGGAAGAACCAAAATTGGCTTTTGCACCACGATAACACCCCTGCTCACACATCGTTGCTTGTGCGCAACTTTTTGGCAAAAAACAACACACTAATGATGCCGCAGCCACCGTATTCCCCAGATCTGGCCCCCTGTGACTTTTTCTTGTTCCCTAAACTGAAGAGGCCCATGAAAGGACGACGTTACGCTACGCTTGACGAGATAAAGACCGCATCGAAGGAGGAGCTGTACAAGATAAAAAAAAATGATTTTTTGAAGTGCTTCGAAGATTGGAAAAACCGTTGGCACAAGTGTATAATATCTCATGGGGATTACTTTGAAGGGGACAAAATAGATATTCATAAATAAATAATAATTTTTGAAAAAACACAAAATTCGCGATACTTTTTGAACACACCTCGTATACAGTACCCTCAATACCATGGATGACCAATGATAAATAACATAGATACAGCATAAAAGATGTGTCAATCCATATTACAGAGACTGGCAAATCATAAACTCGATAAAAGATACCTAAGAGGATACAAAATAGTAAGAAGATGAGTAAATCGACTCGGCTGTTGATCAAAAGTCAGTCAAGCCCGACTATAATATACTCTGTACCTGTGAAGTGCAACCCATCACCGTTTCGACAGGTACTGCCCATAATTGCTTGTTTTCCTTATAACTCGACTATCGTTCATACGATCTTTCCCATTCCTTTTGAGGATCGATTAATAATTTTAATTACTAAATACATAAAGAAGGAACGAACCTTCTATCTATAAAACTGTGTGAGATATTCCGTCTTTTCCAATTTGCGGGGGCGGGAGGGGACGTGGCCAAAAATTGAAAATAAACTTTATCTGCCTGCAAGTATAAGAAACATATGTCCCATACCATTTCAAAACTCTATCTCTTACCATCTCTGAGATCTGTTTGTTCATACGGACAGACAGACGGTCAGACGAACATGGCTAGATTGACTCGGCTATTAATGCTGATCAAGAATATATATACTTTATAGGGTCGGAGATTTTTCCTTCTGCCTGTTACATACTTTTGCACATATGTACTTATTACACTCTATTTACCTCTGGTACAGAGTTGCGAAATGCTCATTGCCACACCATGTTATTGCATCATGGTAACGAGAATATCGAAGCCGGGAAGGACAGACTTTAACTTACGCTGTCGTTCAGAACACAGCTGTAAGTATGTATTAATTTGATCGCCAAATATTACTTACCTGTGAGGGTACAGGCAACTCTGAGCAGCAAATCTTTTTTATAGCTGAGTATCTGTCGTCTCTGCTACTAGGGCATATGCAAACTACAATTTGTGTTTCCATAGCAATATTTCGACGCAAAGCGTCAACATAGGTATCAACACGATCCTGATCCAAGGAAACAATTTTCGGTTTCGAAAAACGCATTCCAAGCGATTTGCAGCAACGTTCCATGTTATCAAGCAGCGCTTTGGCTGCACGTAGATCGTTTCTGAAGTGGATTATTATCCAAGTGTTTAGGTGAACTACTTCTAACAGTTCACTATTTACAGCATCTCTGGAAAATTCAGCCTTTGGTCCAGCCGAAACAGACTTTTTGGCAAAATATATTTGTTCTGGATCCATTTTACGGCCCATCAGGGGAGTATGGCTTTTTTTTAGCGTTAGCCCCCAGTTTCCGAGTACTTCTCGAGCTTCTTGTGTTTTAGAGACATTTTCATAAAACTTTTCTAGTGCCATCATGCGTTGATTCGGCGAGACTCTTGTGAAGGTTGCGATCTCGCGCATTAATTTGTGATCCGAACGAATTTCATCACTAAGCCCAGTGAGGTAGCACAGCTCGGGTATTAAGCAAAATCGAGTATCATCAGTGTTCACTGTGTCGTTTGCTCTGGCTTTTTTAATGCTTACAAGCAGGGGCTGTTTAGAGTCCTTGATGTTAATATTATGATGTTTTTGGTAATATTCCACGTAACTTGTAGTTCCAGATCTCGTGTCAAATGTAGAGCTGGGGCTTTGGTCAAAACAAATATCATCAATTCGATAGGTCCGGTTATTGTACCTGGTGATAACGATGCTTCCAATCAGTGATTTCTTGGCAGTCTCTTGGTAATGATTTTTGTTGTGCTGGTAGATTTCAACTAACATTTCAAAGACGGTTCGCTGGCAAAGTATCCGATGCGATACATCACAGCAGAGCATGAGGCCCCCTTCGAATTCGTCAACACTGGTCACGTAACCCGGCCAAACTTCCAGCTTTGCCATTGGAATGATTTTTGGACAAGAAGGATCAAACTGTTTCCGATCAAATCTTACATAATTTAAAGTCTTCATGACTCGATCAAATAGAATATTGTAGAGTTGAATGCAATTTTTGAGAGGTTCTTTTTTCTTAAATAAAATTCGTATTTCAACCTCAGCATTGTCATTAGCAGTTTTAGAAACAAATTTAGTCATTCGTTGTTCTAATAATATTGGCAAGTACAGCGTAGTCCCGTCAAATGTTTTGGTTCCTCCAATTTTATCTTTATGTTCATTCAAGTACTTCATTCTTAAATGAATTGAATCCACCGCTGGAAAGAAGCGAACTTCGTAATAAAAAACACCTTTATTTGGATCAGAATTTAACTCAATATAATTGCATTGTAAATTAACAGAAGAACCTGCAAATGAAAATGAATAAATTCAAGTTAATTAATAAGATTTGTAAAAGACATTGTTAAGACATAAGTAGGTGCGGCCATTTCGAATGTTATAAACTCTATAAGCGCAATTGAATGCTCAGTGTGTATTTTGCAGAAGCGGTAGCAGTTGAAAGCAGCGCAGCGGCAGATCGATAAGTGATCCTGATTACTAAATATGAGTAGTAGGTAAGAATCGTCTACCTTTGAAAAAAATTACCCTTTCATATGAGGTGTGTTCAAAGGAAAATGTTAATTTTGAATTTTCACGGGCTATGTACATTCGATTTTCGATATTTTGCTTTTGTTATATTCGGACACATATGTTTATCATTAGCAGACAATTTCGATTAGTATTTTGTTTTTGGAAACTGAAAAGCTTAGTCACGTTTTTGTGCGTTCTTGGATTTTTGACTAATTTTTGCTAAATTTTGAGCAAAAGCACCGTCGTATTAGTATCGCTCAGGAGTTGTTGAATGACGTCAACGACGATCCGGGTTGCAATCATCCCAATTGAAGCGTCCAGATGAGCCAAGACCAAAAAAAGAACGCCAAGTTCAATCAAATGTGAAGGTCTTGCTCACTGTTTTGTTTGATTACAATGGTGTGGTGCATCATAAGTTCCTGCCAAGAGGTCGGACAGTTAATAAGAAATACTACAAGGAAGTTAAGCAACGTTTGCGTGAAGCAGTACGGCTCAAACGATCGGAATTGTGAAAAATCAAATCGTGGATTCTGCATCACGATAATGCACCAGCTCACACATCAATGCTTGTTGGTGATTTTTTGGCCAACAACACCCTGCTCCCTGCGACTTTTTCCTATTCCCAAAACTGAAGGGACCAATGATAGGAAAGCGTTTTGCCACAAGTCAAAGTCGAAGAACGAGCCATACCGAAAAGAGCATTTCAGAAGTGCTTCGAGGATTGGAAAAAGCGTTGGTGATTACTTTTCAAAAAAGTTTAAAATTCACCTTTTCCTTTGAACTCACCTCGTATATGGGCATTTCCACAGAAAAGTCCACCCAGGTCAAAAAATTAAAGTGCTTAAAAACACTATGTTAAATTATTTTTTCATAGGTAAAAAATTAAAATAAACTAAATTAAGCCAATCTTATAATTATGCATTATCCTTTTAGAGATTTTCAAAAAGCTTTGCCCAGTTCGCAGAGATTTAAAATTTTGTAGTACTAGTCAAAAACCACTTACGTATTTTCTCACGTTACGACAGCACATATTATTGCTTATATCTTTAAGAACTTATAGTCGATTGATGTCATTCATTTTTCTGATTGTAGTGCTTCTTAATTGTCCATACCAGAGAACGTCAAGGGTGTCACTTTTTGGCAATCGAATTACACTTATAAATTTGGAGTGCATGTCGCACTCACAAACAGCAAGAAAAGAATAACACACCCAAACGCAAAAATCGGTTCCGTGTTTCGTGTTTCTGCATTTCGTCACTCACTCAAACAGTAAGCGTCAACTCTATTTCACAAGACACCCAAAAATGTTGCGTAGATAAGTGAACGGCACAGTGCACTCAAAGCAAATGTACGAACAGCAACAATAGATCACAAAAAGCAATGCGCAATAATGCGCTGTGAGCGAAACACTCATGTTTTATAGTTATGATTTCGAGTGTCTTCAACTTTTATTTTTTTTTACTATTATTTTATTATTTATTATTTTATTAAAATTAAATACATAAGTACATATGAATATATAACACGCAATGAAGCAGCAAAACACGGCTTTTTATTTTCATTTCACATATATGTATGTATATGTGCATATTCAAAAACAAATATGAAGCTAATGCAAGAATAACAACAACACACGTCTCTCACATATTGTTTGTCTCAAGTGTTGTGCTCTCAATTTCGCTCATTCCTTTTGCTTTAGCATTTTGATCGGCCTCAACTCATGTATACATGCAGAATAAGAGCACGAAACCGGTTTGCGATTGTGCGTATGAGCATGTTCGAAATGATCAGTACAAGGCAACAAGCCTTATTTTGGAGTGCCGATCACACTCTAAGTGTCGTAAACGCACAAATGATTCGGGTACACTTATTGTTAGGCTGTACCCTTGCCGTTCTCTGGTCCATACACTTATGGACAAAATAATAGGTGAGTCTTTTTTTCTTTACTTTTTTAACTTTTTATTTCTAATTCATATCTTCATATCTTCTCTAATCTCAACAAATCAAAGTTTTTTTAAAACTTATATTAATTGTCTATGAACAAAAAGTAAAAACAGTTTCACAAACCCTTTGATATACAACTAAATTAAATATTTCCTTAAGTCCGCCACTTTTAGTTGGTCACAATAATAGGTCTTCGGAGATATATGTTTAAATTAAATCAATATTTCAGTATTTTTGGTCTTGTTTTATATTAAACTGGCATATATCCCAGATCGCTTTTCTATACTGACATCACATAAAACCGAAATGGTTTTTTCTTTTCCGACCGGCTATGGGTAACACTGCCGTTATCGTTATCGCTATTGCTATCGCAATCGCTATCGTTACCGCCATCGTTATCGCTATCGTTATCGTTTTAGCTATCGTTATCATTATCGTTATCGTTATCATTATCGCTACCGTTATCGCCATCGATATCGTTATCGATGCCGTTACCGTCATCGTTATTTCTTATACTATCCTTACAAACCAAGTTTAAAGCCAATCGGATGAAACTCGGGTTTTGGCTGCTGAGTTTTCCATGAGTTTTCCGAACCTAAGGTCAAATTTTTCAATAGCAGAAAATTATATTTCAATTCATTTCACTTTCTATCCTTACAAACCGAATTTCAAGTCAATCGAATGAAAAATAGATTTTTGCTTATTGAATTTCCCGAGAATTTTCCTTGCGGGCAGATTTTCCGAAATCAGGAAAATAGGTGACGAATTATTTCGAATTAAAAAAAAAAATACCCATACAAACTTTTCCAACGCTTCTCCGGGAATTTTCCGACCCTACTGTCGAATTTTCCAACTTCGGAGAATCCCATTTCAAGTAATTTCATTTATTGTCCTCACAAACCGAATTTCAAGTCAATCGGATGAAAAATAGATTTTCGCATATCGAATATCCCAAAAATTTTCGTTGTGGGCGGATTTTCCGAAATCGGGAAAATAGGTGACGAATTATTTCGTACACTTCGCTTACCAACCCAGTTTCAAGTCAATCGGATGAAAAAAAAAATACCCATACAAACTTTTCCA
This sequence comes from Lordiphosa collinella, assembly GCA_018904265.1. Taxonomy (NCBI): domain Eukaryota; kingdom Metazoa; phylum Arthropoda; class Insecta; order Diptera; family Drosophilidae; genus Lordiphosa; species Lordiphosa collinella. Next base: position 286,470 of record JAEIFV010000271.1, read on the forward strand.
ACGCTTCTCCGGGAATTTTCCGACCCTACTGTCGAATTTTCCAACTTCGGAGAATCCCATTTCAAGTTATTTCATTTATTGTCCTCACAAACCGAATTTCAAGTCAATCGGATGAAAAATAGATTTTCGCATATCGAATATCCCGAAAATTTTCGTTGTGGGCGGATTTTCCGAAATCGGGAAAACACGTGTCCAATTATTTTGCATACTATGCTTACAAACCGAATTTCAAGTCAATCCGATGAAAAATGAAATTTTCCCCATACAAACTTTCCCGACGCTTTTCCGGGGGGAACGCACTTTTACCACATAAGGAAGCTCCTGTCCAAATGACAGCCCTCTAGCTCTTACCGTTTAGGCAGTGCGATGGTCACCACTCAGTCAGTCAGGTTGAACAGTTTTATATATATAGACTAAGTGTCTGCAAGCTAATAATCGTCTTGGCATGGAGGATACTAGCTTGCGACAGGTTCCTATTGGAATGTTGTATCATGCTCTTTGGACAATATCCCAAAGTTGATTTTTATTTTGACAAAAAGTCTTTCCGACCTCTCTTTTGAGTTCACCCCAGAGATTCTCGATGGGTCCTGGCATTGACTTGGCCACTCAAGAACATCCACATTTTGCTCTCGAAACCAATCCTTTACTACTCGAGAGGCGTGCAACTGGTCATTATACTGCTGGAACTTCCATAAAAGTGGCATATTATCCTCGGAGTATGGTAGCATCATCATCTCCAATTGATCTTTGTATACGAATCTGACCATTACCATCATGTTTCACAGTTTTAACTGTGTACTTGGGATCAAATTCTTTACCTTTCGGACGACGAACATTCCTTTTGGCATCATTTCCAAATAAATTTTTTTTGGTTTCCTCACTCCAGAGGATATTATGCCATTTTTTCTCACCATCAGGTTCTACTATTTAATGCAAATTTGTTCCTCATCTGTAAATTTACCGACCGAAGCAAAGGAACCCTGCGAGCAATTCTACCTGGAAGTTTTGCCAATCGTCGCCGAACGGTCAGTGATGACGCAATATTCCCAATTTCATTGGCAATCGTCCTGGAAGTCTTGAACGGGTCGCGTATAACCAACTGAACCATGCGATCGTCAGTCTTAGATGATGATATTCTAGGTGCTCCCCGAGTTTGATCTATTTTTTCCGGTTTTTAGGCATTGGTTACGAAGTTTTGAGTACGTTTAATTAACATGGCAATGGATCTATATGTTTTTCCTTTAACTCGGAGTCGTCGAATGAGCTTTCTTTCCTCCGCACTGCAGTGACGCCCACGGCCCATCTAATACAATTTTAATGGTTATTAAGTCCCCATTTAGTTATATTTTCCTAACACCTTACCTTCTGCAACCAAATAATTGTATTTATAAACTACAGGCTAATGTTCTGCTTCATACACCTATTTTATTGACCAGCCGAGCTTGCAGTCTAACCAATAAAACAATCCACAAATTTTTCCAGAAAGCTAATTAATTCCAGGAATTCACCCAATTCGTACCGAAACAGTGTGACCATATTTAAAAAGTATAGCTTCCTTATTAAATGTTATGTTTATGTCGATTTAAATCGATATTTTTAAATAAAAACACTTCACACCTATTATATTGTGCATGAGTGTATATAAAAATGAAAGTGTGTATATTTTTTGCTTATAGGGGTCCAAGCCGCTGAACTGATCTGCACGAAATTTTCACAGTATGTACCAGTTCAAAAGCGGTTAAAAACGATTCAAAAGTGGTTCAGAGCCATATCTCAGAAGTTATTTAAGCTACGAACTTGAAATTTGGTATGTAGGTTGGGAATATGCAGTTGGATATTTAACTGGTTCAGTACCGGTTTTGAACCGGATCAAATATGGAACCGGTTCAAAAGTGGTTCAGAGACATTTCTCAGAAGATTTTCGTGAATCGAACTTGAAATTTGGTATGATGGTTGGTATTATGAAGTTGGATACTTTAATGGTTCAGAACCGGTTTCGAACCGGTTCAAAAGTGGTTCAGAGCCATAGCTTCGAAGCTATTAAAGCTAAAAAATTTAAATTTTGTTTATAGGTTGTATTATGGAGCTGTATATTTTAATGCCATTTCTATTTATGCATAGCTATTTATGAATCGAACTTGAAATTTTAATTTTATAGGTTCAGAACCGGTTTCGAACCGGTTCAAAAGTGGTTCGGAGGCATATCTCATTTTTACTGAACTTTGTAGAAATGGTGGGATGTGTCCATGTTTCTCGGTTATTGACCTATTGCTGAGTTTAGCTCTTCTGCTGTCTCGAACTGCCGGCAATTCTTGAACACTTCAGCAAATACCTCTTGCTTGTATTTTTATACTCTGTACCAAAGGTACATAGAGTATAATAAGTTTGTGCAAAAGCCATGTCCGTCTGTCTGTCCGTATGAACGCACAGATCTCAGAGATGGTAAGAGATAGAAGTTTGACATGTATGGGACTTATGCTTCTTATACTTGCGGGTAGATCAAGTTTATTTTTAATTTTTGCCACGCCTCCTCCCGCCCCCGCAGTTTGGAAAAACGTCATATCTCCCACAGTTTTATAGATAGAAGATTCGTTCCTTCTGGACACATTTAGTAATTAGGATTAATAATCGATCCGCCAAAGGAATGGTAGAGATCGGATGAACGGTTGTCGAGTTATAATGAAAACAAACAATTATGGGCAGCACCGGTCGCAACGGTGATGGGCAGCACTTCACAGGTACAGAGTATGTTATAGTCGGGCTTGACCGACTTTCTTTCTTGTTACTTGTAAAATAAGGGTATATTCATTGCTCAAAAAAAGTGGACAAAACAGTTCTTTCAGTATTTAGAGCTTAGCAAAACTTAAAACTTGTTTCATTTTATTTTATTTAAGATTAAAATCATATTTGTCATATATCTAAAATATATTAAAAATTTGAACTAAAATTGGGTACATTGCACAGTGGTCCAAATTCCAAAAATGTTGGCAGAAATTCCATATTTTTTTTAAGTGTAATGCAAAACCAAATTTTTTTCCAATAGAGTATTACCTAGTGCAGTTAAAAATCAAAGTGGTACAATTCAAATTGAAACACTGCGAATTTAGGCAGCCCTGGAAGTCAGCTGATCCTTTACCACAAACTTTAACTTTGCTGCCTTGCAAATAAGAGCACATTTCAAATCAGAATAAAATAAAAACTACATACTTTGAATATTGAAGTAAATCAAAATGGAAAAAAAAGGTGAAGGTATATATATTATAAGTCTTCTTCTTTGGCATTGATGGTAATAAAATCATCACAACCGTTTTACGGTCTCGGCCGCTGCAACTAATGCCCGCCACTCGCCTCTGTCCCGAGCGACATCCCACCAGGAGGACACACCCAGCTCCGCAATGTCTCCCTGCACCTGGTCGCGCCATCTCCGCTTCGGTCGACCCGGCCCGGGCTTGCCTCCTAACTCGTTCGCATGCCGACTGTACACCCGTTTTGCTGGAGCGTTATTATCCATACGGGTAACATGTCCTATCCAGCGCAGCCGCTATTGTTTTATGCGCTGGACAAGCTTAGAGTCCCCCATTCATTCGGATGCGAAATTCGTCGCCAACGTTTAGGGGTCCATAAATCCTCCGATGAACTTTTCTCTCGAACACGCCAATTGCCGCCTCATCCTTTGATGACATTGTACATGCTTCTGCGCCGTATAGCAGGACTGGGATGATAAGCGACTTGTAAAGCGGTATTTTATTTTTCCGAGAGAGGGCTCTGATCTTGAACTCCTTACTGAGCCTGTAGTAACATCGGTTTGCAAGAGTAATTCTTCTTCGGATTTCCAGACTGGTGTTGTTGTCGCTGGTTATCGTCCTTCCGAGGTAGACAAATTCCTTAAGATCCTTGAAGTTGTATTCTCCCATTGCATCAGATTGTCCAAGCGTAGACTCACTGCGCGTTGATAGTAGGTACTTCGTCTTATCCTCATTTACCGCTAAGCCCATAAGTTTTGACTGCTTCTCTATCTCTGAGAACGCTCGTTTTGCCGCAGATTCGTTTTTGCCAATGATATCAATATCATCGACATATGCAAGTATCATGTTATCTCTGGTAATGGTGCCCGTTCTGTTAGCATTTGGGCACTGGAGCAGTATGTACTCCATCAGCAGATTAAAGAAGTCGCACGATAAGGTGTCACCCTGCCTAAAACCTCTTTTGGTATCGAAAGGCTCGGAGAGGTTTTTTCCTATTTTGACGGAACTTTGTGTGCTTCTCAGCGTCATCATGCAAAGTCGAACGTACTTTGCTGGAATACCAAAGGTAGACAGGGCTTCAAAGAACTTTGACCTTCTCGGCGTGTCAAAGGCGGCTTTATAGTCAACAAAAAGGTGGTGTCGCAGTGTGAATATCTGGTCCGTGGTGGATTTGCCAGGTCTAAAGGGGCACACCTAGTGTAAAATTTCAAAAAAATCGATTTTTCTTTTTTTTCATATTTCGGTAGATTACACCTTTAAAAATAACATATTAAAATTTCAAATCGATATCTCAAATAGTTTTTGAGTTATAGCAATTTAAAGAGCAGCCGCTCGGCAGCTAGAGAGACGATCATTTTATCTTTAAACGCGTTTTTCTCGAAACAGCATTTTCCGAATTTGCTGCAGTGATTACTCAAAAACAAATGATCCGATCACTATCGAATTTTTTTTACATGTTCTATATATAGTTCTCCGTACAATGACCTATCGGTTTTTGATTTGATCAAAAAATCGAATTTTGGCAGGCCAAAAACGACCAAAATTTTGGGGTAAAATTCTACTTTTTTTTTTAAACGCCGCCATATTGTCAATTTTTGATTTTTTTTTATCGTAGGTCATTGTACAGACAATATTATCTAGTTTAACGAGAATTTTTATTTTTTAAATTTCATCCACGGAGAAGGCCGGAATCACTGCAGCAGTGAAGGAACTTTTTTTTTCGCGCCGTTGGAGATCGACTATAACTTAAAAAATATTTAATTTTTTTCTTCAAAAATTTCACTGTATATTCTTGAAACATGTATAAATATATTCTTAAAATTTTGAAATAATTGATAAAGTAGTTTTTTTTAATAAAAATTCCCAAAAATCACCTTTTTTTAGGCCATCACACTAGGTGCCACACTAATAAGGTTCAATCAGTTCACTCATTCTCGGCTTTAGACGTTCACATTGGATGCATGATAGAACTTTATATGCAATGGAAAGGAGACTGATCCCGCGGTAATAGGCGCAAACCGCAGGGTCTCCTTTTTTAAATATTGGACAGAGTACACTTAGATTCCCACTTGCGGACCAGATTTGCGTGCTCGTCCTTGCATTGTGTGACTCTGGTGTGTTAGACTGTGCGGCATGTGCCACACTGAGCCGTGTGCGTACTTTGTCTGCAACAAGGTAGTGATCCGAGTCAATATTAGCTCCTCGGAGCGCGTCTAGAACACTCGATGAGTGCCGTCCGTCTATCACAACGTGATCAATCTGGTTTCATATTGATTGACGATCAGGGGACTTCCAGGTCGCCTTGTGGTCGTCGCGGTGTTCAAATCTGGTGCTAGCGAAGCCTATTAGCCTCTCTCCGGAGGTATTTTCGTAGGCTTCTTCGGAAGACAGGAACTCTCCTCCCTCGCAAATTGGAAAAATGTCATATCTACGGCAGATAGAAGGTTCGCACACTCTGGGCATATTTAGAAATCAGGACTATTTTACGATCCGCCAAGGAACGGTAAAGATCGGATGAACGGTAGTCGATTTATAAGGAAAACAAACCATTATAATGGGCAGCACCGGCCGTATGGCGATGAGCAGCACTTCACACACCTTAACACAAGCTTTGGGAGGTACTGAGTTTATTATAGTGTTGCTTGACCGACTTTCTTGTTTATTTACACAACTTGGCTTGATGGAAAAAGTGTAACGTCCGCAAACAAACCAAATCTACGATTTTTTTAATTTTTCATTTTTTTTTAAGCTGGATTAATATGGTCATATGTTCCACTGAATTTTTTGCACAAAAGCCTCAAAGTCGACTTCCATTTTTTGTAACGTCCGCAACGGAACTTTAAGCAAACATTACTTTTTTCTAAAACAGTTAACCTTTTATTTTAAAATAGGTAAAAAAGTACTCCCAAAGAACTACATTTTGCAAACAATTTTATTAAAATATTCCAATGTGAACGCCAGCTGTATTAATTTAAGCAAGCAAATTTGCGTACTATTGTAACGTCCGCAACGCAGGATTAGCCCATATTCAGCTTTGCGCTCTTAATTGACGCATTATCCATCTGAAAGGTGAAATTATCAAAATATAACTGACTGCTAAACTCCACCAACCACTTGTCGTTCAATAATTCAACATACATCGGACTCCTTTCTTAAGGCCCTCTTCTGGTCTAGGCGACTAAATTTTACCTGTTTTTAAAAACTTATGCAAAAATTGCAAAAAACGTAGTTTCGAGAAAAACGCGTTTAAAGTTTTAAATATTTTGCGAATGCGTCTGCTAGGCAAAAACATTGCTTCACAAAAACGGCTATATCTCCGAAAGTATCCCACAGTAAAATTTTCAATATCTAAAAAAAAAAAACAAAAATAGCTAACTTTAGCATATCTCCCGAATATTTCTTGCAAATGTCAGGACCGTCCAGACTAATCTTTTATTCGTCACTGAAAATGATATTACGCCATTCCTCGACCCAGAATTGCTATTTTTACTCAATGCTCGCCTTTATATGGCGAGGTAAAAGCTTAGGTTTAGGTACCATACACATATGTTGAAGACACTGATTTTTTTTTATTATTTGTATAAACCTACTCATTGTTATATTGAGTCGCAATTGAGCCTTAATCTGTCCCCTGCTCATTGAATCCTCAGCTGGATTTTACATTTGCACCGCTAGTCACTTTTTCGTTCGCTACGTGGTGTCCCATATCCATTCAGATTTTTAAGGAAATTCTAATTGTATTTTAATGAATATTTTTCCTTTACAATTCCTAAATTTTTGAAACCGGTTTTATGCATTCCAATGTCCAAACCTAGTTGATACTACGAAAGGATCGTTCCACGAGCCATTTTACACACCCAAATGCACAAAAGTTTATTCTAATGCTCTTTATATGATGAATATACACTCATGGACAATATAATAGGTGTGAAGTTTTTTTTTTAAATTTCAATTTAAATCGATAAAAACATAAGGGAGCTATACTTTTTTAATATGGTCACACTGTTTCGGTACGAATTAGGTGAATTCCCGGAATTAATTAGCTTTCTGGGAAAAATTGTAGATTGTTTTATTGGTTAGACAGCAAACTCGGCTGGTCAATAAAATAGGTGTACGAAGCAAAACCAGAGGTCGCAACAAACGGTCCTCTCTTTGCAGCACTCACAAAAAAACCGGTTTCATGCGGCGCATTGACAGAAAGGGATGGAAGCAACCTTTAACAGCGCTCTCTTTTTTTTGGTCGTGAGAGGAGAGAAACACATTTGTCTTTGGTTTTTCGGGCTTGGTCTTTTGCCGACCTTTTGAGACCGACCGCTTGCCGAAAAGGTCTTTTTTGTGTGTATGGGCCTGAGAGCGCTTGTGTGCGGGCTCACTCAGTGCGTGCTTACATCTTATACATTTTCTGCGTAAATACGTATGCATACACAACAACAAAACTTTTGTTTATGCATTTGCTCTCTCAGTCTCTCTCACACTGATACTCTCTGATCGCACCAGAGACTGCTCTCGCAACCTTTTCACAAAAACATTTTGATGTGAGAGGCTTGGAATAAGTCACACTTCCGGACCGCTTGACTGAAATGGGCCTGTTATGGGGTTGATGTTAAACCGACCAGCCTGAGTGCACAACAACAGCCGCTTAACAGCGACCGCAAAAGCAGCACACATTCGGTTGAGGGAAGACCAAGCCCTTTTTATTTTTATTTTATCGGTTGCGGTCGCGAGCAGAGCAGACCGAAAATATGGGTTGAGAGTTATTGACGTGCTATGAGCAAAACATTAACCTGTAATTTATAAACACAATTTTTTGGTTGCTGAAGGTAAGGTATTAGGAAAATATTACTAAATGGGGTCTTAATAACCATTAAAATAGTGTTAGATGGGCCGTGGGCGTCACTGCAGTGCGGAGGAGAGACGACGACTCATTCGACGACTTCGAGTTGAAGGAAAAACGTATAAATCCATTGCCATGTTAATGAAACGTTTTTAAAACTTCGTAACCAATGCCTTAAAACCGGAAAAAATAGGTGAAACTAGGGGAGCACCTAGAAAATCATCATCTAAGACCGACGATCGCATGGTTCAGTTGGTTAAACGCGACCAGTTCAAGTCTTCCAGGACGATTGCCAATGAAATTGAGAATATTGTGTCATCACGGAGCGATTGGCAATAGCAAACCTACCAGGTAGGACTTCTCGCAGGGTTCCTTTGCTTCGGTCGGCAAATTTTTAGATGAGGAACAAAAATGGATTAGATCGTAGAACCTCTGGAGTGACAAAACCAAAATATTTTTATTTGGAAATGATGCCAAAAGGAGTGATCGTCGTCCGAAAGGCAAAGAATTTGATCATATGCCGATGATAATATGCCACTTTTTTGGAAGTTCCAGCATGATAATGATCCGAAGCACGTCTCTCGAGTAGTAAAGGATTGGTTCCGAGAGCAAAATGTGGAAGTTCTTGAGTAGCCAAGTCAATCCCCGGACCTTAATCCCATCGATAATCTCTGGGGTGAACTCAAAAGAGAGGTCGGAAAGAGTTTTTGTCAAAATAAAAATCAACTTTGGGATATTGTCCAAAGAGCATGATACAACATTCCAATTGGAAATGGAACAAGACAAAAAATAGTGAAATATTGATTTAATTAAACATTATTATTGTGTCCAGTCAAAATTGACGCATTTAAGGAAATATTTAATTTAGTTGTATATAAAAGGGTTTGTGAAACTTTGCGTTTAAAGACAAGTAATATAAGTTTTGAAAAAACTTTGATTTGTTGAGATTAGAGAAGATATGAATTAGAAAATAAAAGTTAAAAAAGAAAAAAAAACACCTATTATTTTGCCCATAAGACGCTAAATCAACTCAACTCGTCGTGCTGATCAAGAAATATACACTTTATGTGGTCGTAGATGCTTCCTTCAATGCTTTTGAAACATCCAGTCAATTTGATAATACCCTCTGCAAGGGTATAAAAACGGGGTTATCAGTATAGATGTCATTCTAGTCTAAGCATCGAAACAAATTTTGTGATTTTTGGAAAAATAGTGGTCATTGAAAAATGAAAAATCGATTTTTGACTTTTTATACTCTGTACCAGAGGTACCGGAGTGGCTCAGCGGTTAGTGTGCGCGACTGCTGAGCATGAGGTCGTGGGTTCGATCCCGCCTCGGAACATCTAATGAAAAGTTTTTTTCTTTGAATAAAACTTTACACCCGGCCACACCTCTTGCTGTTGGCGCCAGCATTGCAGTAATTAGCCATGAAAAGCCTCTAAAAAACTGCCGTTCGGATTCGGCGTTAAACTGTAGGTCCCTTTCTCTTGTGCTAAAATTAGAAGCGCACAAGCCAAGAGATTGAGAGAGGCTCGGCTTTGGCCCCTCGGGGCTGTCGTCATCTTGACAAGCCGATTTTACTTTTACTTTTACCAGAGGTACACAAAGTATATTAAGTTTGTGCAAAAGTGTCAGTCCGTCTGTCCGACTGTCCGTATGAACAAACAGATCTCTGAGATGGTAAGAGATAGAGGTTTGACATGTATGGAACATACGTTTCATATACTTGCCTGCAGATCAAGTTTATTTTCAATTTTGGCCACGCCCCCTCCTGCCCCCGTAATATCGAAAAAACGTCATATCTTCCACAGTTGTATAGATAGAAGGTTCGAACCTTCTGGACATTTTTAATATTCGGGATTCTTTATCGATCCGCTGAAGGAATTTTAAAGATCGGATCAACCATATTCCAGTTATAAGGAAAACAAACAATTATGGGTCGCAACGATGATGGACAGCACTTCTCAGGTACAGAGTATGTTATAGTCGGGCTTGACCGGCTATCTTTCTTGTTTTTTTTTTGTAGTTAAGAGTAAAAAAATAGTACAACATTTTTTAAAATATGATTGACGTTCACACCAAAATGGTGACAATTCTGCATCGATTGCACTTAGTTTCACTAAAATCGGTTCAGTGTAACTGGAGATATCATGGCCGCCAGTTCGAAAATCGTGGTTTCGAGATAAATGCGTTTAAAGTTTTCAGTTGCTAGGCCAATTGGGTCACCTTGGGTCATTTATAGGGCTATATTCTTTAAAGTATTCTCAAATATCCAGTGGTGGACTTGAAATTCCTCAACCACTAAAACCACCCCTTCTCTTAGATTCCCTCTCGTGGAACAACCGCTAAGTAATACTTCACGAAGGGGAGATGGCATGAAAGTCTCAATTAGATTCCTGCTTAGGATTTGTGTTTGAATCAGTACGACGCAAGGATGTAATGATTTTCGCGGTCAAGGTGCTAATAGCAGCCCAATTGTTTTACGGGCTAAGAAGGATTCCATCAAATCAACGATTGTAAATGGTCTCTCAATGCCTATGCTTAGCTCTTCCTGTTCTTTCTGTCATCAAAAAAATTTTTTTTTATTTTTATGGTTAAGGAATAACGGGCAAAAAAAACACTTTTTAAACATTTTTTGTTTGACAAAACCAATAAATATTTTGCAATATTTTCATTAGCACAATGTTTGTACTCCCTTACGGTGACCCGGAACATGATACGTAGCATCATCTGAAACACATATATATAAATGGCTTGACACAGTCTCAAAGGGCCAAAAGCCGAACCTCTCTCAATTCTCTTGGCTTGTGCGCTTCTAATTTTCGCACAAGAGAAAGGGACCTACAGTTTAATGCCGAATCCGAACGGCAGTTTGAGAAGCTTTTAATGCCAAATTACTACAAAGCTGGCGCCAACAGCAGAGAGGCGTGACCGGGTGTAAAGTTTATTCAAAGAAAAAACTTTTCATTAGATGTTCCGAGGCGGGACCGAACCCCCGACCTCTTGCACAGCGGTCGCGCACACTAGAAAAAATAAATTGTTTGAAAGTTTACCTCCCAACGATGCTCTTTAAGAAAAAAATGTTTTTTTTTTTTATTTTTTGACGGCCGGTTAAGGTAAAAATACGTTGTTTAGCCTAAAAATATGCGCAATTTTGTCGCTCTACAATCAGAAGCAAGAAATAAATAAAAGGTGATCGTTAACTGGTAGTCAAATATACATTAATGAAATATTTAAAATTTCGAACAGATCGGTTCAGAAATTTTTGAGTTATTGCGGTCACCGACTTTAAAAGTCGTTTTGAGAAAAACGCGTTTAGGTTACTTCTACTCATACATTTTACACTTGACGTCGTTCACTTAAAACGCTGTATCTTCGCTAATTTTGCTCCGATTTACTTTAAATTTGGACACAATACTCCCGAAATGTTGTACATTCAGAAAAAAAATTAAAAAAAGTTTTTTAAACCAAAACCATAACCAAAATAATGTTTTTTTTTTAGAGTTTTTTTTTCTGGTCTGTCGAATTCTCGTGTATCTAAAAAATATGTTTTTCAATTTCTTAGCAAATTAACTGTTGTTTTCGAAAAAAAAGCATTAAAAAACTTGAAAAAAGTTCTTAGTTTTTATTAAATATATAATATTAGTTTTTTTTTCTCTATAAAAATAAAGAAATTTTGCTAACTCAAATGTTGTTATTTTGTACTTTTTTATATTTTACCACGTCTTGACGCACTTTGACCCACAGTTCAAGAGAACTACTTAACCGATTTTGATAGTTTATGATGAAAGATGAAAGCTAACACCCAAATCAGCTAACATGAAATCGAAAAGACACAGGCCTCAATTTGAGTTTTCAGTAAAAGTTCAGTTTATGATCACGAGTTACTTTTTCACTGAAGTTAAATTCTTTTTAAACCTAATTTTTTACGAATTTAATTATTATTGATATCATTTGATAGTGCCGCCCGCAGGCAGTACTGAAATCCATTGAACATTATGTGAAACATTATCAGCCGTGACCCCATTCTTACTTTCGCAAGGTTTTTGCGATTTCCAACCGTCTTTTTGGGGCTGATTTGGTAACAGTGAAAATAGGAGCACGACTGTATAAATTGAAATTCAACTGTGTTATAGGTATCTTTCGGTTTCAAACGGGATTTCAGAACGTAAGATACTACTTTCCCATAAAATACAACTCACCTTTGTTGCCATGAATTACGTCTGGATAAAACAGATCTTCCTTTTTATTTCGAGAGTGATCGACGTCCGTTTCGCTACTGGTTTCCAATGCGTGTTCGGAAATACTATCAGTTTTACTTGCGCATACATCACTGGATAAGTCATCCGAATGTGTTGAATGTCCTTGAAGAGAGTCATCTCCCAATTGCTGGTCATCAGATTTAAAATGTTTGAGCAGTTGTGCTCGACCACGTCCAAATGAAATGCTAACATTTTGAAGCGCATCTGTGACATCACTGACAATCTTCTCTCTAGTGGTTCGCTGAAACTCTCCGCTAGAAGCAGACTGGTCAGCATCCAAGCCACTGTCCTTAGCATGCTCTCCACTTGAGGATGAAACTTCTGAAGCATCAGCTTTCTTTTTAAACAAACTTAACAAATTTCCTCGACCAGACATATTCTGAAAAACAGTATTAAAAATGCATTCTTTTAGTATGTGTTTGACCTATAAATTAGTAAATTGTAGAAAAATAGAAAATATATAGGAGTATGGATTAATAAGTCATAACAAAACCCAGGAAATACTGTTTTTAATATTAGAACTTTTTTATAATGGGAGCATGGCTGCATATTCTTGCAGAGGGTGTATTTAAATAGTCCAGATGTTTTTAACGCATAGAATGAAGCATCTTCGACCACATTAAGTAAATCGGGCCTTCTCCAAATTCTGAAAACGAGTGGAATTGCCGCAAAACGAGTTGATTGCTGTTCCGAATTCCGCAAATCGACAAGAATGGTCGTTTTCAAAACGTGCGCTGCAGAGTCAGCGGAATTAAAAGTAATTGCTATTTAAAAAACATTAAAATATTTTCCCAAAATGATAAAAAAATTCTAAATTAGTTAAACATTTTAAAGATCGTTTAACATCATTACTTAAACTGTTTAAAGCTCAAGTATAATTTAATAGAGTATTTTTTATTAACATCTATCAGGCCTGTTCCGGTTTTCACATATTTCTTTGATTTCAAATGAACACAAAATCAAACGATTTGGTTTTAGCTGTTCTGGTATTCGAACGATTTGCAATTCGAAAGTTTCATTTCCAAATTGTTTCCGTTGACTACACTTTCATCTTAATCAACTGGTGAATCAAAACAATTCAATAAATAATCACTAAAAATAGTTTATAGTACTTAAATATAGGTGTTTAAAATGTCGTTTATAATTTTAAGGGCATTTTATGAACATTTTCCCAGCGTTTCATAAACAAGTGAAATCCAGAACAGCTTGAACCAAATATGTGAATTCGATTTGGATGGCACATTGCAAAATTAAAGCTATTCATAAAAATTATTAATTTTTTTATTATTTATAATTTTTAAGGGAATGTAAAATTGCAAAAAGTAACCAAATTCACTAAACAATGGTACAAAATAAACTTTAAACGATTATTTTGACGCCTTTACGTACAAAATCGCATTTACTTTTGAATAAATCGGCTTCCAGCAATGTAAATTCAAATCGAGTAAATTTATCGAATTTTGAAAGCCGGAACAGGTAACCAAACCGAATTCGAGCAAATTTAGTGAAAGTGAAAACCGGAACAGGCCTGTATAAAATATTGCATGAAAAAACAAAACCGAGCGGCCGCGACCAATCAGAGCTGTTCTGAATTCCACTTTATTTTTTAGTCGATTTCAACCTTCAATCGGCGGCTGCTAGGGTTGCTGCATATGAATTTATTTTATCGGACCGCACTTTTTCTATTTCACTTAGCCATGTTTAACCATATTTGTTATGACTAGACATCGGATTTTAGGTAAAATCATATTTTTAATGGGTGGTCACAAAAAATATTTGATTGGATACAAATTTGTTTCACGAAAAGTACATTATTTTAAATACTCATTGATTTTGCATATTTGACATATTAACATATCTGCGACCTAGAGCATATTCGAGAATATTTTGACCTATTTTGGAAAATGTCATATGCTTTTTCATATTCTGAGAGTCAATATATGCTCCCAAGTAGGCGTCTGCAATATTTTTGTGGGCTCTATAAAGCAGGAAGTAAAGATGCCGAAAACTAATAAAAAATGTAACCTTTTTACAAAATGGCTAAGTGATTTTCATGATGAGCCGGTTTCGATTATTGATGGAAGTCTTTATTGCAAAGCATGTGAAAAAACGGTGAGTACCTTATAATAAATTTTAAACAATAGTGATTTTAAACAATTTCAATTAAATTTTTGTTTTGGTTCTGAAGATTGTTTTAAACAAAAAATCTCAACTGAAGCAACATATTGGCTCACGCGCTCCACGGGATCCACAGCTTTTCGGCTTACAATTTAATATTAAAGGGCGGTGACCACTGGACGCGGAATATTACGCGCGAAATATACGATGTTTCGCAGATTCTTAACAGAGTCTGCTAAGCTGCTGCTATTAACTGCATATCTATGTGCTTCAGTCCCTGCTGCATAGATTGACCTGCTATGCGGTTTGTTTGGCTCACCAAGCTCTCGATGGCAGACGCCATTTTCTCGTCAACTGCTGTGCTTTGGCTGTCTGATATTTTCGGAGTGCGGCCTTCACTTTGACAGCGTTTATTAAATTAATTTTATCAGTATTTGAAAATGCCTGCAATCGTCGCTTTTTGGCAGAATCTTTTTTTTGGTGCGCTCATTGCTATGTTTGTGGTTCTTCTTACTTACAATTCCGTGCGAAATATCGATTCAATTCGTTCTCTCATAATTTCGCGCGAAATAAGGCGTTAACAACACTTCACACGCTACGTAATTGGTAACAGAACGTAGTGGCAATAGGTAATCTTTTTTGTGCCGAGTGGAAACTGTTTATGGAATCGCGACACGGAAAATTTACGCAGCATATGGTTTTATATGCACTTTTTCATTTCGCGCCGTGTGGACACAGCCACACATATGTGCCATAAACTTACACACAAATCAACGCTTATTTTGGATATCTCAAATCATCTTAAAAAACTGCCAATATTTATATTAGTCAAACGCCAAAATTTCGAATTTTTTGGACCACATACAAAAAAAAAACCTAAAATCCGAAGTCTATGACATATGCAAGTGTAATATTTAAATACTGGTTTAAGTAAAAATAAATGGATTTAAAGAGTAAATAAGACAACTCTGGCTGCTGACGATATACACAAACACGTGCGCAGGTCAGCCATCCAGCTGTTTTCGAAACAGAGTTCGAAAAGTCGAAACGTAACCAAATCGTTCGGAATGGGGAACAGCAAATAGTAAAACGTTCGTTTTCGTTTTGTTTTTACTTTTTGAAAACGTTAGGAATTCGGAACGGGCCTGTATAATTTTTTAAAGTTAAATACATATAATCAAATATATTTAGCAACAGGCACGTCGAGACGGGGGTTGGGACCGGGGTGTTTCCACGTTTCGTTTTGTTTTTACTTTTTGAAAACGTTAGGAATTCGGAACGGGCCTGTATAATTTTTTTAAGTTAAATATAATCAAATATATTTAGCAACAGGCACGTCGAGACGGAGGTTGGGACCGGGGTGTTTCCACCCGGGCCCGGACTTCTGAGGGGCCCGGAGCCCGTATTTTTGGCGAAAACTCAAATAAATTTGTACAACATGAAAAAACCCCCCGGGCCACGAATCCCCTTCGATAATGTAGATAATGCACGATGAACGATTCGATAACGATAACTCTTTGGTTAATCATGTGCGATATGTAAAGGGTGATTTTTTAAGAGCTATAGGAAAGTTTAAAAAAAAAACATAAAATTCAGAAAAATGCATGAAATCTTTATTTGAATCGATAGTACGGTCCATATAATTTAATGTTTGAAGATTATTTCATGCAAATGTTGATCGTGACTGCGCCTCAAATGGTCCATCCGCTTAGTCTAATTTTGGCATACTCTTTCCAACATTTCGGCCGGTATCTCACGAATAAATGCTTCAATGTTGTCTTCCAATGCGTCAATTGAAGCGGGCTTGTCTGTATGGACATGAGCTTTAACATAGCCCCACAAAAAATAGTCAAAGAGCGTTAAATCGCACGATCTAGGCGGCCAATTGACCGGTCCCGAACGTGAAATAAAATGTTCACCGAACTCGCCTCTCAATAAGTCCATTGTTGCGCGTGCTGTGTGGCATGTGGCACCGTCTTGTTGAAAGCACATGTCATGCAAGTCAAGCTCTTGCATTTTGGGCAAAAAAAATTTTTGATATCATCTCACGGTAGCGCTCACCATTCACAGTTACTTCGCATCATCTTTGAAGAAGTACGGTCCAATGATGCCACCAGCCCATAAACCGCACCAAACTGTCACTTTTTCTGGATGCATTGGTAGCTCTTGCAATGCTTCTGGCTGATATTCACTCCAAAATCGACAAATCTGCTTATTTACGTACTTATTGAGCCAAAAATGAGCTTCGTCGCTGAACATAATTTTTCGGTAAAAAAGTGGATCTTCGGCCATTCACCAAAAATTCTACGTTGCGGTAGGTCGTTCGAGTTCAATTCTTGCACCAGCTGTATTTTGAAAGGCTTCACACCTAAATCCTTCCGCAAAATTGTCCACGTTGTTGAGTAACAGAGGCCCAATTGCTGCGAACGGCGACGAATCGATAATTGATGGTCATCATTAACACTGGCCGATACAGCTGCGATATTTTCTTCAGTTCGCACTCTACGTAAGCGAGTTGGTGGTTTAATGTCCAACAATGTAAATTTGGTGCGAAATTTAGTCACAATAGCCCGAATAGCCGCTTCAGTGGGTCGATTAAACTGACCATAAAATGGAAGAAGCGCGCGATGAACTTTTTTTTAAAGCCCCCCATACACCACACAATTTTTTGCGCAAAACGCTTATGTGTGTTAGTGAAATATGAACACGTATGACGTACGTGTGACGCATACACTCCCCTTCAGTACTCAGCATTAGTGAATCACCAAAGATTCACCGATGATTGGTCAGAGGTATCGATGAATCATAGGTGACCTCCCATACAAATTATGCATGAATTTAACATTGGCATGTCCTAGGCGTTCACACATGACAGTTTATGGGTGAATCACTCATGAATTCACGAATCGATTCATCGGTGATTCACACGCGATACCCTTCTCAACTCATATTATGTAAGGGCATATCCGACTTAAGAAGTATTTGTGTAAGAAGTATTTGTCCATAAATAAATAATTTATTTTGGGATAATAATAATAAAAGTCTATATTAGGGCTATTCCACTAACGATCTGTGCAATCCACTTATTCAAAATTCTTTAATATACATATAAAATATGGTTTTAATGTTCGGTAAAATTTGAAGGGTATGCAAACTTCTTCGTTCGGCGATGGCTTGTGTGTCGCAGCGCGACGGCTAACATTTTTTGTGACTGCAATAGGTAAATTTGCAACAACAAATAGACACAAATTTCTGTTCTGCCGACGTCGACGTCAAAGCAGATGCGGGAAGAAGGCATGAATTACGATGCATGAATTCTAGAACTGAAGGGTCATATTTCACTAACACACATAAGCGTTTTTCGCAAAATATTGTGTGGTGTATGGGGGCTTTACAGAGCACGCATTTTGACAATAAAATTCAATAATTTGCAAGCGTTGTTAGTTTGCAAGACGATTCATGGTTAAATTATAAACCAAACTGCTGTTTAAGTGTTGCCAAAAAGATAATAGCTAAAAAACCACCCTTTACCCAATATTAATAATGTTCCAAACATTTGAACAATCTCAATATACTCAGTTTACCTTTGGAAGAGTTTAACAAGTAAGGGAGCTGCAGTCGAGTGCCCCGACTACAAAATACCCTGTTCCCTTGATTTCGTGTGTTTTTTCTTTACATACACACACACTCACACATACACACCCTCCAACATACACACAAACGAATGGCATGCGGCCGCGCTCGATAACTGATAATGCAAGACCCCCCCTCTCTCCCACAAGCTAAATTGATTCGTATATAACTTCGGTGTTTATCTTCCGATCTTAGTGAACTTTTCACAATAGATAGATATTGGGCCTTACTTAATATATGTAAAGTTTGGAAGGTCTATCTTAAAAATTGTGGCTCTGACAGTTTTTTGCGCTTAAAGGGGGGAGGGGGAGGAATTTTCCAAATTTGAAACAAACTCGTATTGAATCGAGTATACACCTATCTACATGCAAAAATTTGTGGCTCTAGCTCTTATAGTCTCTGAGAAACACGCGTTCATACGGACAGACGGACGGACGGACAGACGGACAGGGCTAAATCGACTCGGCTGTTGATGCTGATCAAGAATATATATACTTTATAACTTCATGATCCCCCTTTTCCCATTTTCAATGGGAACAGGGTATAAAAATTCGATCATTTAAAAAATCGATTTATGTATTTGATTTATAGCCTATTTCCACTGTAATCACATATTTCGAAATATACATTTTTTTTTCTGAGCGTTTCCATATGATATGTACATTTTCATTAAACTTTTTCAACAAAGAACCTTTTGAAATGCCAAAAGTTTTTTGGAATTTAATATTATTTATTTCAAAGAAAAATGTAGAAGCATTGTAGCCTAGTGGGACGACTACTTTTTTCATACGCCGAGGTTGTGGGTACAAGTCCCCGTGGTGGCATACTTTTTTTTATTTTTTATTTTATTTAAAATGCTTTTAGCATTGTCTATATTTTTTAAAATGCTGCGTGGTCCAAAAATCCTTTCAGGTACATCGGTTATATTTGCTCAGCCTTTTAATGAACCTATCATATAGGGGACGCTCAGTCGATTGGACACATATATTAAATATGTTCATTTTTTTTCCTATGGAAAAAATGTTGCATATTTTTTGATGTAGTGGAAATAGGCTTTTACTCATATTAAGCTTCAAAGTCTATAAGAATTGGGGCGCTAATCGGGTGTCCGGCAGTGTACATACACACGTATGTATGAAAGAATAAACAACCGTCAATTCTTCACGCTCTAAGATCACCAGTACAGTTA
The DNA here is from genome assembly GCA_018904265.1 of Lordiphosa collinella. Classification (NCBI taxonomy): domain Eukaryota; kingdom Metazoa; phylum Arthropoda; class Insecta; order Diptera; family Drosophilidae; genus Lordiphosa; species Lordiphosa collinella. The sequence continues at coordinate 305,751 of JAEIFV010000271.1, forward strand.
ACATTAATCCAGTGAATATGTACTGCCATACATACATACATTTCAAGTGTATGCACAGATGGGATTATTTGTACATATTAAACGATTTCGCATGAATCCTAGGACAACATTAGACCGTTTTGTCTTTTTCCTGTTATAGAATTGACAACGGTGCTCAACAGTATGGGCGCTCGCAAACATGCAGCTGAACTGACGGCAGAACTTAATGCTGATCTTGACCAATAATCGCACACCGTGTATGCAACAGTGCACAACAACCACTGGATTGCCCTCTAAAATTCAGTTGTAAGCTCATCTTTTCCGAATCTTTCAAGCATGTTTGTTTATTTCGGCTTGCTGATGTGCTGAAATATCTTTCAGTCGCATGTGTACGCGCGCCCTAAGTCTTAAATCTAGAAAATAAACTTTCTGCAATGCTGCGCTTCATTGGCAACACAATCACTTTATATCAAACTGTTGTTATTTATTCATGCAGTCATTCATACAATTGCTATGCGTCGCTAGGATAATTGTATTCATGTGAATTTATGTATTTAGGGAAGAATATTCCCCAGTTAATTCTCTAAGCTCTAAATCAAAAGTATGTATATTTACATACTTATTCCTTGAGTACACATATAATTCTGAATATATTTTTCTTACCACACAATAAACTCCACTCGGTCGGATTTAACTATATTGAAAGCGCCTTTTCCAAGGTGCATTTAAACTTTGTCAAGACATAAGCGCAGCTACCACTTACAAACTTACATTCCAATACTTCTAATCGGTTCATATTCGATTGATCTGAAGCGAATTTCGCATGTGGAATGAATAGAATATGAAAAGGATACTTAAGGGGGGAAGTCCAAGTAAAATTTTCAAGCAATGCATTTTTTTTTTCAATATTCTGAAAGTACACTATGTTGAGCGTGTACTGACGAGACGAAAAAAAAATCTAAAATATTTACAAAATTACAGCTAATATAATGGAGCGGGCCGGAGGCCGGAGTTTCTGTACTTCAACGTTAAACGCGATTATCTCGAAACTACATTTTTAAAAACTGCTCGTGTTGTAGCTCAACAAATTATTGTCCGATTTGGCTGAAATTTTTGAGGCCTTTTTTTACATTAATTTTGGAAGGATGAACCTAAAATTTCATATATTTCACGTAGATAAAATACTTTTTTGCGGCCAAAAATGTCAAAAAATAGCCCTAAATTATGACTTTTTTTAAAGGCTTATTTTTTATTAAATTTTATAGTTTTTTTTTTATTTTATACGTTCTTCCTTTCCTAAAAAAATATATTTTGATTTTTGTGTTTCTGATGAATGGTTAATGAGTGACAACTGGAGCAGTTTGGGACCTCGCGTCGGAGACTGCCTATAAGAACTCGTACTGAGCCGCCATTTTTTATTGTATTCTTAAAATATTAAATAAAGTTGTGTAAAAATTAAAAAAAAATCAAATTATTTTATCAGTGCTAAAAATAATATTAAAAAATGACTGATTTCGAGGCGTTTACATGGACTTCCCCCCTTAATAGCCTATTCACACTACAGTCCATCTCAGCGGAACTATAGTCATTTGTTGATGTATTATGCACATCTCACATGAGTACAGAGTTGCTCCATCTCCAACTGCATGACCATCTACTCTGGTCCCTGTGAGGTCGTCGATGTTTTCACTCCAGAGACCACACTGTGCGCGGAGACGTTTTTTTTTTTTGTAGCTAACACTAAACAAATGACCTTTTTTAAGAAATACTAAAAAAAATTAACTTACCTTTTTCTTCAACAGTCGAAATTTGAAGTTTGACAATCACTTGCGCGCTGACATTGATTAAGTTTTTGTTGCTAATGTCAATTTTTTTTGGTGGTGGACGCAAAAATATCGCACACACGTTGAGTGGAACAGCATGAGATAGGAACATCCCCTGCTGACGGGGGAATACATTGAGAAAATTTGGCACGGCAAGTCTTACTTACCATCTTTGAAGGTAGACGGTGGACGGTAGATAGTGGCTAGTGAAAATTTGCTATAAGGGTACTGATTACCTTCAGAATATTTTTTGAATTAATTTTGTGTGATGGTGCTAAACCCAGGCGACGAATAAATTGTTGAGAATTCCAAGTGCACAAATTTGCACGAACTTTCAACTAGCTTTTAAGCTAGAATTCCAGAATTAATATTGTTAAAAAATTTGTTATATTGCTAATCCTATTGATATGTTCGTCTTCCCTTCTAGCATAGTAATGTTGGAAAGAGTATAAAAAGCAAAAATCCCATTTTCGCTTTCGCACTTTGCGATTTGATCGGCAAATCGTAAAAGTTGGTGCTCCGACATTCGTAAATCGCAAAATTTTGACGATTTTATGTGAAATGAAAAGTAAATGCTAATTATAGGTTGATGCACAAACACACACCCCACGGAACTATTTTTATTTAGTTCTTTAACATTTTAAGATTATTCCTACGGAGTCTCCTACTCATTTTGCATTAAGATTATATTTTAACAATTTTTTAATAGAGACACACAAAATTGAGCAAGGGGCTAAACTGCTCACAATAACCACAATTTGCGATTTGGCCGAGGTATATATCGATATATGACTATCGATAGGCGCTCATCAGTTGATTTTGTTATGTGAAGTGACGCAAAACAAGTTGGAAATGGAACATTATCGATAAGAAAAACTGGCGAATTTCGGAGCGCTCTGAATTGAAATCGTACGCAAATCGCAAAATTAAGTGTAAGCCGGAGCATGGCTGTATTTATTGTTTTATTGCGAATTAAAGAAATGGTCAATTGACTAAAAAAATTATTGCGAAAATAGTCAGCATTGTTCGGGAAAATCGATGAGATACAGGAAAGGTGCATTATAAGGCACAATTGGAGACTGTGCTGTGATCTTGAGATCTAATTGGTATTACATCAAATCGGAGATACATCGAATCTATGGATTTATTCCCTGTGGTAAGGTTAGGCACTATCACTGAGCTGCAAAATCCCCTCATAAAAAAATGTATGTATTTTCCCTCTTCACACTTTCTTTGGAGCCATCCCCAAGCAACATTTCCCAGAAATGCATTGAAAATTGTTTTAAGACTTACACTTTACCAAAACTTTAACAAAAGATCAAGAAAAGGAAGAAACGCTGTTTATAGCTTTCTGGGTAGTATAAAAAATACTTTCGATGGTCGAATTTCGACCACAGGGCGAGCCTAGTAATTATTATTATACTCTGAACCAGAGGTACTCAGAGTATATTAAGTTTGTGCAAAAGTATGTAACAGCCAGAAGGAAGCATTTCCGACCCCATAAAGCATATATATTCTTGATCGGCATTAACAGCCGAGTCGATCCAGCCATGTCCGTCTGTCTGCCCGTATTAACGCACAGATCTCAGAGATGGTAAGTGATAGAGGTTTCACATGTATGGGACAAATGCTTTTTATACTAAAGCCCCCTATAAACCACACAAATTTTTGCGCAAAATTCACACGCACTTAGCCCATACACTACGCCAGAATTTGCACAAATTTCAGTTCAAAGCAAGCGCTTCTTCTTTTTCCAACAACAACTTGCTGCGAACTAAGCAGAATTTGCGGAAATCGCACACTCACCACACAAAACATTGCGCAAAGAACCCAAAAAATTAAAACGTTTTTGATTTCGGTCTCGATTTGCGCAAATGCGTGCGTGTGACGCATACACTCATATTTCACTAACACACATAAGCGTTTTGCGCAAAAATTTGTGCGGTGTATGGGGGGCTCTACCCGGATCGGTTGATGCTGATCAATAATATTGTAGCATGTAATGAGTATGTAAAAAGTTCGTAAGTATTTACTAAGGCATACAACGTGCAATATGTTATTCTAACTAGCTGGCAACGCCACGCGCCTTTGATTGTAAATGTAAACTTAAGCATGTATGTGTAAGCGGACGAGCCAAGCTCAACGCAATTGAGAGTAAGTTCTATGCTGGCTGGCCAAACGACAGCATATCAATAAATGTACAGACAGCCTACAAACGTCAGAAGTGAGATTGAGTTAATTTTTTTTGTACAATTAACTTATCCCAACCTACCACCCGCATTATGGAAAAGTGGCCGATGACGGAATTAAAAAGATTGTGCGATTTCCTTGACTTGAACACCACTGGATACCGGAGCCAACTCCTAAGACGTCTGGCAAACGCATCGGAGGAGACGCTGAGACTGGCCCAACAACAAGGAGTAGGCAACCAACAACAAGAAAATTTACTGAGCGACCAAGAAGCTAAGATTATGCGGGAGCCGAAAAAAAATGACGAGAAAATTTCTGGAGAATTGCAGATTAACGAAGAAGACAACCAAAAATTTCAGATCGATACAAAAGTACAGTTTGACGAAAATGGAAAGGGTGAACAAAAAGTAAAGAAAAAAATGCAGCAACAACTTGCCGTTACCCCAGTGGACAAAGGGGCCATCAAAAAATCTACAGCGGATAAAATGAAAAGTGTGCACGAAAAAGGAGAGAAACAAAAATTTGCTGAAAATAAAACGAACGTGATCGAAAAGGAAGAGAAAATATAACGGCAGACGAGAAAACAAGCGTAATCAGAAAAGGCGAGAGCAACGAGAAAGAGATGGAGCTATTACTAAGAGAGTTGGAGTTAGTGAGAAGAGATAACGCTCTGCTTAAGAGAGAGCTTGAGTTGCAACGAATGGAAAAATCAACCCCCCGGGCGATGCGTCTAAGCCAGTGGCCACGTTTAAGGTTATCTGCAGCTACTTGGCCGAATACGACGGGTCAGGTGATGCGGAGTTCTGGATCACTCAGCTGTTAAATGTTCAAGAAGCCTACAAATTGGACGATAATTTCGTACGCGCAGTTTTTGCTACGAAATTGGCAGGCAGAGCGCAGACGTGGCTGCATGCACGAAAAAATTCTGTTATGGAGTCGATGGATGAGCTCATGGACGGATTTATATTAGCGCGTGGAGTAAAAGGAAGCAAGTTGGAGATGCGCAAAAAATTTTCAGCTCGGCAGTGGCTGGTGTGGACCTGGACGAGGAAGAGTTGATGAAATTCCAGACAAGCAAATCCGACTTCAGGCCCTGATGTAGCGCTACTCAGGGAGAGAACAGTTGGTGCAGTCACTTCGCGGCATAAAGTTGCCACAGATGCAGACAATGGAGAGGCCGAGATCGTCTGTGGCAGGTAAAGTATCGGTTCGCTGCTACAATTGTAATAGTCTTGGGCACTATGCGGCTAACTGCGCGAGGCCTACGCGTCGACCAGGCACCGGCGGCCAGTACAAGAAGGCCAAGAAGACAAGAAAAGACGAGAAGCCGGAGAGATTAGAGATTAGACAATGTAAGATATTTTAAGTTTTTTCTTAAAAATAATACTGGAAAAAAATTTTCTACAGAATGCCTTATAGACTCAGGAAGCCCCATCAGTTTGATACAAGAGAGGTACATCCCAGCAGATGCGGAATTGATTAAAATAAATAAATATAGAAATATTATGGACTGAATAAGACCGAGATTGAGATAATGGGAAATCAAAAACAAATAGTAAAATAATATGGGGAAACTTAGATCCAGTGATGAATACGAATAGTTTAACAGAGAAAAGCGACAAACCGAAAGAAAATCAAATTGCATTAAAAAGGGGAGAAAATGATGAGAATAACCAGTCAGAAAATTTTGAGAGTCAAATTATGTTTATCGATATTAGCCCAAATCGCTCAGAGCTAGATTTACAGATTGGTGGAAATGTTAACAGCGAAGTCAAACAAAAGTGTTTAGAGATTTTTGAAAAATTGTATGTGAACATGAAACGCCCCAACGAGCCGAATGTAAAATACGAGATGAAGCTCGTGTTGGAAAATGAAAAACCATTCTACTGTCCACCGCGAAGACTGTCTTATAGCGAAAAGCAAGAAGTTCAGAAAATTTTAGATGAGTTATTAGAGAAGGGTATTATCAGAGTAAGCGAGTCTGAATTTACTTCGCGTATTGTTTTAGTTCGGAAAAAGAAGGGTGAGTTGAGATTATGTATTGATTTCAGGAAGCTAAATAAGAATACAGCAAAACATAATTATCCGATTCCTTTAATCGACGATTTACTTGAGAGATTACATAACAAAAAATGGTTTACAAAATTAGATCTGAAAAACGCTTATTTTCATTTACATATGAGCGAGGAAAGCATGAAGTACACGTCATTTATTACTCCATTCGGACAATTTGAGTTTTCAAGATTACCTTGTGGGTTGAAAGAAGCTCCTTATGTCTTTCAGGTGTTCATTAATAAAATTTTTGCAGATTTAGTGAAACAAGGGAAGGTTATCATATACTTAGATGACATTATGATTGCTACCGATAATGAAGCAGACCATTTAAGTATTTTGGAGGAAGTAATGAGAAAAATTGTGGAAAATAAGTTAGAGTTGAGATTGGATAAATGTGAGATTATGAAAAATAGCATAAAGTATTTGGGGTACAACATAGATAAGGCTGGTATTCGCGCAGATGAGAAAGGATTGGAAGCAATACAAATTTTTCCGATACCAAACAAAGTTCATTCAGTCCAGAGTTTCCCAGGTACAAAATGGAACAATTCAAGGCGCATTTTAGGATGTCAAGCACGACTTTTGATGTTTTATGCATGATAATAGAATTCTGTTAACCTTGCGTTTTGCAGGAACTTCTTGGTGTAACAGCAAATGCAACGGCACTAACAGAGAATGAAACAATTGCAAATGTATGTTTTTCAAAGAAGATGCTATTTTCAAGCAGGAATCTTTCTCGTCTGTTGGCGATCGATTCGACATTCCAACAAGTTTAGGCCACCAAATATTTTACAACATAACAGGGCTAATGCCTACATATATGAATTGGTCAAATGACTCCCAGCAAGCATTTACTGCACAAATAATTAAGCAAAAATCACGTGGAATCCCAGGTGCGATTGGGGCAATTGATGGGTGCCATATATATATATTAAGCAACCTGTAGGAAACGCCGCAGATTACTACAACAGAAAGCAAGGTCAATCGGTTATTCTTCAAGGCGTATGTGACAGTAAATGCCGATTTTTGGACGTTAACATCGGCCAGCCCAAAAGAATGCACGATGCTAGAGTATATCGGTTAAGCCCCATTTGTTCAAAAATTAAAAGCGAAACTGACCCGCTCATACCAAGGCAAATGCATTTGTTGGGAGATTCCGCGTACCCCTTGACCATTAATTTGTTATAATGGTTATAATGTGATAATGGACATCTAACAAGGGCACAAATTAGATACAACATACAATTTTCTTCAATACGGTCTGTTTTTGAAAGGGTGTTTGCTTTGCTTAAAGGGAATTTTCGTAGATTGAAGTATCTAGAAGTGCAATCGCCAGAAGTTTCAACATCTATAATAAGCGCTTGTTGCATGCTGCACAATTTCATCATAATGAAGAACGATACAGCTGACCCAAGTGATGAAGATGAAACCGCCCAAGAATCAGATGCTTATGCTTATCCAGAGCAGGAGTTAAGAAGATCATCGGAAGCTTCTCGCAAAAGAGATGCAATTAAAGAAATGCTATAAAGCTAAGAAAATATTTAAATAAAAAAATTTGACTGCATTACTTCTTAAATACTCTTTTATTGATTTTTATTTTTGTTATTTGCCTTAGCGGATTTTTGAATGTAAAGCTCAAATAGTTCCTTTCTGCAAGCTAAGATTTCGTTAGATTTCTCCATTGCCTCTTTGATACCTCGCAAATGCTCGTTACGCTCTCTTTCAACATCCAACACTTCTTTAGTTTGATAGTAACGTGCTCGTTGAGTCACGGCCTTGGCTTTGTTAATTTGAGCCCCTGGTGTATTCCTATTTTCAGATGCCACGCGCTTTTGACTAAGACAACTTGAGTCTTCGCCGCCGCTTGAAGTGGACCCAGACGGTATGGTGTGATTGACGGCAGCCACAGGAACTGCAGCTTTCTCATAGTCCTCTTCATTGAATGGAGCAGTCTGTTCTATTGCAATACTCTTCTCTTCGTTTTCATCATCGGTCACAAACGAAGATATGGTTTGGCATCCAGCGACGGTTCGGTCTTCAGCGAAAATCTCCTCTATTTCGCTAAAAAACTCCCACTTGCTGGATCCTTGCCCGGTGCTTCTATTTTTTAAGCGAATGGTGTCAAATGTGTGCCTCAAATTGCGAAATTTTCGCTCCAGCTTATCCATGTTGAAGCCTTTTATCCCAGTTTCCTCCATTTGGTCAACGATTTTTCGCCAAATCGTTTTCTTTTTTATTTTGCTGTCCTTATATAAGTCCTGGAGGAGCCTTACAGCGCTAGAACCCCACTTGATATCCTCGGCTAAAAGGATTATTCATTGACTAAAAACCCACTAAATTTTAAATTAATAATGCTTACTTACTCTCAACACGTGCATCCATTTTCAAATTTCAAATGTATTTAATACTAAAACCAATATTTTTTATAGTGTGAATGTATTTTTGACCAAATATACTAAAGCCAGAAAATAACCTAAACTTAGCAATCATTAACATTCAGCAGAGAATTATAAGCAATCGCAAATCGTAAATCGGATTTATCTGCTGAATACGCCCATTGAAACGAAAACTTTCAGAGTCACCTGTCTTAGCCTTATTTGATTCGACAGCTGAGACAGAACTGCATTGCGATGCTAGTGCGTTAGGCTTCGGAGCAGTCTTATATAATAAGGATCCAAAAATAATATTGTTGAAAAAAGAATTACAGGACAAAGAGCACAAATTTTATGAAATGAGGAATGGAGTCCTTTTTAAGAAGTTGGAGAATAAAAAGTTACTGTTTTATGTTCCTGCGGCAATGGAATCACACGTGTTGTATAAATACCACGACGAAATGGGCCATGTGGTCATCAACAAAGTTATAGAATTGATAGGTTAAAGTTATTGGTTCCCAAATATAAGGGCAAAAGTAGAAGAGCATATTAGGAATTGTTTGAAATGAATAGCCTTTTCGACAAAAAGTGGGAAACTAGAAGGATACCTGCACAATATTCCGAAATCAGACAAACCTTTTGAAATGATCCATATAGATCATTACGGGCCAATAGATAAAACTACAACCAAAAAACATTTACTGGTAGTGATAAATGCAGCAACAAAATTTGTGAAATTATACCCCGTCAAAACTACAGCAACAAAAGAAGTCATGGTGGCTTTACAGGATTATTTTCGCTAGTATAGCAGACCAAAATATATAGTCTCGGACAGAGGATCAAGCTTTACTTCGAATGATTTTAAGCAATTTACCGAGGACAATAACGTCCAACACATAAAAATAGCTACCGGCTCACCACAAGCAAATGGTCAGGTCGAGAGGGTGAATCGAAATTTAGGCCCGATGATAGCAAAACTTACCGATGCCGATAATAACTTAAGATGGGATAAAGTCATAGAGTCAGTTGAATTTACGCTTAATAATACAAAGCATAGAATGATCAACAAATACCCGAGCGTTATGTTATTTGGAGTAAACCGAAAAGGGAAAATTGTAGACAATATTAGAGAAAACTATGAAATTCAGGATGAATGCCGTGATTTGCAAGAGATTAGAGAGAATGCACAGAAGAATCAAACAATAGCGCAGGAGTATAACGAGAAGTATGTTAATGTCAAAGAGGAAGAAAACGGTAAAGTACAAAAGTGGAGATTATGTGGTTATAAAAAATTTCGATAGCAATTTAGGAGATGCACGAAAATTGATTCCGAAATACAAAGGACCATACCGAATTACGAAAGTTTTAGAAAACGACAGGTACATTTTAGAAGACGTGGAGGGTTTTCAACAGACACAAGTCCCTTACAAAGGTATCTGGGCCTCACAAAATATTAGATTTTGGTTTCAGGGCAAGAGTCCTTATAATGAAGTAAACAGCGAAAACGAAGATACTTTTAAGGATTTAGGAACAGAAGAAACAGAAGAAAGTCAAGACTTTGATTTGTTACAAAAAGATACAGTTTTAGATGAAAACGTAAAAGTTACAGTTAGGGATGAAGATGTAAGCGATACTGATATAGACAAAAATATAAGCGATACAGATGAAGATGAAACAGGAAGCAATGCTGATTTAGATAATTCCAGGAAGCATACATATAACTTAAGAAGCTTGAAGAAAGAAAAACATAAAGTCGAAAGTATCAGGTGATCCTTGTTGTCAGGACGGCCGAGTTGTAGTATGTAATGAGTATGTAAGTAATACGTAAGTAGTTACTAAGGCATACAACGTGCAATATGTTATTCTAACTAGCTGGCAACGCCACGCGCCTTTGATTGTAAATGTAAACTTAAGCATGTATGTGTAAGCGGACGAGCCAAGCTCAACGCAATTGAGAGTAAGTTCTATGCTGGCTGGCCAAACGACAGCATATCAATAAATGTACAGACAGCCTACAATATATATAATTTATACAGTCGGAAATGCAGAAGAAAGCTGTTACATTCAGTTAGTACAGAGTATAAAAACCCAGTGCTCTCTGAATGTTATTTGTTTACAGCTGCCTGTCTTTTTCACAAATTCTATGTTGAATCAAGTAGCTTTTTGAATGTTACTATACAATTTTAATGTTCGAATCTAGTTGTCTTCCCATAAAAATAAATATGTATTTTCGTCTTAAACAGGCTGTAACTTTGCTAAATAAGCTTTTTAAAGTGCGATAAAATGTTTGGCTACATTCTCAAATGTCTAAAATATTGATTTAATAACCGCGCTAGCTTTAAAGTGATGATTAAATGCCATAAAACGACTATTGTCTGACTTTAAAGACCAATTAAGACACTTTCCACTATGCTTGTATAGCGCTTTTCGTTTTTTAAATATGCATTGATATGTGCTCTGTCGCAAATAGCTCACAAATCCAGATATTTATACCTAGTATATCCTCCATAATTCCTAGAGTGCCAAAACTTCGACAAAATGTTTTTTCCGCTATATCTTGAAAACAATATTAGCGTATAGCCCAAAGACCCTTCTATTTTCATAAATTTTGTTGCATTTATATCAGCTTGATGGACAAAGCTATAGGCAGTTAGTTTTCCTTATAAATCGTAATCCTTATAAATCGACTATCTTTCACCCGATCTTTACCAACCCTTTGGGGGATCGATAAAAAATATTGATTAGTCAATTTTTGTAAAAGGTACAAGCCGACTATCTTCAAGACTGTGAGAGATATGAGGTTTTTTCTAATTGCAGGTGTGGCGAAAATTGAAAATAAACTAGATCTGCCTGCAGGTTAAGTTTTTGTTCCATACATGTCAAGCCTCTATCTCTTACCAACAAACAACAAAAAAGGCGGTCAAGCCCGACTATAATATTCTCTGTATCTGTGAAGTTCTGCCCATCACCGTTGCTTGCACCGGTACTGCCCATAATTGTTTGTTTTAGTTATAACTCGACTATCGCTCATCCGATCTTTACCATTCCTTTGGCGGACCGATAAAGAATTCTGATGACTACATATGTCCAAAAGGTATAAAACTTCAATCTATAAAACTGTTGCAGATATGACGTTTTTTCCAAATGACTTGGGCGGGAGGGGGCGTGACCTAAATCGAAAGAACCTGATCTGCCCTCAAGTATAAGAAGTTTTTGTCCCATACATGTCACCTCTGTCTTTTACCATCTCTGAGATCTATTTGTTCACACGGACGGACAGACGGACATGGCTTTATCGACTCTGCTGTTAATTCGAACAAAAAAGGCAATTTGTTGTGTTGTTTGTGACATGCTTAAAGCCAGGTATCCAGCACCGCGAAATCAAAAAATTCTTGGAAAATTATGAACTTTCCGTGAACAAAATTGTGACACGAATTTTCTGTTTACGATAACGTTTGTTGTGTATCCAGCAGCTTGAACGAAATCCACACTTTGCATAGACAGCGGCGTATCGTTAGCGGCGTTTCGAAAGCGTGTGTGGATGGAGAATTAGCTGATAGACAGCTCAGGAATATGATGCTTACAATTATTTTGGATGTTATGAGCGCATAGATGGAGGCAAGTGTGGGTGGAGATCAAAGCAAACGGCAGATAATGTTTATATAAATAGAATACAAGATTTAATTTAATTAAATTAAGGGGGTTGTTTGAGCCTTATATTGTATTTTGAATATTTGTTAATTTGAATTCTTATCTAACCCATTGTACGCACTTTACTGCTATCATTTTGTATTCTCTAAACATAACAAACATGTATCTAAACATCTCTCTCTTCAAGTGGGCAACGCAACATTGTTCTGTGCAGCTTAATTGAACTCTTTATGAAATTATTAAAACCACTTGAAATCAGACCAGCAAACAGTACACACGCTTTTTTGGTTTCACTCTGCAGTTGGGCAGAGAACGTACAGGGGTATTGCTGCTTGGAAGGCTGTTTTTTTTTTACCTTTTTTAAAAACAATCTTATTTAAAAACGGAAATAGTTATTTGAATTCTGTTTTTTATTGTATAAAGAACATATTGAATTAAATAAAATAAAAAATTTTTCTTTTGTACGAGGGCTGTTCAAAAAGTTGTCGGCCTTCAAAGTTGTCGTCGAAAAAAAGGTATGCTGCTGGCGGAACGGATAACTCCACTTCGGATCATCTGAAATGGAAAAAGTAAACGGCGTTAGATTCAGTACAGATGTAATTCGGGCCCCTACCACAATCATAATTTTGCGATTTTTTTTTACAAAATGGCGGCCATTGAAAAATGAAAAATCGATTTTGGTCAATTTTTTTTTAGTTTAGTGTAAAAAAAATAGTAAAAAAATTTTAAAATTATGATTGAGGTAGGGGCCATAATGGTGATAATTTTGCGTCGATTGCACTTTGTTTCATCAAAATCGGTTTAGTAGAACCGGAGAAAAGTGACATCGAAGTTCAAAAACGTGATTTTGAAGCTCAAAGAAAATTTTAGGCAATAAATCATTTTTTTTGTGAAAAACTTACATATATCAATCTGCAATGCCGCAAAGACGCACCTAAACAGGATTAGAGTATTCCAGGCCAAGTTCCTAAGGAGGATCACTGGAGCCGAGTGGTTCATCCGAACTCGGGACATTGAACGGGAATGTGGTGTACCAATGATAGGAGATACCATAAATAACCAGGCAGCGAGGTACCTGGATAAAGTCGCCGCACACCCAAACAACCTCGCCAGGCGCCTACTCCGCACGCGTAGGATAAACGGGAGAAGGGCAAGACGCAGGCTGCAAAGAACTCACCCAGGTGACCTGGCAAACCGCAGGATTTAGCTCTAAAACACAACAAACAGAACATACACAACCAGACTAAGACTATCTAAAACAAAATACAAACACAAAAACTCGTAATAATACATTAAACTTAGAAGTTAAAACCCTTACGACTAAGCACACACAAAAACAAAATCCAAACATGTAACATAATAACACTTAGAAAATAACCCTCCCCCTACAATACAAGTTGCCAAATAAGTAACAGTATATTGTAAAATTTAGCTAGGTAACTAAATAAATAAGTTTTATAATGCAAAAAAAAAAAAAAAAAAAAAAAAAATGCCAGCCACATAAAGAACTCCTTCCTCTTCTTCAAAATATGAGAGATCAGCGGCTTTATGTGCTCTTCGTGCAGTCCTACCTTCTTTTGATGGGGCCATAGCTTTGGATTCGGACCTTTTCAAACGTTCTTCGTTCCGAGAAATAGCGAAATCATATGTAGCGTTACCAATCGGGATGCCCAATAGGGTCATTATTTGTTAGATATTACCTTATCTTTGAGTTTGCCTGCACCCTTGCCGCCAATGCCTCTGTTGTCTTTTTTGGCCATGCGGAGTCTTTTGCCCATTCTTTTTGGCACATGCGATATGCACTCTTTTTTTCGACGATTGGGTCGCCATCATACGGATTGGACTGATCTGTCGAACATTTTCTTTATTGCATCCACCTCCATCTTCCCAGAGCTTCCTACATGGTACTTGCAACTGTTGCATACACTGGACTTTACAACAGAGTCGACTATTTATACTCTGTACCAAAGGTACATAGAGTATAATAAGTTTGTGCAAAAGTATGTAACAGCCAGAAGGAAGCATCTCCGACCCCATAAAGTATTAATATTCTTGATCAGCATCAACAGCCGAGTCGATATAGCCATGTCCGTCTGTCTGCTGTCTGTCCGTATAAACGCACCGATCTCAGAGATGGTAAGAGATAGAGGTTTGACATTTATGGGACTTATAATACTTGCAGGCAGATCAAGTTTATTTTCAATTTTCGCAACGCCCCCTTCCGCCCCGCAGTTTGGAAAAACGTCATATCTCCCACAGTTTTATAAATAGAAGGTTCGAACCTTGTGAACATATTTGGTATTCGGGATTCTTTATCGATCCGCTGAAGGAATTTTAAAGATCGAATGAACGATATTCGAGTTATAGGGAAAACAAACAATTATGGGCAGCACCGGTCGCAACGGTGATGGGCAGCACTTCACAGGTACAGAGTATGTTATAGTCGGGCTTGACCGACTATTTTTCTTGTTTTTTAGTGTATTTGCCGTTATCAATCAACGTTGTAGCGCCGTATAGTGAAGAAAAACCACGTTTTTTCCAAGTGCAATCACCTGGTACAATAAACTTTGTTGGTTTGCACTGTGATTCGGCTATAAACTTTGTTGGGTTGCATTGTGGATCGGCTGTGACCATGGCATATTTCTCTTCTTTCGCGGCTTTTGGAAGAGTGCTGTATGAAAGTTGTATCCACACCTTTGCCGATATCCATGAGGCCACTAAACGAGTTAATGCCTTTTTGCCCAATGCCTAAGAGCCTCATGGCAAAAATCAGGCGCCGGTTCATCAAATATGATTTACTAACAACAGACGACGAAAAAATGTATGTAGTGGTCGGACAAGCGCAGTGAACACCAATTTTGAAGCCAATTCCATAAGACGATGCTTTTTTAAACTCGATTTTTCCTTTACATTTGTCACATACCACCAGATTAACTATCGCCGAGAACACTGTATAAATTACCAAAATGCAATTCTCCGTTTTGTTGTCAATGCTTAGGTCTTCGTTTTTATTATTTTTAAATTTTTTGGCCGATGTACTTGTGAATTCGGTGGCCTCATCTCTATCAAAAAATTTGTTTGCCAAGCAGCAATACCCCCTTAATAACATCGTTTTCTGTTTTGTAATAGTTTCTTTCTCCCTTTGTGCTGCACAAGCAGTAAAAAGTAAAATCGGCTTGTCAAGATGACAACAGCCCCAAGGGGCCAAAGCCGAGCCTCTCTTAATCTCTTGGCTAGTGCGCTTTTAATTTTAGCACAAGAGAAAGGGACCTACAGTTTAACGCCGAATCCGAACGGCAGTTTTTGAGAGGCTTTTCATGGCTAATTACTGCAATGCTGGCGCCAACAGCAAGAGGTGTGGCCGGGTGTAAAGTTTTATTCAAAGAAAAAAACTTTTCATTAGATGTTCCGAGGCGGGATCGAACCCACGACCTCATGCTCAGCAGTCGCGCACACTAACCGCTGAGCCACTCCGGCCACTAACCGGCTACACAAGCAGCAGATTAATTTTGCCAAGGTACTGACCCGGCTGCTTAGCTCTTGATCTAATCTTTTACTCGCATATAACAGACTTCATTTACCATTGAGTCCATTGAGTCTTATTTCTTTTCGGGCCATACTGTAGTGTCTTGCTCAGCCATCGGCCCAATAATTTAAAACGAATTGTGAGACCGATGTGGCTGAATCAATGAGAGCGTTCACCAGCTCACACCAATCATCTAACATAAATCAACAATAAAAAAAGTGTTTGGCTGCTGGTGAACGGTTTTTGATAAAATTTGCAGCCAACAAAATTATCGATATTTTTATTGGCGGAAGTTTTGAACTTTCGACCGCAACAAAAAATAAAATATGTATAACATCAAGTACAATCCATTACATTGGATGTGACTGTCGTCAAAAACGCCGATATGGCAAAATTTCGACCTCTTCGGTGGTGATTTGGTTGTCCCAGATTGGCTACTTGTAGCGAAGAGGAGAACGCCTT
This sequence comes from Lordiphosa collinella, assembly GCA_018904265.1. Lineage (NCBI taxonomy): Eukaryota > Metazoa > Arthropoda > Insecta > Diptera > Drosophilidae > Lordiphosa > Lordiphosa collinella. The sequence goes on from JAEIFV010000271.1 coordinate 321,809, forward strand.
GCAGATACTCTCCATCGAGGAGTTTCATGCGGCCAGGTTTGAGGAATCAACAGGGGGGATTTCTTGCAGCTCCAAGATAGACTCGGAGGAAAGGTTTTTCCCAACCGTTATGGATGAGATGCAGAGCACGAACACTCGAGACCGTTGTACAGTTTGCGGGAGGACTCAAGATCGTCTATGCATTGCACTGGGAGCTTATATAGTGCACATGCTGCAAAAGGATTGGCCGTGTGCCATTGAGGTGATCAATACGTTCCAGCAGTTGCTTATACCAAATGTCAGCGAAGATGTGCAGCTCTGGATCATGCTGGAGGTGCTGCATGCCATACCGGAGGAGGCACAAGTCATACACACCTCGGTAAAGCGAGCCATCTTTAGGGCAGAGCTGGGCAAGCGGATGCCGGTGATTTATTAGACATGCGAGACGTATTTAAAGCTGCAAGTGAGACGCATTGAATGGGACGCGGTGTGCGTAGGTGTGGGCACCTGGATTAAGAACATTGGCTACTCCATTAAGAGTTTTTGGTATGTCGAAACGGTCACCTACTGATGAGAAGGACTACCGTTTTGCCACCATCCAAACTGCAAAAAGCAAAGACGATGCCCTGCCCATTTTGTTTTATTTTCACAAAATTAATTCTGTGTTTATTGCTGTCAACTGTTCGCTATCGATAACAATCACAACATCAAATCAATCTAGCAAATAATTACTTTGATGGATTTACATCTAACACAATCACGATAATTAGCAATCATGATTGCTCATCACACCCGTTAACCAGCACCATCTAACAAAATTAGTCGATTTTTGGTCATCGATTTATGCTGGTGAACGGCACCAATAATAGACGAACTGAAATCAAATCTTCAATAGTAGACCGAAACTGGTTTAAAGCTATTTTGTTTAAATTTATTTAAATTCAAACTTGCCCAAAATATTTTACTTGGGTTACATAAACTCAAAATAAATAGCAAATTTCTGGCAAGAATTTTTCGCAGTGCTGGCGGAAACTTTCCGCCGCTGCATTTATTTTTTGTGTTCTGAGGAAGCAAAAATAAATACACAATTAGCCTATCGATAGTTCACATATCGATAGCTCCGTGGACCGTGAGTGGACTGTAAAAAAGCTGATGTCAGAAAATAAATAAAGCGCAGCCAATTATTTTAACGTCAAAAATGGAAAGAATGAAGGGGAAAAAGCAAGAGCGCAAAAGGAAGCGTACGGAAAGTTTTAACCAAACAAAATTGCTCTACTAAAGCCTGTTGAGTTCCGACCTGGTCTGTGGGATGACACAGACAAAAAATCACTTTGACCACATAATAGTAAAGAGTTCGTGGGAAAGCGTTGGCGCGGAAATAAAAAAGGAAGGTAGTTTATTGTTTTGGACTTAATCGCATTAATTATTAAATGCATTTCAGCGAGTGACTGCAAAAGCGTTTGGCATTCCCTCAGAGATAGTCTGAGATACCATCGCGGCAAGCGCGCTAAGAGTGGAAGTGCGGGTGGTCTCCAGCTGGAGCAACCACAGCTTAGGGACAATGTCGATTGGGAATTTGCTCAGCACATGGAGTTTCTCCCCGATATGTCTTCGGAGAGACAGTGGGTCATATTCAGTCATAATGTTTTTCAGATTGCATATAAAATGTTCCTACTTTCAGCACAACTGTGTCGTGATTTCTGGAGAGAGCTTCATGTAGCCCTGAAGAATGCTCCAGTCCGGTTAATTCGCAATACGTAGGGGCTATCTAATCGTTGATAGCAGCTCTTTCTTCATGGAGTATGGCTTGTAGCCGAGCACATCTGCTGCAAACCTGATTATTACATTTACTTACCACAGAGGTTCATTAATTATGAATATCTACAGAAGCATTTAAAGTCCCAGCAGAGATCTGCAGTTGTTGGGCATCATTGGCTCAACGAATTGCTCAACAAGTTGCCACCTAGCGTTAACCGAGATTTAAATAACCAATCTGCTGTATCCCATATGAGCAAAATAAAAGTAATTAAATAAATTAAGCAAAAATCGAAAAACGGCAAATACGAAATAAAGTTTACAATGAAATTATTAGCTTTTCATCTATTTATTTAATTTGTTATTATAAAATAAAAATTATTAACAAATTTGAAAAAAAAAACTCGCCTGCGTTACCTCGTAAACAATGTACAGAAATAGTATTCAAAATTTCAAAAAGACCAGGGCGGTAGTTTTGAAGTTATGGGGGCACCGACTTTGAAAATTGAGTTGTGGGAAAAACGCTTTAAAGTTTTTATACTCATACATTTCACACATGAGGCCGGACGCTTGAAACGCTGTACCATGGTGAAAGGCCCAGGCGGACTCACGACATAAGTAATTTATCTTACGCCACCACATATTGCGTCAACGTGAAACGTATTTAGAATTATCAAAAAATTACACCGATGCATAGCGTTGTTTCAGGTTTATGGCATTTTTAAATTAGCTGGTGCTGGGTATCACTACTCAATCCGCTGTGGTTTGTTCTGATAAGAAGTGATTTTCTCTTGTGTTTCTTCCATGATAGCAATAGCTCTCCCGCAAGCCTTAAATCCAGTTTGGCAATCAGCAACATATTGGTAGAAATTGTAATCAATTTCCCATACTTCTCATATGTTCCATACCTTATTCGACCCATCCTATCGAGGCAGATACTTTCCTCGAACTGGACTTGGGTTCCTAACCTCAACATCCTCTTTATTTTTACTGTCTTTCTTCTTTTTCTTTTCATACTACGTACATAAAAGTCGACCCAGCCGTTACAACAACAAACAATAGCAGTGTGGAAATCCGAAGAAGAATTACTCTTGCAAACCGATGATACTACGGGCTCAGTAAGGAGTTCTAGAGCAGAGCCGGATTTCGGAAAACGAAAATTGCGCTATACAAGTAGCTTATCATCCCAGTCCTGCTATACGGCGCAGAAGCATGGACAATTCATCAACGGATGAGGCGGCAATTGGCTTGTTCGAGAGAAAAGTTCTTCGGAGGATTTATGGACCTCTAAACGTTGGCGGCGAATTTCGCATCCGAATGAATCGCGAACTGAATGAGCTCTATGGTACACTGACCTAGTCAAGCGCATAAAACAACAGCGGCTGCGCTGGATAGGACATGTTACCCGTATGGATGATAACGCTCCAGCAAAACGTGTGTACAATCTGCATGCGAACGAGTTGGGAGGCATTCCCCCGGCGGGTCGACCGAAGCGGAGATGGCGCGACCAGGTGCAGGGAGATATTGCGGAGCTGGGTGTGTCCTCCTGGTGGGATGTCGCTCGGAACATAGGCGATTGGCGGGTATTAGTGGCAGCGGCCGAGACCGTAAAACGGTTGTGATGAGTTTATTACTATCAAATGGCTAAAGATGAAGAAGACGAATTAAAGAAAAATGTTTCTTACTTTAGATCTAATTTTCCTTACATTTTAAAAATAGATTATTACTATTTTTACCAAAAAATCAATTTTTCAAATATTTTCACCATAAATAATAAAACGAAACATTGCTACTGAAATGTTTAAAAAAAATACAAATTTCCTCAAATCAACAATTCCGTAGCTCATTTGGGGACCGCGATTTTCATTTTCTAGTTTTCGACTTGTAAAAATATTTTTTGAAACCGATTTTCGAGCTCAGCCTTCCAAACTTCACTAGACAAATTCTAGTAAAAATGGGCCTTTTTGGCCAAGATGTAGACTTTCGATTTACGAAGGTATGTACATTGTACAAGCTCTTAATTTACTACAATTTATTGGATTTCATTATTTTTTTTCGGAGATTGAAATTCAGTGGACAATTTTTGAACATTCTGAATCTAGAGATTTGAACATCATACTAAGAACACAGTTTAATAATTGTAGAAGGTGCTAAAACAGGAAATAGTTTTGTGGCACAAGAATTGCGAAAACTCAGGGTTAAAAAATAACACTTGAGGCAATAAGGACATAAATTCGCAGAAATTCCATTATTTTTCCCGAATTGTGCAATTTTGCTTTAATTGTTTCGACGATTCTTGCCACTTAGGCAACTGCTGGCCGAAAGTTTTCTCTGCTAAAAATATTAGTATATGTTGGTATATCTGAGTACAGACTCAACGGGTTAGCGTTGGGAAACATATACAAAGAAAAACAAATTAAAATCGGCAGAGTATTGCAACAATGGCTAGGGATGTCGAAAAAAATATCGAAATATCGATATTTTTGTCCAAAAATACGATATATCGTTATCGAATATTTTTCGAGGCAACATATCGAATATCGAATATTTTTTGGCGATTTTTTTCAGCGATATTTTTCTTGCAGCGTTTGGTCACACTGCTACGATCAACTGTTTCTTGTGGTCTTTCGCCGTGCAAAAAAAAATAATATATTTTTAAGAGTGGATGCACAAAACCCTAAGTGCAAATTGTGTAATAAAACTATAAAGACCAGTGGCAACTAGACAAGCATTAAGAGGTATTTAAGAGCACAGCAAAGAGATGCTTGGTTGAAATGTAAACCTAAAACGGTAAATGTAAGTAATTCTGCGAATTAATGTTCATTTGTGTGTGAATTCGCGGGTTTTAATGCATGTGTGTATATTGTGCATAATTATTTCGTAATTCACATAAAATGTACTGATATTGTACATAAATATGTGCACTTATTTACCTTCGTTTGTATGTCTAAACAAAAAAAGAATAGAAAAGAAGAACAGGTGCAATCTCTGGAAGCGCTAAAGCTGTATTTTTACTTGTCGACATCTCATACGAGATGGGTGAAAATATCTCAGTTTACTGTGAGCTATCTATCAAAAAACTCATTTGAGAACTCTGATATCATCAATCATCAATTTTCGTGCTTCTCAGATTGTCTTTTTCACATGACTGACATCTGATTCTCAAGTGAAAATACAGCTTAATGAAAATCATAAAATTTATATTTCAAATCTTCAAATTTTTTAGACAAAAATTGGAAATATATTGGATTTATATTTTAATTTTCCGTCGCTAAGCCTGGAGTGGGACCCTATTAAGTTCTGGATGAAAGAGACAGACGCATTGCTAGGGCTTTCTGACGTGGCATTGACATATTACACCAGGAAGCTCAGTGCCATCAGAGCGCTTGGCTTCGGATATAAAAAGTGAGGTTTCTGACAACAGAGGTCGAATGACCAATGAACATATAGCTCAACGCGTGTTTTAAAATCTTTGTCTAGCGATTATTGGTAAAAATAGAATTTCTTACGTTTCGTGGATTTAGGATTATAAGTACTTTTTGGTTGTGTTTGTGGAATATTTCAACTCTAAAGTTTTATATTGAAAAATGAGTTTAAAAACTAATCACTTAAGAACAAAAAATATAGCTACGACCAAGGTAAACTTAACAAGGTAGCCGCACTTGCTCTCTCACCGTCTCTTATATAAATGTCAAACTGAGCGAGAGAGCGCTTATGTCAAACAAAATTAAGAGGCAGAACACAAAAATTTAGTCCGCGGAGATGCTCGCTCACGACTGTTGTTCACAGACTGACACTTAAGCGGCGAGCAAAGAGGGCGAGAGAGCGTGTGCGGCTACCTTGTTAAGTATACCTTGGCTACAACTATAATAAGCTAAATCAAATTTGAAATCAACATAACAGAGAGAGAGAGAGAGACTCTATTGAGTGATTGACGTGCTATTTTTTGTGCTCCGCATTAAAAATTCTTGTGTCGTTCAACGTGCCTTTAAATTCTCAAATTCAACTAAAATCCTATATTAGTATAACCCCCAATCGGTTTGTGCTTTGCTTTTGAGTTGAGTCACTTAATCAAGTGACTGAGTTTTGAGTCACTTAATCAATAAAACAAATTTTAGTATCGCTGCCTGTGCGCTGTGTATTTTGTTTGTTTTATTGTTTTGCCTGCTGCATTTTTGGGGGTTGGCCTATTACACAGGCTTGTGTTTTTTTTTTTTTTTTTTTTTGTATATGGGGGAAAGCTTTAAAAGCCAAGAAGTGTGGGACACCCCTACTCTCCGTTTCCCTCTTGCGGAACTACCGCTAAGTATTACTTCACAAGGGGGAGATGGCACGAAGGCCTCCACCAGATTCCTATGTAGGGTTTGAACTCGAATTGCGCTGTCGCAAGGATTTGAGAATCTCGGCAGCCATGGTGCAAATAGAATTCCAATTGTTTCGCGAGCTAAGTAGGATGTCCATAAAGTCAGGGACTGTAAATGGCCTCCCAATACCTAGGCAGAGCTCTTCCCGTTCGGCAGCGAATCTCGGACAGACAAAGAAAATATGTTCTGCGTCTTCTATGGTCCGCGCACAGTGTGTGCAAAACGGATCTGTCTCATGCTTAAACCTATATAGATAGGATTTGAAGCATCCATGTCCAGTCAGTAGCTGTGTTAGATAAAAGTCGGTTTGTCCGTGCTTTCTACCCACCCACGGCCTTATGTCCGCAATCAGTCTTCTTGTCCAGCTGCCATTGGTGGTAGTACTCCACCTCGCCTGCCATTGCGTCACCGTTCTCTGTCGTCACCGTTCTCTGTGGTCATCTGCCTCCCTGCTTTCCATTGCTAACAGGTCCAGCGGCACCATTCCAGCCAGTACCTGGGCCGCGTATTCTGACACTGTCCGGAAGCTGCAGATAACTCGGAGAGCGCACCTCCTGTACGCACTCTTGCATCCTCGACTATTTGATGGCACGGTCATTGCAGGGGCCCATATTGGTGCTGCGTACATGATGATCGACCTCACCACGTTGCAGATAAGCCATCTACTATGTTGCCGAGGTCCACCGATATTCGCCATTATTCCTGATAACGCAGTCGTTGCTTTGATGGCCTTTTCCTCCACGTACGCTAGGTGGCTTTTTAAGTTTAGCCTACGGTCCAGCATAACCCCCAGGTACTTTATAGCCTCCTTCGACATAATATGCTGGCCTCCGACTCTTATGTGGGCAGTTTCTACACATTTCCTACTGCTGATAAGCAACGCTTCGATTTTGTGGGGAGCTAGACTAAACCCGTTAACCTCAAGCCAGTCGGTCACCCGCACTATGGCGTGATTGGTTTTCCGCTGGACATCCTCCAGATTTTTGGCAACTGCTACAGTAGCAATGTCATCTGCAAATCCAACGATGCTGACGCCGATCGGTGCAGATAGTCGAAGAACTCCGTCATACATCACGTTCCACAGTATCGGGCCTATGGCTGAGCCCTGTGGCACGCCACCTGTGACTCCGTATGATTTCCGTCCGTCCGATGTGTCGTAAAGCAGAGTACGATTTTCAAAGTAGCTGCTTACCAACTTCACCCGGTACGCAGAGATACCAAGGCGCGTGAGTGCTTGGAGGATCCTTTCCCAGCGAGCGGAGTTAAATGCGTTCTTTACGTCGAGTGTAGTAAAGAGGCAGTACTCCTTGCTTCCACCTCGCCATCTTCTTCCAGCCATGGTCTTGCGGGCAATGTTTACCACCATTGAGATTGCGTCTTCCGTACTGCGTTGCTTCCTGAACCCGAACTGCTGATTTGAGAGGCCGTGTCGTTCTTCCAGTTCCGCCTCTAGGCGGTTGCATTAGATGCGCTCAAACAGTTTGCCGTCTAGCATGTTTTTGTCCCCTTTTTGAAGCAGCACCAGTTTCTGGAGCTTCCATCTTGAGGGAAAGACTCCCTCCCTGGTGCTTCCACAACAATCTTTACCGCTTTGCTTGGGATCCCGCCTGGCCCTGGTGCTTTGTTGCCGTTTACGCGGGATAGTGCAGCTAGTACTTCATCTGCGTTTGTAGTACAGACGTGAGTCCGATCCTATAGTCTAGTCTATTGTCTCCGGGTGAACCGGGAATAGCGTATGTACAACTGTTTGTAGTTGCATGGGGCATGTAAGAGATGGCCGCCTTGCCAGCTTTCCCATTACGAGCTTGTAGGCTTGTCCAAAAGGTTGCCCTTCAGCTTCTTCGCACAATGTCCTCCAACAGTTTGCCTTGCTCCGCTTTATGGCTTTTTTAAGTCCAGCTCGATGCGTTTGGAACGTAATTTGCAGTATGTCCGCTCGAAGTTGTGCCTCTTAATCGTGTGGCCTTTGCCGTGATGCCTTCTCGTGTGATTGCACTCCTGTCGAATATCTTGTATTTCGCTGGTCCACCAGTGAACCGTGCCCCTCCTTTTTCGAGGCATCGCGGCATCGCAGGCTCTCTCCATGACCTCTGCCAGGCTCCTCGCTTGATTTTCTGCATTTCCAGTTAGCTGGGTGCTCTCTAGCATTGCCAACAAGGATCAGGTATCGAGCGCCTTCTCGTTCCATCCAAAGTGCGTAGGGTGGTTTGTCCGTTGCCTTTGCAGTCCGCCAAAGTTTGCCACTATGGCTTGGTGGTCGCTGTGGATGTATAATTCGGACACTTCCCACGTCATGCTTCTTGCGAGGTGAGAGCTAGCAAACGTTAGGTCAGTTATTGAACCTCGTCCAGCCTTTGAGTAGGTTTGCTTTCCTCCATGGTTTAACAACGTCACGTTAAGGGAAGCAAAGGCATCAAGAAGGATTCCTCCTCGGGCGTTGGTTCTGATGCTCACCAGTCCACTGCCCATGCATTAAAGTCGCCCGCAAATACTGTCGGCGCATGGCTTCGAGAATCCGTCGCGATTTCGTCCACTATTCGTTCGAATTCATCGACTGATAGGCTGGGGGCTAAGTAGCAGCTGTACCAGTAAATGCCTCCACATCTTGCTCTAACATAACCCAAAGCTGTTTTCCGCTCACTAAGTTGCTGTGGAGGACTCCCACAGCTCCATATCCTTGGATTCCTTGTCCCTGGTTTTGGATCCACATTCCGTCAGGCATTGCTCGAAATGGCTCGCACAAAAGTGCTACATCAATCCCTAGATCGCGAACAGTTTGCGTAGCGAGATCTTGGGCCGCTCTACAGGGGTTGAGGTTAAGCTGGAGTAACTTAATGTTTACCGTTAGCTCTTATTGCCTTCGCAAACAGCGGGCAAGCCCTGCTAAGGGTGTTGTGCGCCGCGTTTCGGACTCCATTTCTTGTGCACAGTATGCACGCAGGACTGTTTTGCAGCACTTTGAGGTGTGGTTTGAGCCTCCACAGTTGAAGCACTGTTTCGTGTTGTCATGCCCACTTCTGCACCTAGCGGATATGTGACCAAAATCTAAACACTTGAAGCATCTTCTAGGGTCAATTTTTTGGCGCACACGGCATACTGCCCATCCTATCCGGATTTTTCCTTTCGTGAGGAGATCATCCGCTATTTCCTTAGCGAGGAACATGCTGGCAGTCTGAGTTCCTCTATAGGCCTTCCTAAGCCTGGGTACTGAGTCTGCTGGAATGTCTCCCTCGAAATTTGCGAATACAGCATGGAGCACTTCTTCGCTTGTTGACCATTCTGATATATCTCTGACCTCTACATGTATCTTGTCGGAGATCGCTTTAACGGAAGCCTTATCACCCATCGCCGTTTCCACAGCTTTAACAAGCTGGTTGGTGGCCTCGTCACCTGTCTTGCTCATTTGCATTAGAAGCTCTCCATCTGCTGTGCGCCTTATGCCGCACACCCTCTCCCTATACGTCTGGAGCGCACTATCGTTTTGCCTTCAGTACCTCTGCGTTTGCTGCTGGATCAGAGCATTTGACGACTATAGCCGGTTTCTTGGCTTGACCTTCTGCCAGACTTCGCATCTTTTTCCTGCCACGTTCGATTTTCCGGCTTGCTGGGTCTGGTGAATCGGCAATTGGGGAAACGATACCACATCGTTCCCTGCCTGCGTTGGTCTGTCTCCATCTGCCTGGGGCTGGGGCGCCTTTTTTCCAGTCTGTTTCCTTACAGCCTTTCCTGCTCGTTGGGATCGGCCTTGGCGATTTCTGGTGGGGTTGTCTGCGTCGCACATTGTTTTCGCCCTTCTACGTTCAAACCCGGTGCTCTGGGTAGTGTAGGAGGTGTCTGCGGTGAGGTCTGGGTCATCCTGCAGCCTACTTTCTTTCCTTCGTCGAGCACTGCTGTGCAGTTGCATTTCCGGCTTTGAACTGCGCCAGCGGGAGTGCCATTCTCCTGTTGTTTCTCTACTAGCCTAGAACTGATCTCTGCTTGTAGTTCCTTCATTTGGACAAATGTATCCCTGTTTGCCTGGGTGGTATGCCTGACAGTTTTTGCTTTCCTGTTTGCAAAGGTTTGAATAAGATCATCAATCAGGACCCCTAGTTCCTCTGTAAGCGCTTTGGTGCTCTTATGCACTCTCAGCTTTTTGTTTTTGCGAACAGTTCGGACTGAGGGTTTCCCTGCTCCTCTTTGGCGTGTCTACCGCGTCGGTATTGTCAGTTCCATGGAACTGGAATACGTTTTCGATCATCATCGGCGGTGCAGAGGATGGCTCTGCTACCGGTGGAGATCTTCCGATTATAGGGCGCGCTTGAAACCTTGCTAGTAGCTCGGCTTCTGCGAGTTCAACATCCACATCGCCTGTAGATCTGCCTTCGTAGCAGATAGGTGGTCACCTGACATACCACTGCTGTTCATCGTGCTGTTCGGGAACTACAGGGTTCCAGCCCTGTCAGTCCCTGGGCTCGAGGCGGGAGTCCCGCGATGGCCCGAGATTTCCCTCGGCTTTAGCTGGTGGAGGTTATACCGCCCCAACTCGGTCGCCAGAGCCCTGCAAATATTTTTGGGCGTCGCTAAGCGATCGGGTTGGCAATCGGTCGGTTCCTTGACCTTCTGCGCTATTTCTCCCTGGAGCCCTTGGGGCAACACGAAAAAAAATACGGTTCAGCAGTTATTTCGTTATTAATATTAGAAAAATTATTAAATAATAAATATAAAAAGATCGCCAGCGCCGAAGTTAGTATGCACCTCCGCTAAGCCACCAGAGCCGTTGGCAGATGCTGGCGGAAATGAGTATAAGTGCAACGGCACTGCCTTATCACTCAGCACTGCTTTATCGATCGCCTGCTTTCTGGATCGCACTGCACTACCGACCGAGAGCACTTCTCGCACACACACACACTCGCGCAGGAAAGTACCGTTCTGAGAGCCGTGGTGTAGATTAGATTCCAGCCTACGGTTGTAGCCAAAAGTGCGCTGTGGGGTATAAACAATCCCCTGTCGAGTTTTCGCGCACAGAATATTGATTAGATGACTTTAACTTTGGTAAAAATTTCCAGTTGCACTGGGCGCTTTTAGCCCTTGAATATTTGCCCAATGTGCCAAGGAAGCACAATTGTGTCACTGGGCACAAAAACACTCACATTTGTCGCGTTTTACTATGTTTTTTCGAATGGTTGTTCGGAGCACTTAATAAACACGTCCGCTCGCCTCGAGAAACACAAGAATGTCTCACACAGGCTTGTGTGTGTGTGTTTGTTCTATTGCTCCGCAAGCTAAGCTCAGAATCGTTTGTTGTGCTTTACTTATTAGTTGTGCATCTTTACACAAAAAATTAAACAAATTTTATATCGTGGCGTCTGTGCTGTGTATATATTTTGTTTGTGTTTTTGTTATTGCTATCTGCATTTTAGGCGGTTCCCCCCTTCCTTACACAGGGTAGTGTGTGTGTGTGCTGTTACTCAAAAATCTTAGCTTGATAGCTGCGCTCTCTGAGTGATCTATTTATACGCCCTGTGAGTGCCTTGTAGTAAATTTGGTGCAAAGTGTCGTGCTGCAAAAAGTCATGCGCGTATAATAATAAGGCAAGTGCTTCGGTTCAACTCCAGTTTGTTAATTGTTGGTATTGTGACAACATAATGCATATTAAATGAGCTGGACTTACTGGACGTGACCTGGACAAGATTTGCTCGCCTAAAGATGCCCTGATTGCGCTAAAAGCAATTTAATTTCTGGCGGAAGTCCAACGACATGAGAAATAAATTCAATAATCTGCATAAGATAACTAGACATCTTGCAAGCGAGTTTGTCTCCAGTGCCGAGATGCTTTGTGATTTTAAGCTCGACTCACCACCACCGCGTCGGCTGTAACCTGAATTTTTGGATATTTCTCTACCCGTTTCTGGAAATTTGGATGAACTTTCTTCTCCGTTGACTGTTACCTCTTATAGTATTGATAGGTCGAAAACATTATCATTGTGCGTTTCACCAGGAAATATGCTTGATTCATATCCTTTACCTTCCCCGAATTCGCCTGAACCTCCTGCCAGTATTTCCATTCCTGTTTCTCCTCAACCTCCTCTTCTTACTGTTAAAGCACCGTGTAAGCAAGTTTTTGAGTCTAGGCTGTCTCCGGCAACTACATGCGAGTCAAATGCAGCATATATTGCGAACAAATGCTCAGCAAGGTTTTCCATTTCGGAGTTTAGTTTCGCTCAGCCTCGGGATGTAGCTTCGTTTAAAATTAGTGTTCCGTCTAAATCATTCCCAATTATATTTTGGTTGCCAGATACGATTGTGCATGAGTTTAGGCAAAAAAATCCAATAAGGTCAATGCATAATTTGAATTTGACATAATTGCATTTTCAGAGATTTGGTTAAATACTTTCATTTCTGATTGTGAAATCTTGTCAAATAAATTTTTTATCTATCGATATGATCGACCGGCTCGCAGAGGTGGAGGTGTACTGATCGCAGTTAAGTCCAGCCACCGATCCGAGCTGATCACTGTTAATATGCCTGTAGATGTTGAATTTGTTGCCGTTAAGGAAACTTTTCCTTCATTTTCGTTATTTATTACCTGCTCTTATGTCCCACCATCTTCCGATAGTCAAGTTTATATGCACCATATAGCTTGTATTAATTATGTTTTTACCGAATTACGAGACACTGACTCTGACACTGAACTAAAATAAAAACTAAACTAAACTCATTGGTTGTTGTAGGTGATTTTAACTTACCTAACATCACATGGTCAAATCTTGATGTGTCGTCTTATCTTATACCATCAGTACAGAATGATTTTTTAGATTGTCTGCTTGACATGTCTCTTTTTCAAATAAATCCTGAACAAAACAATTTAAATAAATAGATCTTGTTTTTATCACTGACAGCCACAATGCTGCAGTCTCTAGGTCTTCCCTCTATCACTTCCCGAAGATTCTTACCATCCTACACTTGAAATCTCGCTTTCAGTATCCCAACTTTCGTTATTCCTAACGAATTCCAAGCGTAGATCTTCTGCTTTGCCTTCCTCTTTTTTCCTAGGTCACCAAAAGGCCAGCAATGATTCCACTGCAGTTGACTTATTCGCTGATTTCTTCCAATCAACTTATTCCTCTGTCCAATACACTAAATCTTCTTATCCTTATAATATTTCGTCTTACAACTCAATATGTGCTCCCACAATTTCTGAAACCTCTCTACTTTCCTTTTTGAAATCCCTATAGTCTTCATACTCCCCTGGGCCTGACAACATTCCTAGTAGTGTGCTCAAAGAGTGCTCTAGTTACCTATGCAAGCCGTTGCTTAAGCTTTTCAATCTATCACTTTATTTTTCAGTCTTTCCAACTCTTTGGAAAGAGTCTTAAATTATTCCTCTCCATAAAAAGGGTGGAAAATCTTATATTTCCAATTACAGAGGCATTGCTAAGCTATCCGCTATTCCTAAATTATTTGAAGAGATTGTAACCTCTACCTTACAGCATTATTGTAAATCGATTTTATCAACTTTCCAGCACAGATCTATGAAGCGTCGGTCAACCACCACCAATTTGCTTGAATTTACTTCTTTGGTTAATGATGGATTCCTTATGAAAAAGCCAACTGATGTCAATTACACCGACTTAGGTAAAGCCTTTGACTCGGTGAACCATGATCTTCTCCTCTTTAAGCTCGATCGATTAGGATTTCCCTCCTCTTTTCTGCTTTGGATCTCGTCCTATTTGAAAGATGGAACTCTAAAGTTCTGCTACGTTCTAATACTTCAAAGCCTTTGTTTGTAACCTCTGGGGTACCTTAAGGTAGCCACCTAGGTCCGTTGTTTTTCCCTCTTTTTTAAATGATCTCCCCACAATATTATCCCATTTTCGGATACTTATGTATGCCGATGACGTAAAACTTATTTGATCTTTTAACGACCATATGCATTCTGTTGGATTGCAAGATGATCTTAACTCTTTGTTTGGTCAATCATTTACACCTTAATTGCTCCAAGTATATGTTTATGACTTTCCATCGCTGCAAACCTTTGCTGGTTTCCTACACGATTGGTAATGAAGCCTTAAGACGTATATCGGATGTCGTTGATCTTGGAATTCTTTTTGACCCCAAACTGAGTTTCAATAATCATATCTCCTCTATCGTTAATAAGGCAAATGGTGTACTTGGATTCATTAAACGTTGGTCGAAGGAATTTAATGATCCCTACACCACAAAACTTCTTTATACTGCTCTAGTCCGTCCCGCGCTTGAATACTGCTCGTCCGTATGGTGTCCGCAGCATAAAAAGCAAATCGTATTGAATCAGTTCAGAAACAATTCTTGCTCTTTGTCCTTCGTGGTTTAAATTGGGACCCTAACCTTCGTTTGCCATCTTATTGCAGCAGACTCTTGCTTATCGATATTCCCTCGATATCTAACCGTAGAACAGTCTTAGGTGTCTCTTTTCTTCATAAATTAATTTTTGGTGATGTAGATTCCTCTGACCACACCCAGCTATGAGTAGGGGCATAGCTTGCCGGACTGGCTAGTAAATCTTCCCCCACCGGGTCAAAAACTTTTCGGTTGTTCTTTTATTTTATTTATTGTATTAATCTAATTATCTTTAATTTTTTGTTTAAATTTACAAATCAATTTTTTTTTTTTTTTGACTTAGCAGTGGTTAAGTTTTTTTTTTCTCTCTCTCTTCGTATTATTTATTATCATATGTTTTTTTTTTCTTTTTCTTCCTCTTCACCTTCTATAGAACTTGTTTTATGTTTTGGTTAGCTCTAATAACGTCTCTGACTACAACTGGCTGTGAATCGGGGCAGAGCTGGCCAGACAGGCAAATAAAATTCCCCCACCGAATAGGAGTCGTTATTAGTACAAATTGTATTTGTGGTAGACTTTCTTTGCTAGGCTTTCTTAGTTGATAAGACTTTTTATAACGTTACTTAAAATTTGTTGACAAATGACGCCTTAACTACTCAATAGACCTTCTTATTGAAAAGATACATAGTCAAAAAGACTCATTTTGTGAAATATCGATATTATCGATATTTTCACCCTAAAATATTTATATCAAAATGATACTTTTTCAAAATCGCCAAAAATATCGATATAGATATTTTTGAAATATCCGACATCCCTATAGTAAAGAGTGTTGAAATGAATGCACCATGGAGCCTTAGACATTTAAAAAATGAGAAGTCTCGCCTTTTCAAAGCTTATAAAAGATCAGGAAAAGCAACGGACTTCTCCAAATACTCGACTGCTAGGGCAAAATACCAAGCCCAAAATCGTATTTGCTATAAAACGCTACCTTTATCGAGTTCAAAGAAACTTCTGTAACAATCCTAAGAGTTTTTATCAATTCGTTAATACCAAACAACGGTCAAACGCTTTACCTTTATCTCTTTTTCTACAAACATTAAAATGCTTCTACTGATATTGATATTGCAAATCTCTTTGCAAAATTTTTTCAATCAGCATATTTTTCGTCAGATGCTTGCAATGGACCTGATAATGTACCTTCGTGCATCTTAAAACAATGCGCAAACTCGCTTGCCTACCCTATTCACATCTTATTTTCCAAATCGCTTGAGCAGTCTACATTTCCTACTACTTGGAAAGAATCTTTTATTATTCAAGGCTTTACTCAAGGCAAGCAAACAGATGTTATTTTTACTGATTTAAGTAAGGCTTTCGACAGTGTTTCTCATAGTCTTTTGGTTCTGAAATTGCGTTTGTTGGGATTTCCGTTGAGTCTTCTAAATTGGATCTCATCTTATCTTCAGTCTAGAACTCAGAAAGTTGTATTTAATAGTTGCACCTCTTATCCAGTATCTGTGTCCTCCGGAGTTCCTCAGGGCAGCCATCTTGGACCTCTTCTCTTCGTGTTTATTAACGACCTGACTCATGTAATTAAGTTTTCTCATGCACTTATGTACGCAGATGACTTAAAGATCTTCCTGAGCCATAACTCGCCCAATGATTCCGCTTTGCATCAGGTTGATTTGAATTCCATATACTTGTGGTGCTCTAACAATTTGTTGCACTTAAACCGGGGCAAGTGAAGTCTATGACGTTTTATCGTACACGATCAAGCTGTTATATACATCCCTAGTGAGGCCTATCTTAGTATTTGGGTCGTGTATTTGGAACCCCCAATCATTAACCCTCTGTAAGCGCATTGAATCCGTCCAGAAGCAGTTCCTTTTGTTTGCCCTTCGCAACTTGAGTTGGGATCCACAATTGAGACGCTCTTTTATTTCTTTACAATCTTGCCCTTACTAAGCTTAAAGTACTGTTTTGAACTCCCTTCTGATCACCAACGCTGCGAGGAGGGGCGTAGCTGGTCATTGTGACTGTGGCGGCTTACCATATAATTAATAATATCTCATCTCTAATTACTAACTATCGCATACCATTCAGTATTGTAAGCAAACATTGTGTTACCGATATTAATCGAATGTTAACCACCACTAATGTACTAAGACATAGATCACGAGAACGAGAGAAGAAGCTTACACGAGTGGATTACGCAACGCGCTTAGATATTTATAAATTTGTGTGAATATACGAATAAAATATATATTAGTTTATCATAACCCCTCGATAACCTAAACTGGTGAGCCCAAATCACCCAACATCTTCCACGGAGCAGGGACAATCGATGTGCTGGTACCATTCCAAGTTTGGAAAAAATGCTCGTAAATGCCGCGAGCCTTGTACATTTTCTTCCAAGCAAGCAAAAAAATAACAGCCTCTTCGGATATAGCGGGCACATTTGAGGAGGCAAACAACATCATCGCCCGCCTTATGATTAACGACCAGCACTCCAAAACCAAATTTTTAATCGACACCGGGGCTGACATATCAGTCTTACCTGCATCCAGATTTGATAAAAGACCATACAACTCACCCCTATTATTTGCCGCCAATGGATCGACTATACAAACGTACGGGGAAAAGCGCATCTCCTTATCCCTTGGCCTTCGCCGAAATTTTACGTGGACGTTCGTGGTAGCCAAAGTAAACTGTCCTATCATTGGTTCCGACTTTCTCCAACATTTCGACCTGCTGGTGGACATCAAACGCAAGCAACTCATCGATCGAGCAACACTCCTTTCAGCAAAGTGTTGCCCTGCACAGCTCAACATCTCCCAAGTCACAGCGTACAACACAAGCAGCCAGTACGCACAGCTGCTTCATGAGTACAGGGACTTGGCAACAATTAACTCTAACAAACAATCGAGTTTTTCAAAGGTAACGCACCACATTGTAACTAATGGACCACCCACGCATGCCCGCGCTCGCCGGTTGTCAGGTGAAAAGTTACGAGCAGCGAAAAAAGAGTTCGAATATCTCATGTCAAAAGGTATCTGTCGGCCTTCCAAAAGCAACTGGTCCAGTCCTCTCCACATGGTCAAAAAAACCAATAACGAGTGGCGGCCATGCGGCGACTACCGCTCTTTAAACGATATGACGGTCCCTGATAGATATCCGATACCATACATACACGATGTCACGAATATTTTGTATGGAAAAAAGATATTCTCAAAGATCGACTTGCAGAAAGCCTATCATCAGATCCCAGTTGAAGAGTGCGATATTCCGAAAACAGCTATAATAACTCCGTTTGGTCTTTTCGAGTTTATGTACATGACATTTGGCCTGAGGAACGCAGCGCAAACGTTTCAGCGCTTTATAAATGACATCATCAGCGGCCTCGACTTCGCATTTGCCTACATAGATGATATCCTGATCGCATCTACATCAGAATCTCAACATACTCAGCACTTGCGCATGGTTTTCGAGCGCTTGCGACAAGCTCAGCTAACTGTTAATTTCGAAAAATGCCAGTTTGGCACAAACGAACTTGTCTTTCTTGGCCATAACGTTAGCTCCAGCGGGCTGAAACCATCCGAAGAGAAAGTTACCGCCATACGTAACTTCAACAAGCCACAGCTCGCTAAGGATTTGAAGAAATTCCTGGGTATGTTAAACTTTTATCGTCCTTTTATACCAAATGCTATTCGCAATCAGCAGACATTACAACTGTTGGTACACGGCAACAAGAAGAACGATAAATCGATCATCGAGTGGTCTCCCGAGGCTGAGCTTGCATTCGACGCTTGCAAGAACGACCTTGCCAATGCCACTTTGTTAAATTACATGGCTCCCGACGCTCAATTGACGCTCACAACTGACGCATCCGATCACGCTATGGGCGCGGTACTTCATCAAATTGATAACGACCAAGTCCAACCACTGGGATTTTTCTCAAAGAAGTTTACGTCAACCCAACAGAAATATTGCACATACGACAGAGAGCTTACAGCTGTGTACCAATCCATTCTGCACTTTAAGTACGCACTTGAGGGCAGGAATTTCAAGATATTCACCGACCACAAGCCCCTTATCTTTGCTTTTAAGCAAAATAACGAAAAAGCATATCCACGTCGAGCCAGACAACTAGATTTTATCAGCCAATTCAGCACGGACATTCATCACCTGCCTGGATCAGACAACCACACTGCTGATTTGTTGTCACGGATTAACGCAATTCAAACGAGTACAATAAACTTCGAGGAAATGGCAGCCCAGCAAATAGAAGATGAAGAACTTCAGTCACTTATAAGGTCAGATCCTCAAAAATCTATCGTACTAACAAAATTTGCCATTCCAGGATCTACTAAGCAACTGTACTGTCATTCCTTAAATAACAAAATTCGCCCATACGTCCCAAAAGTGCTGCGCACAATTGTCGTCCAAAAGCTACATTCACTGTGCCACCCGGGGATAAGGGCAACCAGAAAGCTAGTGGCTAGCCATTATGTCTGGCCATGTATGGAAAAAGATGTCGCCACCATTGTTCGCTCCTGCATTCCCTGCCAGAAAGCCAAGGTCTATCGGCACACAAAAGCACCCTTGAGCCACTACGCAACAGCCGATACACGTTTCGAGCATATAAACATCGACATAGTTGGCCCATTGCCTACGTCTAATGGATTTAAGTACTGTTTGACCTGCATCGATCGTTTTACCAGATGGCCTGTCGCCGTCCCTTTGGGCGACATAACCGCTCAAACGGTAGCCAATGCGCTGGTTTCTGGATGGTTTTCGACATATGGAATCCCTTTACGAATAACAACGGACTTAGGACGACAATTTGAATCTACATTGTTTGCTGAACTGGCAAACATGTTCGGATTCAAACATCTAAGAACTACAGCTTACCACCCGCAGTCCAACGGCATTATTGAGCGCTGGCACCGATCGCTAAAAACCGCCATCAAGTGTTGCGACCAAACAAACTGGAGCACTGCCTTACCGCTCATTCTTCTTGGTCTTCGCACAACAGTCAAGAGCGACATTGGTCTCAGCCCCGCAGAACTGGTTTTTGGTGCACCCTTGCGCGTTCCAGGAGAGTTTCTGACACCACGTTCCAAGCGCCCCACTGAATCCGAATTTGCCGAAGCACTTCGTAATGCAATTGCGAAATTGCCAATTGCCAAACCTTTGCATCATAACGTTCCACAAGAGTTTACACACCCAGCTCTTGTAAATTGCAAATATGTCTTTGTTAGGATCGACCGAGTTAAAGCTCCACTTGAACCTAGCTACGAAGGACCATTTGAAGTGTTACAAAAACATGAAAAATACTTTACTCTAAAAATGCAACACAAACACGCAAAAGTCTCAATCGACCGCCTTAAAGCCGCATACCTTTACGACGCAACGTCTTCTTCCACTGCGCCTACCAATACCATCCCCGAGACGATCTCAACGGACGGAGTAACTCCAGCAGCAGAACAACGTACCGGATCTGGAAGGCGTATCCGGTTCCCGTCCAAGTATCTATCCGTACTTGAACATTAGACGGGGGGTACTGTGGCGGCTTACCATATAATTAATAATATCTCATCTCTAATTACTAACTATCGCATACCATTCAGTATTGTAAGCAAACATTGTGTTACCGATATTAATCGAATGTTAACCACCACTAATGTACTAAGACATAGATCACGAGAACGAGAGAAGAAGCTTACACGAGTGGATTACGCAACGCGCTTAGATATTTATAAATTTGTGTGCCTAAATGACTAATAAAGTACCCCCAACGGATCAGAAGGTGTTCAATTTAATCTTTGTTTTCCTTTTCATCCATTTCTTGTTTTATTATATTGTAACTGTGTCTAGAAGACGTTGTTGCAATAAAAATAAAATAAATAATTTTTTTTATTTAAGCTTATTTTGTATTTATTGAATCTTCTCTTAATGAGACTAACAATAATTTTTCAGATCTTAATTTAGAAACTATTTTTTAAACCATCCCCTGTTGGAGATAGTTTGTGTTCTGCGGCCCTTCAAGCCAGTCGCTGGGTTGGTAGGTCATTTCTCCTGAGACGAGAATGCGTTGCTAGCATGGAAAGAGATTTTGCAAGTTGATTTGGGTGGGTAAGAAGCTTCTCAGAATATTTTTGTTTAAATTGCTCTATTTCAGTTTCGACCAATGGGATGCTGAGATCGTTGTGGATACACTCATTGCAAATGTACCATGGCGCTCCAGTGATGGTTCTGAGAATTTTTGACTGTGATCTTTGGAGGATGTCCACACTGCTCGCACAGGCATTTCCCCATAACTGCGAGCCATGCGTCCAGACAGGCTTTATGATGCTTTTGTACAGTAGGACTTTATATTCCAGTTTAAGAGGGGAACGGGAGTTGATTAGCCAGTGAAGGCTGTTGGCCTTTAGCTTGATTTAAAGCTTTTTCGACTTGTGTGCCTTCTATCGAGGTGCACACCTAGGTATACAACATCGTATGATAGCGGGATCTGTGTTGCATTTAAGGATAGCTGGGGACAGGTGCTTCTGTTGAGTGTGAACGTCACATGTTTACACTTTTGCTCGTTGATTTTTATGCGCCAGTTGGCCAGCAACTCTTCCACTTTAGCTAGGTGGCTTGCCAGCAGACTTGTTGCGTTAATTGGACATCGTGATCTGCTTAGTATTGCCGTATCATCCGCAAAAGTACTTATTGTAAGTCGAGGGTCTGTTGGTATGTAGGCAGTGTACATTACATATAGGAGAGAACCGAGTACGCTACCCTGCGGCACTCCGGCTCCTATAGTCCTCCGTTGTGTACTCATTTTGACGAACTGTAAATACTCTGTTACTGACGTAACTTTCTAGGACTTTGTGAGTATTTGGGGGAAGCATTGTCCTTATCTTGAATATAAGACCATCCAACCAAACGCGGTCAAAGGCTTGGGCAACTTCTAAGAAAATTGCAGAGCAGTATTCGTGGTGCTCAAACGCAGTCCGAATGTCTGAAGTTAAACGGTTGACTTGCTCAATAGTCCCGTGCTTTGCTATACTCAAATTGATGTGAGGGAATGATATTTTGTGTATCGGCATCAATTTTACGGAGTAGGATCTTCTCAAATAGTTTTGACAGGCAAGGTAGCAGACTAATGGGTCTGTATGATGACGCTTGTGTTTTATCTTTTCCTGGTTTCTGAATCATTATGATTGTGGACCTCCTCCACTGAGTTGGAAAGTATCCACATCGCAGAACAGCATTGAAAAGTCTTGAGATGTAATGGATGGGACTTGGAAGTTCCATAATCATTTTAGGTGTAATAAGGTCATGTCCAGGAGCTTTTCTGGGATTTAGCTCTCCGATGGCGTTTTTTATTTCTAGCGAATGAACTTTGATTGGGTCAGTTTGTGCGGCGGTCGGAACCAATGGAAGTTCATAGCCATTGGTTGGACGATTTGGCTGGAAAACATTTTTAAGGTGAAGTGCAAAGACAGTTGCCTTTTCTTCGTCGCTGCGGGCCCATCTTCCTGTCTGATCTCTTAGAGGAGTGTCTACCTTTGCAGGTGGCTTTATGCTGGCGCGTGCCCTCCATAGGGGAAATTTGGTGCTTGTAGGCGATAATTTTTCGATATAACGGCTATGTGCTAGCTGCTCTTCGGCTTCGAGTGCTTTGCGAAGTACGCGTTCTGCAAGTCTCAGACGATTTTTTGCGGCAGGCGATCTAAAGCTTTGCCATTCTCTTCTTGCACGCCGCTTTTCTGTGACCAGCCGGTCAATGTAACTGTTTGTCAATCTACGATCTTGCTGAGGTGCTGTTGTTGTCGTTTGGGGGTTTGAGTGATGAGCAGGGGCAGTAATGATAGAGGTGAGGGCTTGAACAGTATTGTCGATGTCTTCTTCGCTGTTTATGGTTGGGCTCAGCTCGAGGTGACTGCTGATATATTTCTTGTATTTGAGACAGTTTGTCTTGTGTTATGTCAGTCTCCGAGGATATTCTCTAACATGAGGGCACTCCAGAAGGGTGAATATTATTGGAGAATGGTCTGATGACAAGTCAGCAAGGGCTTCTGCAGTTACCAAGTTTTGTGGAACTTTTCTTGTTATAGCAAAGTCTATAAGATCGGGTAATTTCTTTGGATCTGCCGGCCAGTATGTAGGCCTACCCGGAGATACATAGTCGAGTTTGTTTGATGCGCGCGTGAGTACGCTGTAGAGTTGCTTTCCTTTGGGATTGGTCAGTCTGGAGCCCCAGTGGGGATGTTTCGAATTATAGTCACCCGCAGCAAAGAAGCGTTGACCAAGTGTATTAAAGAAATCTAGGAATTGATTTTCTGATATTGCAAAACGTGGGGGACAGTACCATCTACTGTCGAGTATCCACGCCTAAATCCTGCTTGGTATTCACTTAGTTTTCCGCCTTTCTCAACCCATGTTGCTAGTCGTGTGGTCAGAACACTCATAAAAAGCTTCGCTGAAGAGTTGATGAAAGATATTCCACGGTAGTTTTGCGGGTTATTCATATCTTATTCATACCTTTCTTAAAAATTGGGAAGATTATGCTCTTTGAAAAAGAATTCCTCTACTTGCGCGCTGTTATATGCTTCGTTAAATATGTGGACCAAGAGTTCGTGTAGTTCAGTGGGTGCATTTTGCAGAAACTCATTGGTAATTCCATCTTCTCCCGGTGCTTTGTTGACCTTGGCTTTGTTGAGTGCCCTTTTTAGCTCTTCCATAGAAATCGCTCTATCCAGTTCTTCATCCTCCAGGTAGTTTGGGGCGTACAGCATGCTAGGCGACAGTTGCGGGGGTTGAGAAGTTCAATGAAGAGAACTCTAAATTCTCGAGCAGTTATGCCAGTTCCAATCCTTGGACCATTTCCTCTGATTTCTTTAGCCAGCCTCCACCAGTCTTTCCCATCTTTCACCGACATTATCCGGATTTGAAAGTTTTGCTCGTATTCTGCCTTGCTTCTATTACAGAGTGCCGCGTACTCCAGCTGCAAATTGGTGTACTCTTGCTTATCCACCGTTGCATCAGTTTTGCATCAAACAGAATATAAAATTACAAAATGTACAATGAGAATCCAGAAATAACGATCTCCGACCCGGTGGGACTAATTTATTGGCTGAAGTCAGCTATGGTCCAACTCACGGCAAAGGTGGTCAGAATGTACGTTATCTGGAGATTTTTCAGTTAAGAAATGACTTTAAGTCGTTTTTTACATTTAAAGTAGACTAATCGATAGAAAACAGTTTATAGTACTCATTAGCTTCACTGTCTGCGGGAACAGGTGAACGGGCTACGTGCTAATTTAGCAGCTCAGCATATGGCGAATACTGCATGTGATCTGCGCATGCATGGTGTGCCCTACATTGAGGGAGAAAATGTGAGGGCACATTACAATTCGCTTTGTTTTGCACTGAACCTTACGCCTCCACCGAGGATTTACGAAGTTTTCCGTGCACGACAAACGCAAAACAGCCGAGTGGACCCGGTCATTATTATTAAAATGGGAAGCGCGAGTGACAAATCACTGATCTTACGCACTATTGGTGCTTACCGAAAAGAGACCAAACAACAACTGCAGCTCCACCTGTTTGGCTTTGACTCAGATGCTGCTGTTTACGTTAATGAGCAGCTTTTAAGAGAACACTATCTCATCTTCAAAGAGTCAATGCGACTTAAGAAGATAAAAAAGCTCACTGCAGTATTTACCCGCCGTGGCCTAGTCCACGTGCGCTGTAATGGTAGTGAGAGCGTGCACTGCATTGAACACATGGAGCAACTGCATACTCTCACTTCTGTCAACAACCCCCCGACCCCTCACCAACGAGATGATAACCTCTCTCTTGCTGCTGGCATGGCTGTGCCTAGAGCTGTGCAAGATGTTGATCATGTGCAGAACTTGGTGCCGTCTCATGTTATTGTCTCTGCAAATCTCTCTTCTCTTGCTGTTGAGCTATCTGGATCTGGGGAGCCACACTGCAGTGCCTCTGACTTTCGTTCCTAATTTCTCTCTTAATCTTTTTAGTGTATCTACTTATTCAATGCTTTTTGTAGGTCCCTCTGTGTGTGTATTCTATGTAATTATTATTAAGCTTTACCTTAAAAAGGTGTTTGATATGCGGGTGCTTCTTCTGTTCACATCTATTTTTCGCAATGCAAAATGTAAATGATCTGAGTAGTTCCACAGCGAGTTCAATGATTAGAGTCCTGAGTAACTACAAGCAAGGCCTTAAAATTGTCCATATTAATGCTCAAAGCCTCACAAGTAAAATAGATGAGTTCAGATTTATATTTGCGGAGTCTAATGTTGATGTGATTTGTGTGTCGGAAACATGGTTTATGTTTGACTTAAGCGATTTGTCTATATCGTGTGATGGTTATTCTGTGTTCCGTTCTGATCGAGTAGGGCATGCGGGCGGGGTTGCCATATATGTTAATAAACTGCTAAATGCTAAGGTAATATGCAAAAATTCCCATAATTGTGAGATGGAATATATTTTTTAGAAGTCTTTAGCAACAGCTTAAATTCGAAAGCACTGATAGGATGCATTTATCGACCTCATTGCTCAATTGACTATTCAGAAATCCTGGATGTTATTACGAATATATCTTTAGCATACACGGATGTAATTATAACAGGGGACCTGAATAGTAACCTTATTTTAGAAACACACTTAGTAGAAAACTTTGAGACGGTTGGACTGTTTCCTATCAATACAACGCAACCCACTCATTTTTCCAAAACCTGTGATACTCTTCTTGACGTATTTTTTGTAAGTGATGTTTGTAAGAAATTAGTGTATGATCAGTTGTCCGTACCCGTTTTTTCTAGACACGATCTTATTTTCTTGACCTACGACCTAAGACTTAATTATAATGAAAATTCGATTCAATTTAGAGATTTTAAGAATATTGACTACACTGGACTAGAAATTGAAGTTAATGCGTGTGACTGGTCACCTATTTACTACTCCCCCTCTCTTGACCATCAAGTAAAAGTTCTGACCGACAATATAGAGTATCTTTATAATAAGTTTGTTAAGATAAAAACCAAAGTTATAAAGCCTAAGCAACCACCTTGGTTTAATGCTCACATAATAAAACACATTAACCTACGCAATGCGGCTTATCACAGGTGAAAGCGCTACAAAACGAGCGATATGCACTGTCACTATAAGAGGATGCGGGTTGCTGTGACAAAAATGATCAATTCCGCTAAACGAAACTTTTATACAACCAAGTTTACCAACGGCATTACGACAAGACAGCATTGGAGAGAAATCAATGACTTAGGGATAGGTAAAACAAGACGCCAGGTTAATAATGGCGTAGATGTCAATGCGCTTAATCACAAGTTTGTGCAATTCAATGGTCCTGAGGCTACATGCAACAAGTACCTGAATGCCGAACCCCTCTGTGATAATAGCTTTAGTTTTATGTGTGTTAGTACCTGTGATGTCTTAGAATCTATCTTGAAGGTTAAGTCTAATGCGGAAGGTCTTGATAATCTTAGTCCCAAATTTATAAAAATAATACTTCCATATCTCTTAGACCATATTACCCATGTTATGAATACAGCAATTACAACTTCCACCTTTCCTTGTTTATGGAAAAGAGCAAAAATTATTCCTATTCCCAAGCCAAATAATGAGTACAGACCCATATCCATTCTACCTTTTCTGGCTAAGGTCCTTGAAAACCTAATGGCTGCGCAAATGCAAAGTTTTCTCAACACTAATATGCTTCTGAGTAATCATCAATCCGGGTTTAGAAAAAACCGAAGTTGTGTAACGGCAATAACAAACATTGTTGAAGACATACGTCAACAGACAGATTCCGGTTGTGTTACCTTGCTGACGCTTCTGGATCATAGTAAGGCGTTTGATACAGTTAACCATGATATTCTTTGCTCTAAACTAAAAAACCTGTATAATTTTTCTAACACTGCAGTGAATTTCCTTAACTCGTATCTTACTGGTAGATTACAGGCAGTTGCAGCTGGATCGTGTTTGTCCGGTTTTAATATTTTATTACGTGGGGTACCGCAGGGATCTGTCTTAGGACCATTACTGTTTTCTGTCTATGTCAACGATTTACCGAACGTTTTGTCCAACTGTGAAGTACACATGTATGCCGATGATGCTCAGTTATATGTTAGTCGTCCGTTTGCTCAGATTGTGGAATGTGTTCAAATTTGTAATAACGTACTTAGTAGGATTGATAAGTGGGCAAAAGAGAATGGATTAGGGCTCAACCCTTCAAAGTCGAAATGCTTAGTTATATATAAAAAAGCTCTTGATACTAATCATATACCAACATTGTTCATTAAAGATACCCCCATACAATATGTGAATCATGCTGTTAATCTTGGATTAACATTTAATAACACCTTGTCATGGAGTAGCCATATTTCGAAAGCCACTGGACGGACTTACGGGTTGCTGCGGCAGCTCTCAGTTACACAAATGTTTTTACCCGTGAATGTTAGGATGCTTATTGCAAAAGCTTTTCTAATACCTTCGCTTTTTTATGGTGTTGAAGTTTTTGGCCATTGTGACTCACGAGATATGCACAAATTAACTGTTGCTCTAAATTCCATTGCACGATATGTTTTTAATGTTGGACGTATGTATAGCATATCCCATTTATCCCACAAGATTTTTAACGCTAGCCTTAATGCGTGGATTGATTTCAGGACCCTAACATTTCTTCACAAAATTATATTTACACAGGAACCTCTATACCTGTTTCAAAAACTAAGACCTGCTTTCTCGCAAAGAACACACAACTTTATATGTCCCAGAATTAAAATGTTAGTCTCTGAGAGGCAGTTCTTTATTAATGCAATTCGCCTGTGGAACGACCTACCTCACAACCTTAAAACCATAAAAAGCACCCTGCAGTTTCATACTAAACTTAAAAATCACATACAGAATACAGAATAAAGCATTAGTCTAGACTAATTAGCTTTTGAATAAAATTATATAAAATACACACATAGATTAATAAAATTAAAAACATGCAAGTTCATTCATCGTAAAATTGTCTTGTATTGTAATAAATGTTAAGTCTCTTTTATATTTTCTTTAAATTCATTGTTAAATTGTAAGTTTAAAATTTTTATATCAAAGTTATGATCTCGAACCCCCTGTGACTGGCGCGTTATTTATAAGGCAATTCTTTGTACTTGCAGCGCTGGGCTAAAATCAATAAAATTAAATTAAAAGCAGGGAATAAATTATAAGCAAGACATAGGCAACGGAGGGGGTCTCGATGAGCATAGTTGGTTAGGCGAGGCGAGAGGTAGATTGGAGTATAGTGGCGAGTTAATCTGGGTGGTACTGTCAAATTAATAAGGCTTAAAAGAACCATGGAGTCAATCTCACCCGCCAAGAGCTTGTGGACAAAAATGACTGCATGACAAATTCTCCGGGATTTGAGTGAAGGGAGGTCTATTAGACGTAGTTTTTGCTCGTTTAAGGGTAAATGCCTGTTGGTGTCCCAGTTTAGATCACGAAACTGCTTCTGAACCGATTTAATTTGATCTTGATATGTCAGATATTGCGGGGACCAAAGACAGGAGCAATATTCCAGATTTGGTCGGATCAGCGAGGTGTAAAGATGTTTGGTAGTGTAGGGATCATTAAATTCATTGAACCTTCTCTTGATTTAGCCTTATTGCACATCACTGAAATGTGGCTGTTAAAGCTAAAATTGGGTTCAAACAGAATACCCAAATCATCGACATTATAAATACGGTTTAACGAATCCCTATTAATGGCGTATTCGTATAGGTACCGCTTGGTTCTATGAAATATCATAATATTACACTTGGTAATATTAAGATGATTCAGTAGGCACCAGGCACTCAGAGAATTTAGATCACTTTGTAATAGAAGTGAAGCTGGATCGTTGAATGAGGCACATAGCTTGAGATCGTCAGCGTACATAAGGGCAGTTGAAAACGAAAGCACTTGAGGAATATCATTGATGAACAGGTTAAATAACAAGGGACCAAGATGACTGCCCTGTGGGACACCCGAGGTAACGTGAACAGTTTCAGATACAGCAGACTGAAAACGCACCCTCTGGGACCGACTGGTGAGGTAAGATCTAACCCAGCCGAGAAAGTTGGTTGGGAGACCTATTAGGCATAGTTTAAGTAGAAGTATGTTATGATTAACAGAATCAAAGGCTTTGCTGAAATCGGTATAGATGACATCTGCTTGTTTTCGATTAAGAAATCCCTGATGAACTATTGATGATAATTCAAGTAGGTTAGTGGAAACAGAACGCGGACGATTAAAACCGTGCTGGGATGGACAAAGAATGGGTTGGTGCTGTAATTGGGAGGTAATTATGTGCTCAAAAAGTTTAGGTATGACAGAGATATAATTTGCTATGTCCGAACTGGACCCCCTTTTATGAATCGGAATAATAAAAGATTCCTTCCACAATAGGGGAAAGTCACCAAGCTCTAGGGATAGGTTAAACAGCTTTAGAAGGGGGGAGCAGAGGGAATCAGCACAAAATTTAAGTACACTACTGGGGACATTGTCCGGTCCAGGTGAAAATGATGGCTTAAGCGCCTTTAAATTTGATAATAGATCACTATGATCAATTATTGGAGGGCAGATGCAGTTAGAGCGATTAATATGGTGAGGATAACTTGAAAAAACATCATATTTTGTATCCGGTGGAGCATAGCATAGTTGGAAAAAGAGGCAAATAGGCTGGCTATATCACCATCATTGTCAGCATTTGCATTATTAAAATGCATTAAAGGGGGAAATTGTGTGGAGTTTCGTTTAGAGCGGACAAAATCATAGAATTTATTAGGGTCGCTTTGAAAGTCTTGCTTGCATCTAAGAAGATAATCATTATAACACTCCGTGTTATGCTGTTCAAATTCAGAGCGCGCTTCAACATATTTAACGTAGTCGGCATGAGATCCCGAGTGCTTATATTTTTTAAACAGCCTCGCCTTTCTATTTTTCAGGCTTGTCAAGTGACGAGTGAACCATAGAGGATTGCGAGAAGAAGTGGGAGGATTGACTCGAGGAACAGAGTCATTAAAAATACCGAACAGAGCATCATAGAAAGCGCAAGCCGCATTCTCAACATCCCGATGGCGGTCAACAAAGGACCAGTCATACTAAGAAAGAGAGAGATTTAGTGCGCAGAAGTCTGCCTTCTGAAAGCAGAATGTTGGTTTAGGTGGAGCCGATAATAAAGCAGTTGTGGGCTGAGGGACTTCCATATCTATTAAAAGAGTAGGATGATAGGAGTCTTCCGGGGCAGACAATAGTGACTGTAAAAAAAGATGGATCAGATGTAAACACCAAATCCAGAACTTTGTTCCTACAGTTTAGAACAGAATTTATTTGACCAAGTGACAAATCAGCCATGCAGTCCACGAACTCGTGATTATCCAAAGGGTATAGAATGGTTGGATCATCAGAAATGGTCCAAGATATATTAGGCAGATTAAAATCCCCTACTACCAATAAACGATCGCGGTCGCTTAAAAGAGATGCTACATGTTGAATGCGTAAGGCATGTAGCAGGTGGAACATACGAACAGGTTATATAGCCATTATAGGCATGTAGGGAAACCTTAACCGAGATGAACTCGATTACACCGGCATCTCCACAATCTATTATTTCAGAGGGCCAGATTTTACAGCAATTAATACACCCCCTCCACGACGGCCGATACGATCATTTCTATAAGTCCTAAAGCTGCCAGTAAAAATTTCTGCATCGCAGATATCGGGACTGAGCCAGGTCTCGCAAAATGCAATAACGTCGACATCGATCGACATACTCTTAGTATAAAGCGATGCTAGCTTGCTCCGAAGACCACGAACATTCTGATAGAGGATGGAGAAGGAAGTATTTAGATTTTTGAGGCTAATGGGGCATGCTGATTGTTTTTTCGGGACCTACGATATGGCCGATTAACAAACTCATGTACCACGGAGTGCTCAGGCCAGAAAGATTGGTCAAGTACACACTGAAAATGAACCTCAGGTAATAAAATTTTAAAAGAATTAATATCCGTTTGCCTTGGAGTTAATTTTCAGTACCACTACGTCAGATGGGGCAAGTGAGGTAAGCCTTGAGCAAATATGTTTCATTACAAGTTCCTCCGTGACCGATGCCGTTAGACGTGAGACAAAAATATATCTGCGCGGAGCGACGGCAGATATAGTAAATGTTGCCACAGCCGATTGAACTGTAGGCACTGCCGAAGTTACCATGTTAAGAGCGTGGGAGGTAGAAGGGGTGGCTGGGGGACCACGGTTAGGCGCATAAGGAGGAGCAGAGCGTGTAATAGAAGAAACGGCAGGCGTGGTTCGTACAGTGGCGAGTGATTAGGTAGGCCGATCAGTGTCGGCCAAGGTAGCACTGGGAAGAGCAGCCCTTGAAAAGGGAGCATTTCCCACAACGACAGCAAGTGCTTCAACGGCAGGCGTAGAAACGTTGCTGGCGCATACATCCACAGGGGCATCAGTAGCGATAGATGACGTCAGATCTGTTGTTGAGGCGGGATCTGATAGAGGACCACTCACAGGCGGTGCAGGCTACACCACAGGGGAGCGAGATGGCACTGACCCTGGATGTGAAAGAGGTGGACTGCCTTTTTTTAAATTAGGCGACTGAACGCGTTTTTTCTTTTTATTAGGCGAAGGTGACTTCAAAATTTGTAACTGGCGGAAATGTGATTCCGCGGTTGTAAACTTAGCTTGAGCAACACGAAGGGCAGCAGCGGCGGCTTGGAGCTCCAGATCAGTTTGACGCATAAAAACATGCATATTCAATGCGACGGGTCTGCATTTCCAACAGATACAGTGGAGGCCTATAATTTCTTTGATGAGGTCAACAATCCGACCACCCCAAGATCCAAGCTCAGCGCAGTTTGTATGGGCGACGTTAGGGCATAACCAACAATAAGCAAAAGCCTGAAGCGAGGTGATTTTGCCATTGTAGGAACAAAGAACGACACAGCAGCTTCCCATTACACGAAAATTGGAAATAATGGTATTCAGGAAAGGAGGGCGCCTTGCAAAAAATGAAAAGTGGACATTTCAGAGCGAACCCATAAAGATTGTACCTGAGTACAAATATCTAGGAGTTATGTTGACGCCCACTTTAAATTTCAAGAAGCATTTTAAAGCTAGACCTGCGGCTGCAAAGCAAAGAATTAACATAACCTGGAAGAGCCTTCTCGTCAAAATCAATGTCTCCACTGAAATGAAGAGGGAAATCTATGAAGCAATATGTAGGGCAATACAAGCTTTCGGAGCGCAAGTCTGGGGATATGGCCAACATGACAAAGTGGATAAGCTGGAAGCCTTTTTCATCAAGCGCATCTATAACCTGCCACAAACAACGCCACACTTGCTTTAGATACGGATAGATACGGTAGTAGATTCTACATGCTGGACCAGCACCTTCGGTATATATTCAAAACACTGTTAATATACGATAGCCTTAAGGTTGCCACGAATGTCAATCGCAATGCACTGATAGCGGAGCTTAAGAGACAAAGACATACAGAACTCGAGCAGCAAAAATCAAGAAGTGAATGGACAATTTACAGAGAACTTGACCATACCGTCGGTAAAAAATATGCTCTATTGGATTCTCGGGCAGTGACATGGATTACACAAGGCAACAAAATTTGACTTTTTCCAGTATATTGAAGGGTTGATAGGTAGATGATTCTAGTTTTCTAGATGTGCTAAGCAAGACTGCGTTTTCAGAAATTTTCCATCACGTCGAGATTTTTAGTAATTTGAGCTTAAAGTTGCTTAAAGTCCCTATGTTGACCCTTTTTCGAAGCGATTTTCGGGGAATCCATTCTATTGTTTGGACTCTGTTTGATACCATCGGAAAGTATTGGTGGGTCTTGTAATGAATCTGTTTCCATTTAAGACTATCATGTCTCTCCTTGCCTTACTAACACAAGGAATCAAGGTCCAGTATATTGAAGGGTTGGTAGTCGAGATTTTTAGTAATTTGTGCTTAAAGTTGCTAAAAGTGCCTAATTTGACACTTTTTAGGAGCGTTTTTAAAATACGTTCTATTGTTTGGACTCTCTTTGATACCATCGGAAAGTACCACTCCTTTACTTTGAAATGAACCATCCCAAACAATTCTGCGATTTTTTTCAATGGAAATATACCTCCTTATGCATTTGTGTAAGAATCCAAAAATATCCTATTTTTTGCTGGTGCCCCAAAGTATGCAATGGGTGGTAGAGACTCTAATATGTTTTCGCTTCCTTAAAACAGTAAAGTAGGCAGGTGATTTGTAATGCACCAGCAACAAAAATCTTAAAAAAAAACCTCACAAGGATTTTCGGTTTCTAAGAATCTGCGCATTTTTTATCTACGTTTTTCGAATTTAATGTAATTCTCTCTTTAAGCACCTACAGTAATCTGCTATCATGTTAATGACCCACCTTCCCTGGAATGGACATGATAGTCTTAAATGGAAACCGATTCATTACAGGACCCACCAATAAATGCGAATTGTGCAACATAAATGAGGTAGAGCACATCAATCATTTTCTTGGTAGATGTCTAATACTACGAGAACACAGAACTTTATGTATTAGCCAACCTGTTTTCGGCCCAACTCAGATTATAGACATTCTAAATGATGCGAGCGACACTAAGTGGAAGGGCTTAGTAGAGTTTCTGCAACAGGCCACCCAGCATAGGAAACGGATTTTGGCAAAATCAATAGCATTAATCTAAAAACACAAATAATATAAACTAAAGAAATTTGGCGGGTCAACGATCCTGTATCTCGCGACGAGCGGGGAAGCAGGGTGTATTAAGACTTTTTCTAAGGAGCCCTCAAATAAAATAAAGCAAAACTAAGCCAAAATAACAGAAGTGAATTTTCCGACTGACGACGCTTAGTCAAAATCGAGTACTATTTAAAACCTTTACCAAACATACGAGGTGTGTTCAAAAAGTATCGCGAATTTTGAATTTTCGCGGGTTACGTATATTCGAATTTCGATTTTTTTGTGGCGTTATGTTGATACTCATGTCTCTCACTTATGCCGACAAGCTCGGCCATTTGGAATGTTCACTTAATTGTTGACAGCTGCTTCGCTTGCACGTGTTTTGGATCGTCTTCGATTTTTACCTGTTCAAAAAAATGGACCTGTATCAAATTTTGTGTGAAAAACGAAATTAAGTGCGCGGATGCATTCCGAATGTTGACTGTGGCATACGGAGAAGCTACCTTGGACCGAAGCAACGTTTATCGGTGGTACAAAATGTTCTCAGAAGGCCGAGAAGATGTAAACGACAAGACCGAAAGAAGCGCGCCAATCCCGGTCGAATGTGAAAGTTTTGCTGACAGTTTTCTTCGATTTCAGGGGCGTGGTGCATCATGAGTTCTTGCCACAGGGAAGAACGGTCAATAAGGAATATTACCTGCAAGTTATGCGCAATTTGCGCGAAGCAATCCGCCAGAAACGCCCGGATTTGTGGAAGAACAAAAATTGGCTTTTGCACCACGATAACGCCCCTGCTCACACATCGTTGCTTGTGCGCGACTTTTTGGCCAAAAACAACACACTATTGATGCCGCAGCCACCGTATTCCCCAGATCTGGCCCCCTGTGACTTTTTCTTGTTCCCTAAACTGAAGAGGCCCATGAAAGGACGACGTTACGCTACGCTTGACGAGATAAAGACGGCATCGAAGGAGGAGCTGAACAAGATAAAAAAAAATGATTTTTTGAAGTGCTTCGAAGATTGGAAAAACCGTTGGCACAAGTGTATAATATCTCATGGGGATTACTTTGAAGGGGACAAAATAGATATTCATGAATAAATAAATAATTTTTGAAAAAACACAAAATTCGCGATACTTTTTGAACACACCTCGTATATGCACTTTTGTGCAATTTTTTGTAATTTGATGTTCACTATTTTTTTTTGGAAATTTTGTAGTACCGTGTCTTGTAGGGATGTCGAATATTTTTAAACTATTGTATCAACGATATTTTCTGTTTTAAACAAATATCAAAATGATATTTAATATATCGCTTTGAAGTATCGATATAATTGATATTTTGTCCCCCTTTTTTTTTTTTTTTAAAGTAATACTGTGCCCCACAATAGAAAGGGATAGTCTATATTAATCAAACATAATATAATTCATTAGATTCCAGTTTTCCAGTAGGTAATATACATTCAACATGAACATATGTATCAGAGAACTTCAACGAGCCGCAAGGAGTACAATCGCTCAGCGCTCAAGGCTTGTCTGACTCGGGTATTGCCCTTACTCATACTCAAGTTGACTCAGCGCTTCGGCCGCGAGTCGACGCAAAGCCTTTTGTTACAAAATCGAAACTCTGATGCGAGCCGTCATGAGTAAAGTTCGTTCGGTACAAATACTCGCGATTACTCCTAGCTTCGTCCGCTAATCACCGAGAGTACTTGTTTCCGAAGTCAAAGATCTGCAGCGATCTGTTACGATCAACGCTTGTACACAATCGTCACAAGCACACAAAAAACAACAATTTGTGAGCGCAAAAGAGATAGCATGATGGTCTATTTTTTGCATTTGTATTTTGCATACGCTTTCTCTTTCCTTCTTGTGGCATGTTGTAGTTGTTGTAGTTGAAGTTTTCAAAAGACAACAACAATTACATAAGAGGCTTGTCGAAGCTTGCCGGCAGCCAGCAGAGTACGTACGAGTAAATTCCGTTTCGTACGAGTAAACAAGAGTAGAGTGTGGAAAAGGCTTATTTTGACTCGTGTTATGAAAAGATTGTTAATATTATTACTCGTACGAAGCAAACAGCTTACTCGTTCTGACTCAATGTGCTTGAGATCATTTCGAGTGGGTCCAACCAAGGCGACGAGTCCAACCAAGCCAAGTAAACGCGCGAGTGTGATCGAACATTAGAGGCTTGTTGCAGGTCTCTGATATGTATTAAGCAATCATTAATATGAGATTTCGAGTTTAGATTGTATTATACATACTAAATATGAATATTTTTGTATGAGATTCGAGTTTTGTCTGTGTAATAGTCATCGTATAAGTATTTTGAAAAAAAAAAATTTCTTACAAAAAACATATTTTGTAAACCAAAAATCCTAAAACTTTGAAAAATTAATCGAATACTGTGGTAATATTAAGCTTTCAATAAATCGTAAGTAGTCCACAACAGCTGCTTGGGTTGAAAGATATTAATCGAATTGTCCAAAGGGACGGTGGCATAATTATTTTGACAAAGAAATGCAAAAATTGCTATTTTGGGCATTTTTCTGTGGTCAACATAGGCAAGGAAAAAGGATATTTTTGCAAATTGACTTGTTCATGGTTTAGTACTTACTTTTTTCTCTTAAATGTGATTTCCATAAGATACAAGTTCGTGATCGATCTGCAAAGTACGGCCGATTTGAATTAAAATACAGATTTTTTGTATTTGGTATTGGCGCCTGTCAAAGTCGACCATACTTTGCAGATAGATCTCGAACTAATATCTTATGAAATCCATAAAATATGGTAAAACAGCCATTTTCAGCATTTAATGTTTGGTTTACAGAAAATCCATTAGGAGACATGGAGTTTCTAAAGCCAGATTCAGGTCCACCGTGTAAATATTGTTTAGAATAAATCATTATTTTAACTTTTGAGGTCCTGTGCTGTGAATAAATCAATTGTGATATCTTTGTCGAAATACTTATGCCACCGTCCATTTGGACAATTCATATGTACATCATCGCGCTGAAATCAGTGAAAACGCAGACTCTTTATTTACACACACGCAAACACTAAAAAAAAACTCCACTTTAAATACTAAACATACATACGTACATATCTTTTTATACCCTTGCAGAGGGTATTATAAAATTGTCAGGATGTGTGTAAGGTATTGAAAGAAACATCTCCGACCACATAAAGTATATATATTCTAAATCAGCACGAAGAGCTGAGTTGATTTAGCCCCGTCCGTCTGTCTGTTTCTATGCTATCACCTGCGTCAGTTTGAAAGCTATATATCTTCACCAAATTTCGCACGAAATCTTTTGAAAATCGAAAAACTAGTTCTTGTGAGAAAAACTTTTTTGTTTTCAATAGAAACGTCCCGTATGTTGGCATATATTTATTTTAAATACTTTTAAACAATTCTACAAAGTTTTGTCAAAATCGGATGACTATAGCATATAGCTGCAGTATGAGTGATCGGTCGAAAAAGAAGTTCTAGTGAGAAAAACTTTTTTGTTTTAAATGGAATCGCCTTTAACAATGTACATGTTATGCTTTTCCATGATTCCACTAAGTTTGGTTAAAATCGGACATCTATATAGTATAGCTCCCATAGAAAAGTAAGGTCCGAAAAGTAGTCTTATTTAAAAAAACAAATTGCAAGGGTATACAAAACTTCGGCCGCGCCGAAGTTAACTTTCCCCTATTTTTTGACTGCACTTCAGGAATTTGTCATACAGCCATGCTCCCATTTTCGCATTCGAAAAAGTTTTGCGATTTGGAGAGCAGAGGCGAAAATGGGAGCATGGCTGATAAAGTTTGTTTTTTATGTGTGACGCCAAGTTGGTTGTATTCTTGCTTGTTTTTATCAGTTTCCCGCACAGATTACACTTCGTTGAGCAGTTTTATATGTCACTATAGTTTTTTTTTTAATAAATTCGAGTCCATTTTTTTCTCTCTGCCGCTAAATGAATTTGCGCTTGCTTCACGCATCACAGAGTGACCTACGCAGAAATATCATAAAATATCGAAAAAAATATCGCATACTCAATATATATGCTAAAAAATATGACAAATATTATTTTACAAAAAAAATATCGACATATTAATATATTATCAACAACTCTACAATTCACAATTAACAGAAATTTGACGTGCTGTTTAGTAAAGTCCATGAACTAAAGCATCAGTAAAAAATTTAAGATTTCAAAAAACATTGAAAAAATTATATATTCATTAGGATTTTTACAATTTGGTTATTTGTGCAGTTCGTGGTAATTTTGTTTAGCTCCATCTATAATGAGCGTATGCTCGATTACTCTCACACTGCCTATGCAAATCATCTTTCTTCTTAATGACTCTGCCTTGTCCATGTGCAGCATCAATGATCTCCCAAGCGAGTTTTTCAGGCAGTGAAACCTTTCGCTCCTTTTCCCGGGCAGCTTCTAAAAGCCACTTCATGGCCAAAAAATATGACTTCTTGTTGGTTAGGGGTATAGGAACTTGATATTTAACTCCACCACGTTTTATGGCCGACAACTGAAGAAGTGGCCGACTGTTTTCAACTGCTTGTATTAACAGACTTTCGGCATCAGTCGTGACATTGCTCTTTTCACCCGCTCCCAGATGCAGACGTTCAGTTTGTGTCCTCTTTATAAGTTCAAATGTTTTGGTTAGAAGCTCTCTGGCCAGAGAACTATTTCCGTTTTTAGTTATATAATTCAACATTTTCTGTTTGATTTCCCCATGAAAGATAGTGTCTGATGAATTATTTAGAGCCGCCTTAATTGGGATGTGATTAAGTTTAGCTAGCTCATTTCCCTTTGAGCTCTGAACATCCTTCTTAAAAACGGGGTCCACATAATGCAGTGGATACATAGACATTAAACGGGTGCATCTGGAATAATAATTATTTATGGAGTCTTGTATCTATGCATGTGGTACTTTTAGTATAAACCCCTACCTCGAATTTTTTAATGCGATGTTGCATGCGAATGCCATTTTATGACTTGTTTGAACTGTTTAATTACTTATG
This sequence comes from Lordiphosa collinella, assembly GCA_018904265.1. Classification (NCBI taxonomy): domain Eukaryota; kingdom Metazoa; phylum Arthropoda; class Insecta; order Diptera; family Drosophilidae; genus Lordiphosa; species Lordiphosa collinella. Next base: position 360,004 of record JAEIFV010000271.1, read on the forward strand.
TATTTTTCCAGTCATATAAGTTGCGGTATTTATTTAATAACAATAAATATTTTAAAAGTCAAGATAGCGTCGCAGACAGATCGACAATCCGGAAACTTGGAAACGGAACACTCCAGCAATTTAAGTGTTAAGGGTGTTTTTTGTAGCCCACAACATATTACAACTTTAAAGATATAGCTCACTGCCAAGCACTGACAACTAAACAGTTTTGTTACGAGGGAGAGTGAACGCAAATGGCACACACGCAATTTTTAGTATGTATGTGTAACGAACAGTTTTATTGATATTAATTGAAATATTTGCAATTTAAATTTCAACTTACAGTGTATATCTTATATGCAAAAACTATAATGCAGCAATATTTTTGCACACATGCGATATTTGCATATAAGCGGATATCGGTTATATAAGCAGTTTATTTTGATTTTCTTTCGCTCGCTGAACAGCTAATTGACAATTTGCGCCGATTTAAGCAACGGCGTAAGCCCAACCAAATCCGAATGAAATTTTATTCGAAGAAAATGGTCACGCTAGGACGAAATCAAATCGAAGTCAGCCTCATGAAATAAATCTTTATAACTTATTATAATGGAATTAATTTTATGTATGACGCAGTCGTGAGCGGCTGATGCACAAAATCCAAAGCAAATCAAAATCCAAGGTTCAACAAAATTGTTTGTCAGGACCGGGTTCGAAATGGCTGAAATATAGTTCAGAGCAAATTATTTGAGTTCTGATCTGCAAGATTTGTGTGTAGACTGGTAGAATATGGCCGGACATTTTCCCAGTTCCAAACCAACCAACTGAATCGGTTCAGAAATTGTTCAAAGCAGTATCTCAAACATTTTTTATGTTTCGAACTTAAAAATTGGTCTGTATGTTGATAATATGGAGTTTGATATTCTACCGCTTCAGGACTGCATCAGGACCTGCTTTGAACGAGTTTAATCAGTTTCAGATGTTAGTGAGACAAACTAAATCTAGACCTTGCTAAAAATACTAATTTTTACGCTGGAGTCCCAGCTAAGGGTACAGTGTGTCTGCTCAACGCCAAAATACCCTTCAATAGTAAAATACCACCAAATGTCAAACGGTCTTAGTGCATTGTGTTTGTTTACCAAGTGTGATTTGATTACAATTAAATTGATTTAAGTAATAAAAGTGCAAATGCTGGAGTATTTGGATGATATTTGGAGGGCAGAAGTCATGGACAAACCCTTAGTTGTGTTTTAATTTTTTTTTCTGCAGCTGTAGCCATGCTGCAGCCATTGTTGAATTCATTTAGCAAGGGTAACTTGCTAAATAATTGCAAACCATTTTTTTTTTTTGCTTCTACGTAGCTAAACCTTTAACAAAAGCTATCAGCTCTTAGCCATCAAGGTAGCGCGTTTTAAGCTGGGTATGAGCTAAGGCATTTAGCTTGTCAGAGAACGGCTCAAGCTAAGAGGCCAGCTAAATGTTTTAGCAAGCATTTAGCTACGGTTTTTTATATGAACTCGACCAGCTAAATCGATTTAGCTTGTCTGAGTACATAGCTTAAGTCATCATCTTATTCCGTGCGTTCATCTAAAACAGGGGCGCCCATGCCCATTACGCGAGACACGCTTGTGTTGTTGTTCTACGCAAAGGGATAGCCTGCGCGTATACATTTTGCGCGAGCCATAAGCAAGCAAAAACCAAAAACAAATCTTATGCGTGCTCTATGTTTTGTTGTTGGCGCGCTCTGACCTGCAACAACAACTTCATATGTGTCTCTATTCTCCCTCTCCTATGTCTCTCGTAATCTCGAACACAACAACAAAGTGCTTATGCGTACGGCCGAACGCTTGCCGCACACACACACACACAAAAACAAAAATCGGTTCTCTCTATCTCATTTTGTTGTTATTGCTTGAAATATATTTGGTGTATGTGTATTGGTTTTTACGCGCTGGTAAGCTCGTTCTGGGCACCCCTGCTCTAAAATGTATTCTGTGTGCCAAGCCCAATAGGAAGAATTTACTACAATATATATAAGTTAGGTTAATTGTTTGTAGCTCTAACTTCGCTGTACATAAATAAAAAAATGAATTTTTTGAGCACAGGTCCCTGTTCTAGACAATCGCCTAACTTTGGTTTAGTGTTCAGTTTCCATGTTCCAAATCGTCAATTGACAGACAACAGAATAATATAATTCAGAGTAACTAAAAACGTATGCAGTCTGGCAACTTCGTATATTTTCAACCTAATATCAAAGAAAACGCGGCATTTTAGTTAAAGGACAGCGAGCGTTTTTTTATTGCCATGGAAGACTTCGAGAAAATTGAGAAAATAGGAGAGGGCACGTACGGTGTTGTTTACAAAGGGAGAAATCGAATAACTGGGCAAATAGTCGCTATGAAGAAAATTCGCTTGGAAGCGGATGATGAGGGAGTACCATCCACTGCAATAAGGTAACAAGTGTAGCTAGTTCAAGGATTGTCCACATTGAAGTGCAATTTTAAACTGCCTCCCAAAAGGCACACTGTAATATAAATGATTTTTGATTTCTACATACTTAAATGCAAACGCAGTTCAAGCCCGTCCTTAAAAAACAAAATCTGAACTAATTCTTGACACGGATCTAAAGTAAATAACAAGTATTTATGAATGTTTGTTCCGAAAAAGTGGCCTTTCTAGACTTTCACAGCAAAGCCGATCAGCAAAGGGAGTCGATTTTAAGGTTGCAGACAACATTGCACCAGCGATTTCTATTTTAACAGAGAACTGAAACTTCAGTCCGTCTAGCGTTAAGGTCTCAGTTTCTCTGAAAGGCTTGGCTTTCTCTTTCGACATTATAATTTTTAAGGAAATTGATGCCTGGTCATGGACCAACAAAGTATCAACTTATCAATCCTCAGTTGATTGAACTAGAATAAAAGCATTAAGGTATGTACTTGGCCGATTTACAACATATTTTAGACGATGGCGAATTGGGAAGTTTCTAACTGGTTTTTCATTTTCCAATTTATAACAAAAGAATGATAAATAATGATGGTTACTAAACCCATTTAGAGGGTTAATAGGCCAAATTGTTTAGGTATATATTTGTAAAATAATCTTAATTTTTAAAATTGAAGGTTACAATGTTGTCTTGAACGTACGCCAGGTGAAAAATAGTGAAGACGGTCCTATTCCATGTAAGAAACAACACAGGTGAATAATTTAGAATCAAATCAATTTTAATGAGAAAAAAGGGGGAAAAGAGTGCAAATCACGTTATTTTCAGTGGTGTTAGTCCTATAAGCAATATACCAGGCTGTGCTGACATCAGACGACCTACAGGCCCTTTTTCCCTATAAGAAACAAGCCTGCCATCGACTTCACCACGGAAATGCATAAGCTTTAGAAGCTGATCTTCCTGGGAAAGCGTACGTTTGTATAAAATTATATGCAACCTTAGCAGCCATGACTACAAAATGATAAAATAGCCTGGTCATAACATTTTGAGTTACAGCTCGGGTATCATAAAAGGCAAAAATGCATTATTGTCCCAATAGCTTGTTGTGTTTGGATAGCCATACATCGAGATGTACATCATTATTCTAATGCAGCAATGTGCACAAAATTTCATTTTGGGAGCAGTCCAACAACAACAAAAAAACCACCAGCCGGACACACACTGCATGTACATGGTGGGCCAAAAGAAGTCACCCTATTGGAAGATGCTCTTATTTTTACAAATAGCCGCCAAAGTCAGATCTGTTTTGACATTTGTGGACTAGACAGATGTAGAATACAAGTGAGCAAGCCATGGATCGATATGATGAGCGATGAGGCTCATTTCCACCTCAGCGGGTACGTGAACAATCAAAACTATCGCTTTTGGGGCACCGAAAATCAACGAGTGATGCACGAGGAGCCATTACACCCGCTCAAAATGACTGCATGGTGCGCTGTTCACGCTGGAGGAGTCATCGGGCCATTTTTTTCGAGAACAACAGTTATAGGGTCATGCTAACCGGTGTTTTTCTGCCGCAATTGGACGAATTAGAACTGGAGGACATATGGTTCCAACAGGACGGAGCAACGGCACACACTGCGCGAGCCACCACCGACATTCAACACCGACAAGCAACATCGGATGACGTCTTTTGGCCCACCTTGTATTTGTTGTTGCAGTCGTCTCTGCCACGAATTCGGCTAGATTGTGTGAGATGACGAGGCAATTTTTAATGCCATAAAGTGCTTGCCCGTCGCTGTTCTAATGTATTGCCTGATTTCAGTGCTATTTGGTTTGAAGATTGAGTTTGTACAGCTCTCACACACATTCGCCTCTTCGACGATCAATTCCATAATAATATCATTCGCGAAAAAGGAAATCCATTCATATTTGGAGCTCCTTTACACGAAATGGAACTGATGAATCGCCAATAAACGCAACCTGTGCTCAAAAAATTAAAAAAAAAACCTTCGATGGACCGCGAATTATGAAGAATTAGCATGCAAAAAATTCGCCGCGGACTTCCATGGTTTCTTTTTAAGGGGTTTCATACAGTTAATTGGCTTGAAAAAGCCAGTTTTTAAACATTTTGACTGAGAAGACCTTTTAATTGTACACATATTAGGGTAACTTTTACCTGTATTTTACGTTTCTTTATTCGAAAATGTATAATTGGTAAAGGTGCTATAAATCGAGTTTTGCGGCGAACACGATATCTCTGGACTTGTTCATCCAAAATAAAAAAAAAAAAACGGAAATTAATCAATAAAATCCACATGCGTAGATTAGTTGGTAACGCGAGGACGCAAGTGTGGATTTTACCACCCCCCTGTTTGCTTGTCAGCATACTAGTCGCAAAACGTTTTGCGTCAAAAATTTTGCGAGCGGTTTTACAGTGTCATTTTTATATGAAGATTTTTGTTTGCGAGCGCTTTTTGCGTTCTCCGTACTAGGCTTAAGCCAAGAAAAACAAGAAAGAAAGTCGTTCAACATAACATCGTCTGTACCTATGAAGTGCTGCCCATCACCATTGCGATCGGTGCTGCTAAGTGTTTGCTTTCCTTATAGCTCGACAACCGTTCATCCGATCTTTACCAACCCTTTGGCGTATCGATATATAATTTTGATTTCAAAATATGACCAGAAGGTTCGAACCTTTTATCTATAAAACTGACAGAAATATGACGTTTTTACTATATTGTGGGGGTGGGAGGGGGCGTGGCAAAAACTAAAAATAAACTGCCTGCAAGTATAAGAAACATATGTCCCATACATGTCAAACCCCTGTCTCTTACTATCTCTGAGATCTGTTTGTTCATACGGACGGACGGACAGACAGACATGACTATATAGCAGGGGCCGGCAGCTTCCTATCTGGCGTATATAGGAAAATTCTCAAAGCAGCGCTGCTCAAACACGCATAGTATAAGCTGTACAAGCGCCGCTGCGTTGCTTGCTTTCCTACGCCGCGTCGCAGTCGTTGCTACTGAAATTGAAAGCAATTTTTGAGCTGCTCTCACACACACCAATGCATTGCAATGCAAAAATGTATATGTATTTTTTGCCTCCCTCTGCTATATAGATTAGACTCAGCTGTTGAATATATATACTTTATAGGGTCGGAAATGCTTCCTTCTGGCTGTTACATACTTTTGCACCATCGTATTATACTCTATAAAAATTTAAAAATAATTTTGCTGATGGTAAACAGTTCCTTCAAAGCGTACATTTGTTATGGCCACAGATGATGTAAATACCTCTTGTGTATAAACGAAGCTGATTGCTGCTCGATTTGTCTTATATCCAATGACAGCTTTATCCGTGTTATCACCTTCATTCATTTGTTTTCATTCCTCAATTGCCTGTTCATCATGCAGCGGCAGCTGATCTGAGTTATCAATGATTTCAGTTATTCAACCAAAAAGAAATTCGTGCCCTGTCAAGGCATTTATACTGGCCGAAAGCTATTTTTAACTGAGTAGGAAACGGACAAGCATCCTTAGTCCGTTTCCATAATAAAACTGTAATCGACATATAGCTGTGGCCCGAAATGGACAGTGTGGACTAAGCCGAAAATCTTTTCGGTTTGATATCCTGATAGCTTATGAGGCTCGATGTAGTCAATTACAAAGTTCGCATTCACGATACAATCATCAGTTCTTAAAGCTTCATCTTCACTTTCAACTAAATCGATGAGTTTGAGTACATGTTTATCCGACAATGCATCCAATTTTAACTTTATTATATGAAAATGTTTCGGAAGTTTCATCTGTCTTACAAATAAACAGTTAGCCATACGGGGACACTTGGATATATGGGCATTTCCACAGAAAGGTCCACCGAGACTAAAAAATTAAAAGTACTTAAAAACACTTTTTCGAATCATATTTTTATAGGGAAACAATTAAATAAAACTAGTTTAAGCCAATCTTAAATTTACTCATATTCCATTTCGAGATTTTCAAATGCAAAGTCAAGCAATCACAAGTTTTCTTATTTTTATCAATCTTTTGCAGGTTTTTTTTCCTAAGAAAGTACCTATAGATTTCATTAAATTTTGCTCTCTAAAGTAATTTTAAGGGCACAAAGTGTAAACAAAGATTGCATAAGAAACCATAACAAACTATTTGAGCGCAATTAACAGTAAGTTTTTTTGCATTATTAAAGAAACCACAAAAGTAATCATAGAAAAAGATTTGTCACATAACGTATGTCACGTAACGTATCATAATGACTCAAATATAAAAAACACCAACATTTATTTTATAACGAATCAGCTCTAAATATATAGTCACATGATTGCAGATCGTACTAAAATTAGTTGTCTTAAGAAACTCGAACGGGTATCGCAGATTTTTGCATTTATATGAAAGTCAAAAAATGCACTTCCATTTTCTGTCACATAACGTATTCTTTTTTGTTTGCCAATATCTTGGGACCTTCTCTTTCTAAGACTCGCAGCTTATACATTAAAAATAGTGCTAATAAAATGCTATTCAAAAATCAATATGGACAAATTTATTTTAAAAATTTTAAAAATTCGTACAACTGTCGCGTGCGTGCTGTGGAAATGCCCGTATGCCAACCGGCAAGACCGTCTGGAAACGGTCTTTGAATTTTCATTTACAATGCACACTTAAAAATTATTTTTCATTTCAACTTTAACACACAACTAAATTAAACGAGAGCGTAAGTTAAAGTGTCTTCTAATTATACTTAGAGCTCTTGCTGTGCCACTATGTCCTTGTATTGGATCATCATGAAATGTAGACATTATTGCTTTTTCTTTTTAATCGTTTCTTGTATCAGAATCGCCGGCTTGCGTAGCGCTACTCTTGGTTGTTTTAAATAATTATTGTCCATATTTTTAAAAAAATCAATTGAGATGGTTTTAAAGATATTTCCGCACGGTGCCACTTTGAGTTGGCTGGTATCTTTATACCGGCTTTTAATTCAAGCCTTTGGAAGAACTGATCCAAGACTAGAATTTCATTGGTGTACAGATCGCTAGCATCAATTCTTGCAATAATTTTATTTCCAGGTTTAAAGAAACATATCTTTTCTCTTATATGCAAGGCCACTACTTTTTGTACATCGTCATTTTTAATGACTTCTTATACTTTGGGCTTAGAAACTTTTTCAAGACTTTGCCTTGGCATAAGTTCTTGTTCAATCCCTGCGCAGGATTTATTTTGTCTACTTTGCTGCCTGGTAGTGACTTTCGGGACTTTGTTTTGTAAATTTTGTAATTCTTTTATTTTAATTCGTGACAGTGCGTCTGCCACAAAAATATCTTTACCCTTTAGATATTCGACAGTGAAGTCATATTCTGCTAATTCAAGACGCATACGTATAAACTTAGAGCTTGGGTTGACCACAGAAAATAAATATGTTAAAGGTCTGTAGTCCGTTTTCACTGCAAAGTGTTTCCATAAATGGTCGAAATTGTGTAATTAGCCAATGAATGGCTGCTAGTTCCTGTTCTGTTGTACTTTAATTACTTTCGCCCTTAGTACGTGATGCGTATGCTATTAGGAGTTGAATTCCGTTATGATAGAATTCCTTTATTCGTGCATTTTTGGCCAAGAAAAGTCACTTCGTGCATAAAAAATGAGCATTTTTGTGGATGTAATTTAAGGTTGTGTTCCCTACACAGTTCAAAAACATCTGTTGAATTTTTAATCATGTGTTTTTCGGAACAACCTATAACTATTAAATTATCCTTAGAAAGGAATGCCTGGGAAGGTTCAAATCCAGAAAATGGTATAGTCATCATTCTCTGAAACGAATTTGGGGCTATTTTCTAACCAAATGCTAGTCGCGTGAAGCGACATGAGCCTTTGCCTGTTGAAAAAGATGTTAAATTTCGTGAATTTTTTCGAGTTTTATTTGATGAAAACCTGACATTAAGTCAAGGCATGAAAAATACTTTGCTAGTCCTAGTTGATCTAAAATATCATCAATTCTAGGGAGTGGAAATTTGTCTAATAGCAGTTTTTTATTTATCTGACGATAGTCAATTACTAATTGCCATTTCTTTTCTTCTGAGCCTGGAAGGGCTATCTTTGGAACAAGTCAAAGTGGGCTGTTTTATTCGGACACAGATGGTTCGACTATGTTGTCGGATATCAGTTTTTCAACTTGTTTTTGTATCTCTTCGCTTTGGCTATGCGGACTTCTGTAGTTCTTAGTATACACCGGTTCATTATCCTTCAGTCTTAATTTTTGTTTATAAAAATTATTTGTTGTGATTCATTCGGTTTCGAGCCCGAATAGTTCACTTTATTTGCTGTACAATTTCTTTAATTGTGGTTTGAATTGAGGTGGGAAGTTTTTAGTTAGTTGTGATTTTTTTTTTAAAGGGCTTGAAACAGCCCCAAAGGGCCAAAGCCAAGCTTCTCTCAATCTCTTGGCTTGTGCGCTTCAAATTTTCGCACAAGAGAAAGGGACCTACAGTTTAACGCCGAATCCGAACGGCAGTTTGAGAAGCTTTTGCTTGGCTAATTATACTACAAAGCTGGCGCCAACAGCAGAGAGGGGTGACCGGGTGTAAAGTTTATTAAAAAAAAAAACTTTTCATTAGATGTTCCGAGGCGGGATCGAACCCACGACCTCTTGCACAACGCTCGCGCATTTCCCTAGTTTCTGGTGTTGTTTGAACATCATAGGGCCCTGTTAACATGTTGCATCCAAATTGAATAACGTTGTATAGAAGGTGAAAAAAATGCCTACGGCTGCTAGTTCTGGTATAAAAAAACTCGAATTCGTTTCAGCACCTGAAATCGATTGCTTAATGCCAAGTGAATTTAATCCGAGAGAAGATTACGACGAAATCTAGTAACCACAAATTGTCTGGTTTGGGACCATTTATATTGACTACTTGGTCATTATTTGTTGTATTTAATAATCGGACAAATGCATTATGGGACGCTGCAACTGTGTTTGCAACATAAATTCCAGGTTGGATTTCCTGATTCGGTATTAATAGACTATCTTCGCTTGAAGTAAGCTGGACTTTTCGGACAACTTGGGATCTTGCGGGTAACAATATCAAATTATTACCAGAAGTGTACGTTATTGGAACGTAAATAGGATAGTTTAAATTATCTGGCATAGGTATAATCCAGTCCTCTGACGGTTTGAAGTCGAGTTGGCAGTTGAATCTTTTAATAAAATCAATGCCTATAAGCCCATCTCGCGAAATTTGTGTCAACAATATGAAAATTGTGTGGAATTAGGTATTTGTCTGTTTGTATCTCAATTGAGGTCAAACCTTGGGATTTAATTGTTCCTTTTCCTACACCTTGAATGTTGATGGTATTATTTGTTTGAATGTCTTGAAAGACATCAGAATTCTCGTTTAATTTCGAAATGTTAGTTTTGTACCTGTTGGTACATGACTGAATGATTCAAAGATGTTGAGACTGAGGTTTATGTTGAATATTGTGGTGTTTCTTTAGTGTTGAGTATCTAAAGGCTGTTGCGAGTTTCCCGAACTGTTGTGGGTTACTCTGATATTGTTGTTGTTATTGTTATTATTTTGCTCTTGGTTAGAGTAGCTGTTTCCTCTATAATTTGAGTTGCCTCTTCCTCTATATTTAGGGTTTCCTCGGCCTCTATAATTAGAGTTTCCTCTTGTCTTTATAATTGTTACGGTTACCATTATTTTGGTAATTGCCTCTGTTATTAAACGAACCTCGGTTGAAACCTCCATTGTTTCCTTGGTTGTTTCGCTGCTGATAATACAGTACAGTATTTGTCTGTTCTGTAGCTTCTGTGCAACTATTGACAAATTTTTTATATGGCATTATTCATTGTGTTAAATGTGCCTGCTTGCATGATAAGTTTGACCTTATTAATTGCGCAATTTTGTGTCATGGCCTTAACAGCTAGTGTTGTGCTGTATTTGCTGGCCAAGTCAGAGGATAAACCGTCGTGAATATAGGGATATATTGGCTGGACTATAATACTCTGTATCAGAGGTACACAGAGTATATTAAGTTTGTGCAATAGTATGTAACAGCCAGAAGGAAGCATTTCCGACCCTAAAATAAATCCCGAAAGACTTGTTAATAATTAAAAAAGGAATTTTCCTTCGACCGAAGCCGATACGTTTTCTTTATTGAGTCAAAATAAGAACTAAAGTAAATGGCTATATTTTGGACCTAATAAACCCTCAACTTGCCGACCAACGCATTTTGCTGCAGTTGCACAACATTTCCGTCACCTTATGACGATTCCCACCAGAAGTGCTGTAGACCTGTAGTCAGCATATCAGGTTTCCGTATATTGGGGCTTTGGAGTTGGGCAAGCGTTTTTATTTTGAATTGCTTTCATTATTTGGCATTTATTTAGCTTTCTGGCTTTGTGAATATTATTGTTGTTAACTCTTCCTTACATAGATTTGAACGTCCCCGTTCGTCATGATGGGATGACTCGGTTGGTTTCTTCTGGGTGACGTTTGTAATGCATGTACGCACTTTTCTTCTAAGGATGTAATGAGACCAATCGTTGATACAAGTACAATCGAAATGTCCGTAGTGTGGAAGGTGATTCTTAGCGGGTCTATTGCGTGTGTGTTATTCAAATGCAACTCTTTTACCATCTCCAAGGTAAGAATCTCTTCAAATTTCCGAATGGTTTCTTCAGGTTGTAGGATTCCAGGTGGAGGTTTGTAGTGGCGTTGTTGAATTTTATGATGACTGTGCCGTTTAAGGTTTTTGCCACCTCGTCCATTTTTATGGTGCTGGTAAATTGGTTAAGTACAATGATGCCTGGTTGAATGTTTTCCATGCTGGGTATGTGCTGGTTGCTGATTCGTATGCAGGTGGTTGGTTTACCTCGTAGTACGTTTGGTAGTCATATTGAGTTGGTGATTTCTACGATATTATTATTTCTACATATTTTAATTTCGTAATAAGTTTTACAAGTTGTTTTTTCTAATAGTAGTTTGTTCTTACATCTTATTACATTTTTTTTCGACTAGCTGAATACCCGGCGTCGCCCGGGTTCTTATGATTCTTAAGAGAGCGATTATAATCAATCTAGTGCAGGCTGCATGTCGGTATAAACATTTTGGACCGTTCGATCTTTTCTCTATATAAACGTCTTCATGATAATCTAAAATCAACCGTTTGGTTAATACTTCCTATTTACCCGTCTACAATTCTTCTTCTTTGGCCATCACAACCGTTTTACGGTCTCTGCCGCTGCTATTATTGCCCGCCACTCGCCTCTGTCCCGAGCGACATTCCACCAGGAGGACACACCCAGCTTCGAAATATCTCCCTGCACCTGGTCGCGCCATCTCCGCTTCTGTCGACCCGGCCCGGGCGTGCCTCCTAACTCGTTCGCATGCCGACTGTACACACGTTTTGCTAGAGCGTTATCATCCATACGAGTAACATGTCCTATCCAGCGCAGCCCCTGTTGTTATATGCGCTGGACAAGCTTAGTGTCCCCATAGAGCTCGTACAGTTCGTGATTCATTCGGATACGAAATTCGTCGCCAACTTTCAGAGGTCCATAAATCCTCCGAAGATTTTTTCTCTCTAACACACCAATTGCCGCCTCATCCGTTATTTTTTTTGTACATGCTTCTGCGCCGTATAGCAGGACTGGGATGATATGCGACATGTATAGCACAATTTTGGGGCTCTGCTCTTGAACTCCTTATTGAGCCCGTAATAACATCGGTTTGCAAGAGTAATTCTTTCTCTGTCTCTGATTATCGTCGTTCCGAGGTAGACAAATTCCTTAACAACCTTGAAGTTGTATTCTCCCATTGCAACAGGTTGTCCAAGCGTATACTCACTGAGCGTTGATAGTAGGTACTTCGTTTTATCCTCATTTACCGCTAAGCCCATAAGTTTTAACTGCTTCTCTATCGCTGAGAATGCCTGTTTTACTGCAGATTCGTCTCTGCCGATGATGTAAATATCATCGGCATATGCAAGTAGCATGCTATCTCTGGTAAAGATGGTGCCCGTTCTGTTAGCATTTGGGCACTGGCGCAGTATATACTCCGTCAGCACATTAAAGAAGTCACACCATAAGGTGTTACCATGCCTAAACCCTCTTTTGGTATCGAAAGGCTCGGAGTCTGAGCTTTGTGTGCTTCTCATCGGCATCATGCAAAGTCGAACGTACTTTGCTAGTATACGAAAAGTAGACAGTGCTTCAAAGATCTTTGACCTCATCGGCGTGATTAAGGAGGCTTTATAGTCAACAAAAGGGTAGTGGGTGTTGATCTTTCTCTCATCAGTCATCAGCGCCAGCAGATTTGTTATTATTTAGCCTTTTTATGGCTAACCTGACTTCATTATGGTCCGGCGTCATTATGGTCTATGTTATCGATTGGTGGTGTCACTACTTCCACAGAGGCGGCATTGTGTTCGTCATCACCTCCCAGCAGGTTGGAGAAATAGTTCCTCCATTTGTCTAGTGCCAGATTTCTGTGCTCGTCCTTGCATAGTGTGACTCTGGGCTTAAAACCTTCGGTTAGTTGCCTAATCTTTTGGTAGGCTTCGCATGTCTGTTGTGATTGCAGCTTCTCAACGTTCAGCTTTCGACGTGGGCTAGACTGTGCGTCATGTGCCACACTGAGCCGCGTGCGTACTTTGGCCGCAACAAGATAGTGATCCGAAGTCTATATTGGCTCCTCGAAGCGCACGTAACTCTAGAACACTCGATGAGTGCCTTCCGTCTATCACAACGTAAACAAGGAGCGCTGGGTTTGCCATGTCAAACCGATCAGCAACTTTACCTCATTGCATACGCCCCCATAACCACAGGAGAGTTCCTGCATTTCGAAGAAGCCCATTTAGTAGATTTAGGCGGTTGTATATTTGCAGTCATGACCAACTTACTTTCTTTAGCACTGTGCAAGGCTGAGAGATGCTTCCCACTGGCTGTTATATACATTTACACTATGTCATTTTACCAAAGACTATAGAACTCAGTTCAATGTGGACCTTTGATTTTTCATGACTGCAGCACACATATTGGACATTCCATACAACTCAGCCACCCAACAAACTTTTTTTTTTATTTAAAAAAATCTTTTAATGGCTATTATTTTGAAGTACTACAGATAAAAGAAAAAACACGAATATGTTGTTCCCCTACCGATCAAATCCGTTACAGCGTTCAAAAGTTATGATTTTTTAACGTATTATGTGTTTTCCGGATTATCTGGAGAACTATTGACGGTAGGGGAACAAAATCCTCAATATGAATATGAAAAAAAAATTTGAGTGGCTGAATTGATATGGAATCTCCCATATATTACATTAATACATGTTTTATTGTTTTTTACAGAGAAATTTCATTATTAAAGGAATTAAAACATGCAAATATTGTTGCCTTGGAAGATGTGCTCATGGAGGAAAACCGTATATACTTGATTTTTGAATTTCTCTCAATGGATCTAAAGAAATACATGGACTCTTTGCCTCCGGAAAAGCAAATGGACAGCAAACTGGTGCGCAGCTACTTGTATCAAATAACAAACGCCATTTTATTTTGTCATCGTCGTCGTGTCCTGCATCGCGACTTAAAACCCCAGAATCTGCTAATTGACAAGAATGGCATCATAAAAGTGGCTGACTTTGGGCTAGGCAGATCCTTTGGCATTCCTGTGCGCATTTACACCCACGAGATTGTTACCCTGTGGTATAGGGCTCCTGAAGTGCTATTGGGATCCCCCCGCTACTCATGTCCTGTCGATATTTGGTCTATTGGATGCATTTTTGCTGAAATGGCTACACGGAAACCCCTTTTCCAAGGAGACTCCGAAATTGATCAACTATTTCGAATGTTCAGGTATTTATAATCCGCCTAAATATATAAAGCTAGATGTAAGTCTTAATTCGCTACTACAGTGTGGTCTATTTAAAAATAGGAATTTAATTTTGCTATTAAAAACAAGTAAGGGAGCTGCAGTCGAGTGCCCCGACTACAAAATACCCTGTTCCCTTGATTTCGTTTGTTTTACTTTACATACACACACATTCCAACATACACACAAACGCATGGCATGCGGCCGCGCGCGATAATTGAAAATGCAAGACCCCCCTCTCTCCCATAAGCAAAATTGATTCGTATATAACTTCGGTGTTTATGGTCCGATCTTAGTGATCTTTTCAGAATAGATAGATATTGGGCCTTACTTGATATATGTAAAGTTTGGAAGGTCTATCTTAAAAATTGTGGCTGTGACAGTTTTTTGCACTTAAAGGGGGGAGGGGGAGGAATTTTCCAAATCTGAAACAAACTCGTATTGAATCGGGTATACACCTACCTACATTCAAAAATTTGTGGCTCTAGCTCTTATAGTCTCTGAGAAACACGCGTTCATACGGACAGACGGACAGACGGACGGACAGACGGACAGACGGACGGACAGACGGACAGGGCTAAATCGACTCGGCTGTTGATGCTGATCAAGAATATATATACTTTATAGGGTCGCAAATGTTTCCTTCTCCCTGTTACATACTTTTGCACAACTTCATGATCCCCCTTTTCCCATTTTCAATGGGAACAGGGTATAAAAAGGCTCGATATTTTTCAAAGGATTAACATTTATTGGAAAGGTTGGTTTATGTCATTTACTTATGAAAAAAAAATTTCGGTCAAATGACCATGGTGGGCTGACTTGGAAGTAGCCCATTCGATCCACGCAATTTTTAAAAACATATTCAATTGTTTCTTCACGTATGTCAGCAATAGCAACTCGAATCTCGTTCTTCAACTCGTCAATTGTTTTAGGATTGTTTGCATAACATTTGCTGATAATTCGTTTTCGAAGATAGGGCGCAGAAGATCGATTGTGGCGTGCGCTGTGTGGCACGTAGCGTCGTCTTGTTGAAACCAAATATCGTTCAAGTCTTCCGCTTCAATTTCCTCAAAGAACCAATCACTTGATCACGCGCGAGTTGATGTCGATGGTTGTTCACGCACGTTTTCAGCAACCGCAGCAATGTTTTCGGTCGAGCGCACCGAAGGAGTACGTACACGGGTTGGTTCGCAAAATTTTTTTTTTGTTTTTATCAAATCTTGGACAGTTTGAGTCGAGGACTCACCAATTTGGAAATATTTTTTTAAAATTTCCCAACTTTCTTCAAGCGAATTGCGACCCATTTCGTAAATGTCAAAGTTTTTACTAAATATTAGTCGCTTTCCGAATGACATTTGACGTTTTCAAAGTTATATTATGAATAGTTCAAATTCCAAACACTCGATGGACCACCCTGTATTTATCAGGCACTGCAATGCAATGTGTGTTAAACGAGTTTTGCTTACATTTTTAGCTCCTGCAGCCACATAAATTAGCCTACTCAAAACAAATTTGTGTCTATGTAGACTAATTTGAATAGCATCACGAAAAACCAAAACCAAAGTTTGGTTTGGGAATACAATGTTATATAAGCCAATTAATTTCGCGATTGTTTTCGATTGTCAGATAAATTTAACAATTTTTTTAAGCTTTCTCAGACAAATTCATATTTTTCATATTTAAGTCAAAATATTAGTATCTTAAGAACCAGAACCAAACTTAGGTTTTGGTTTTTCGTGATCGTTATTCAATTCAGTCTACGTAGACACATTTGGTTTGAATAGGTTATTTTATATGGCTGCAGGAGCTAAAAATGTAATCAATCCTCGTTCAACACACGTTTAAGCTAATTTTTCTAAAACCTGACGCGCTGGGAGAAAACTGACAATTTATTTGATTTCAGCGCCTGAAAGTGCATTTTTTTAAACTTGTAATTAACTAATTAACCCCAATCGGATCAGAATGTAATGTAATGTAAATGTAAAATGGCTTGACACAGCCCCCAAAGAGCCAAAGCCGAGCCTCTCTCGATCTCTTGGCTTGTGCGCTTCTAATATTCGCACAAGAGAAAGGGACCTACAGTTTAACGCCGAATTCGAACGGAAGTTTGCGAAGCTTTTCATGGCTAATTACTACAAAGCTGGCGCCAACAGCAGAGGGGTGACCGGGTGTAAAGTTTATTCAAAGAAAAAATTTTTCATTAGATTCTGCCACGTCCAATCGGATCAGAATGCGTTCTATATTTTCTTAATTTTTTTTTTTCCATTGACTTTTTTGTTTCCCTTTAAATTTTATTATATACTAGCAAATATCCCGGCTTGCTTCGCTGCACCGCCGTCAGTTAAGCTATTTTAACCGATAAGAGTATCAGTTTTTCTTTTCCGATTTGGGGGTGGATTTCACAAATCGGAAAGTATTTTACCGTATCTTACATACATCGGCTGAAAGCAGAGATTAACTCTTTGTCCCTCTTATGTCCCTTCCGCTGTTAAAAATAAAGTCTCTCCTGACATTTCCGATCTTGGTGGTGAACTTTTCAAATTTAAAACTTACAAACACAATTTGATAAAGATCGGCCAATAAATAACATTTTCTACCAATTCTCCAACCATTCTTCAAAGTTGCATTGCATCCGGATGAACGCTATAACTTTTTAAATTTCGCAGATTGTGCACCATTTTCCGCCCACTTCTGCTTAAAAACCTTCCGGGCCCGATCCCCAAAGTTTCACTGAGATTAAGAATTTTGCAAATATTGCGGTTTTTGGACCATTTTCCACCTCCATGTCCACCTACAGATCCACCTCCGTGGACAGCTCCATGGCCACCTCCATGGCCACCTCCATGGCCACCTCCATGGCCACCTCCATGGCCACCTCCATGGCCACCTCCATGGCCACCTCCATAGCCACCACCATGGCCACCTCAATAGCCACCTCCACGGCCACCTCCATGGTTACCTCCATGGCCACCTCAATGGCCACTTTCAGGTCCACGTCCAGGTCCAGTGCCAGCTCCAGGTCGAGGTCCAGGTCCCGCACACAGCCAGTACAATAAAAAACGGCAGCCCGAGTTACTGTTATTTCGTTATTTCTTATACCATCCCTACAAACCAAGTTTACAGCCAATCGTATGAAAATAGGGTTTTGTCTGCTGAGTTCTCCGACCCTAAGGTCAAATTTTTCAACTTCAGAAAATAACATTACAAATTATATCACTTACTATTCTTACAAACCGAATTTCAAGTCAATCGGATGAAAAAAAAGATTTTGCATATCGAATTTCCCGGGAATTTTCCTTGCGCGCAGATTTTTCGAAATCGGGAAAATACGTATCCAATTATTTATCATACTTTGCTTACAAACCGAAATTCAAGTCAATCGGACGACAAATAAAATTCTCACCATACAGGCTTTTCCGACGCTTTTCCGGGGAATTTTCCAATTTCCCATCATCGAAAAATCACATTTCAATTCATTTCACTTACTATCCTTACAAACAGAATTTCAAATCAATCCGATGAATAATAGATTTTGGCATATCGAATTTCCCGGGTATTTTCCTTGCGGGCAGATTTTCCGAAATCGGAAAAAACGTGTCCAATTATTTCGTATGCTTCGCTTACAAACCCAGTTTCAAGTCAATAGGATGAAAACAAAAATTTTCCCAATGCAAACTTTTCCGACGCTTTTCCTGGAATTTTCCGACCCTACGGTCGAATTTTCCAGCATCGGAAAATCACATATCAATTTGTTTCATTTACAGTCCTTACAACCCGAATTTCAAGTCAATCGGATGAAAAATTAAATTTTCCCCATACAAACTTTTCCGACGCTTTTCCGGCTTTTCCGGGTGGAATTTTCCAAAATTAGTACGCACTTTTACCACATAAGGAAACTCCTGTCCAAATTTCAGCCCTCTAGCTCTTACCGTTTAGGCTGTGCGACGGTCACCAGTCAGTCAGGTTAA